>OX940794.1:4981411-5581411 GCA_954870985.1 Trifolium fragiferum | reverse complement strand
GAACCAAGACCTGGTGGTACGGAGCCAGGCGAGCTCGTCGTACTAATTTATTATATAAACTAATTTACTAATTTGTTTGTATTTGTATATATAAACTAACTTTAAAATAAATTATCAGATAAAATATCCTATATTAGATTCACATACACTATTGAAATTTAATGCTATTGTGTTGGTTAAATTGTTCGAAACATTCGAGTTTAAGCAATATAATGTAGTCGTTATATTGATCGCTCGAGACATCGAGGGTTAATAGGTATAACGAGATTCTCGTCATGGTCTGGATACGGACACATATGTGAGCGATATTTGAGAGCATAATTGAAATTTAGAAAGTATATAATCGACTAAAAGTTTACATTAGAAGAGTAGTTAAGAATATATAATCTCAGTAACTTTGTCTCTGTTATTTCTTCCGGACTTTATTTGCGTTGTGAGTTTGAATGTTTATGACCAAACTTCTTTTTCAATACTAAAAATTATATTAATTGTTGAACGACATCGATGTCGCACCAGTCCCTGTGGAGATGATAATTATAAACTTACTTTTGTACTTCAACAGGACCTTGCATGTAATATGAAGAGATTGAGGTTCAACTCCTGGTACTCTAACTTAATTATTCACTTTAAAAATGAAATTATAACCAATAGACTACTTGACTTTTTATATATAGGAAAATGATAAATAGTGCATCTGTTGCACTATTTAAGCATATAAATAAGGAAATTTTGTCTTGAAACTTGTGCATTCAATGCATTGAAAGTGTAAAAAGTTGTTTTTATAAACATTAACTTTATATTTATTTTTATTTCTGGTATGCTTAACAATATACTTAACAATATACCCTTAATTATCGGTATGGCTTTTATTATCAATATACTTATTGATTACTTTGTAGTGGAAATTGATATTAATTAAACCTCGATCTTTATAGGATGATACTCTACTTAATCTTTCGTTTTAAGAGAAAAGAAATTGTACCAAATTATAAGTCGTTTTATTATACCAATGAAACGTTTAATGCTATTTTTTTTTTCTATAATACCCTTAACTATTTCTTACTCTTTTTTTTTTCTTTTCAATTCTTCAATTTATCTTTCTCATGTTATTAATAAAAGTCAATTTTATAAACCAACTCGTAATTTCTCTTTTTATTACAACATTAATTATATTTTTTAATTTGTATAAAAATATGATTAAACGACTTTTATTTTGATAGAGAGGTTGTAACAATCTTGTATACTTTACATATTTGTGTAACCCAACACAATTCTTCAAATGATATGCATCATCTAAATATTATTTTTTTGATAAAATAAACGGTATTCATTCATTCAAATAAAATAAAGTACATCGATATAATACAAATTCATAATCGTTAAAGACAAAAAGGATAAATCTGTGAGAAAATTACACATGCCTACAAATATGACTATATATTGAGGTGTCCTGTCCGGAATATCCATGCCTCCGGATCTGTAGCGTTGATGACACAAAAGTCGACGTTGATTGGAATCTGCACTAGATTGGATCTACTCCTTCAATTTGAAACAAATGAACGCCGCACAAAGACGAGAAAACAAATACACCGCACAAAGACGAGAAAACAAATACACCGCATAAAGACGGGACAACCAAATACATCGTACGAAGACGGAAAATCAAAACAAACAAATATGTGAAAATCACACTTATTTATTATTTATTATAATGAGAAAGAAAAACAATTTGGATGGATTATTTTAGGTCAAAATTGACCAAAAATTACTCCTCTTTGATAGACTAAGAAGAAGAAAAAAATAGTGACGGCTAGGGTTGGAAGAGAGAAAACTTAGATATTGTATCATCTAAATATTTTATTAACTATGAAAGTAAAATATTTCTTTTATAATTTAAGAACCTGGTGTATTGGCTTTTTAGGCAACTTTTCTTACATGGTTTAGAAATTAGGTTTTTTCTACATGTCTTTCCGTTAATTCAAACATGCATTGTTATCAATTGTTATTATCAATCATGAAATTCCCATACTCTCTTGATTTTATTTTATTTTTGATAAACTTGCTATAATGAAAGGTTAATAGTGGAAATTTGGTATAAAAAATAAGATATTAATTCTTACGATGGAAAATGCTATTTAGTAAGAATTTTGATATGTAAGAAAGAGAAAAATTATTTGTGGCAATATTTGATTGGTTAAATTATAATCACTCTCTCTCCCATGTATGGTTATTCAATCTTTGATTGGTCAAATTTCCTATTTTTATGGATTTTTCTATTTCTTATGCAAAAATTTCTTACTAAATAGCATAATGAAAGGACAAACGTAACATTTTCATGTATTTACGCGGCGTTTAAAAATGATACTAATTTTACGAAGGTTTTTTTCTTTAATATTTCATATGCGCTAAATACTACATTTAATTGATGTAATATATTGCTTCAAAAAAAAAATTGTTGTAATATATATAGGAGAGCATGCGCTTTATACATTATAATGTGAAAAAAACATATTATACTATATTTAGTATAAAAAAAAATTATACTTGATACATGAAATGGGGAGGAATATGGTTAAAATTGTCAACTTTGTTTATGTTCTAATTATATTCCTTTCTGCATTTCTTGTTGCAAGGAATGTTGATGGTAATCCATCTTTTTATATCCTTTACAAATTATTATTTTTTAATTACTTCATACACAATATTTTATTTATCAAAGTATAGTAACATTTTTTTCTCTTTTTTTATTACAGCAACTCATAGATGTTTTCAAGATTCTCAATGCCCACGGTTTATGTGCCCGCCTCCTATTATACCGAGATGTGTTAATGGCAGTTGTACATGTATTGTTAAAAGAAAGCCATAGATTCCATGAGTATCAAACCCAAGAGTCTTCCATGATGAAATAAAATACTAATCCTATATAATATGTTGGTACCCAATAATTTGTTTTTCTTTTTCTAGTTTCCCGAACCATGTAGGTATGACTTTGTACTCTAAGCTGATGGAAATAAAATGAAATAATATATATAGCAAAAAATTGTAGCTAGATTGTGTTTTTCTATCTTAATTTCAAAAACATCGCCCCGATCGATCTTCATTTTAGGTATATCGCATTTTATTGCCGATGCTACCGTCTATCAGAACATTTAATAATTTAAAGGGTTTAATATATTTTTGTTTCTATAAAATGGTGACCTCTAAATATAATCCTTACTTAATTTTCATTCAAAAATTTAATAGTTTAATGATAATTTAATATTGTCCATTTTTCTTCAGGTTTATCAAGAACTAAGCCATCAAGTTCCTTAATGGTTTGGAATTGACCATTCTTAAAGGATTTTCCATACTTTCATCTCTACTAAAAAAACGCCAATTAGTGACGGAATTTAGGGAGGGTGTAAAATCCCTTACAAATTGTGATGGATTTAGTGACGGAAAGTGATGATTTTTCTTAAAATCAAATTTTCTAATATTAGTGACGGAATCCATGACAATTCGTTTCGCTAGCAAATATTTCGTCACAAATTTCTCATAAATTTAACTAATTTTTGTGTTATCATGAAATTTGTGTTAAAATTAATATGTTCTAAATATTTCATCATAAAATTCCGTCATTAAATAGCTTTGTTACGGAAAATAAGTGCATTAGTGACGGAATTCATCCATCGCTAAATATTATTTTTCTAGTAGTGCATATTCATAGACATGATATGTACACACTCATATATGATCCTTCCAAAATTCGTAATTCTTGCTATTAAACATTGGAGACCTATTATGCGCTCCCTTAGGATCTTTACTTCCATACATACTATCGAGTGGTGAAACATTGATCGATAGGTCAAGGATCTGATGCCAATTGTTGTTATGTATGGCAAGGTAACAGTCAAAAGGGGATAAGTTGAATAGTGTTTGAGAGTTTTATGTGCGGCGGAAAATAAGTTTTTGGTTTTTCAAAATATTTTTGTTTATCGTATCCACAAGAACTAGTACAATATTAGTATCGTTCAACAATTAATATTGTTTTAAGTACAAGTAATGATTTGTTTGTTAACATTCAAATTCTCAACACAAATAAATCCGACAAGCACGAATTTGGTTGTTGAACCACAATTATGAGGATGATTGGCATGTTTTATTTGATTGTGATACTAGTGTACAAGCACGAATTTTAGCGGGTTTAGAACATATTTTACACCCTCGTCTTCAACAAGCTAGCAATGTTCAAGAAGTTATTCATGAGGTATGCAAGACCGAGGAGAAAGATACGGCTGGAGTTTTTGCTATGTTAGTTTGGATATTGTGGGACAATATATAGAAACAATAAAGTGTGGAATAATGTGAATGATCCGAGTCGGAATTTGGATTTGAAAGCTCGCCATCTTTGGAATGAATGGAACTCCGTAGAGCAGGTGCAGCACGGCCTGCACTTACACGAGCAGCAACAACAGGTTCTTACTTGGCAGAAACCACCTCTTGGTTGGTACTCCCTCCGTAACACTTTATAAGCAAAAATGCATTTTCTAGATTCATTGCATATTTAATGTATCTGACCTATAATACAAACCAGATACATTAAATATACAATGAACTTAAAAAGTGCATTTTTACCTATAAAGTGTTACGGAGGGAGTACAAGTGTAATGTTGATGCCGGTTTACATAAAGAGTTAAATAAAAGTAGCATGAGATGGTGCTTGAGGGATCATTTGGGTAGATTTGTCTTGGCCGGAACTACATGCAGGTTGGAAGGAAATTGTTCCATCATAGAAGGTGAGTCAATTGCCTTATTTGAAGTTTTGCAAGTAGCGGAAGGTAGAGGCTTTACTCATGTTATGTTTGAATCATATCGGATTCTAAAAGTGTGGTGGATGCACTTCTTCATGTTCATGGCGGTAGTTTGGAATTTAGCTCCCGTATTTTCCATATTAATAATATTTTAGCTTGTAATCCAAACTTCAAGGTTAAGTTTATTAAGTGATAAGCGAATATGATAGCTCACTCACTTGCTAGGACAACCATTTCTTGGGCTAGTCATTGCACTTTTGAGACATTACCTCTTTGAATTACCCCTGTATTGAATAATGAAATGGTAGTATAAGTTCTTGTTTGTCAAAAAAAATTGTTTTAAGTATAAGCAATTAGGGTGATTGTATCCGAACAAATTCAAAAGTAAAACCGCAAACCGAACCAATCCAAAAACCGCAAAAACCACATTTAATTTGGATGTATTTTGATGACTTTTGTATTGAACCGCAAACTGCAAAAATCGTATTACGTTTCAATTATATTAATTCCAATATACATATCCCAAATGGGTGGTTGAATAGTGTTTGAGAGTTTTATTTGCGGCGGAAAACAAGTTTTCGGTTTTTCAAAATATTTTTGTTTATTGTATCCATAGGGGACTAGTGCATGCGATATTAGCATCGTTCAACTAATATTGTTTTTAGTATAAGCAATGATGTGTTTGTTAACATTCAAATTCTCAACACAAATAAATCCGACAAGAAATAACAAAGAGACAAACTATTCCGTCACTAAGCAGGCTAGAGACGGATTTGATCTCGTCGGTAATTTCCTCGTCTCTAAACTATTAGAGACGGACAAAATCTATCTCTAAAATGAAAATATATGTCTTTAAAATAAAAATATCAGTCTCTAACTGCTTTTTCTGTCTCTAATTTCATCTCTATATATTAGAAAAGAAATATATTCTGTCTCTAAATTCCGTCGGTATTTTAACTTTTTTTAGTAGTGGATTTTGTTGATGAAAGTTCTAACAATTTTATTCAAATTCTTATCATGCACCACTATATATGTATCATAGGCTTACAAATTATTTGGGAGCGAACATTTAAAAAATACTAAAAATTGTGGTTAAAACAGTCATAAACGTCCTTTAATTAAATTAGAGTTTTTTTTCCACAATCATAACAAAATTCCAAAAAGAAAAGGAACATAATAACCCTAAACAAAATTAAACTATAACTTGATCTTAAAACTCTGAACTTAAGATGATTGATATATACTGTCATATACTGAGGACCCACGAATGACATATATAAAGCCTCACTGCCTCTATTCACCAATACAAATCATAATAACTCTTATTTATGATTTTGTGTCTCATGGTTGTAGTTGATTGGAGGTCTTCTTGTTGCTTTTTCTTACCTTGTGGTTCATCTTGTCTCTCTCTTTCTTATTGGGGTATTCATCTTGCAGTGACGTTGTTGAGGTGTTTTACCTTATTGTTTGTGTGCCTTTTTTTTTGTTGTAGGTCCTTATCTATTTGTCTTGTATTCTTAGAGTGTACTTCTGGTACCTCTTGTTACTTTGTCATATCTCGTGTACTATCTCTTTTCTTTTATATATAATATATTTGCCATTAAAAAAAAAAAAAAAAAAAAATCTTATTTATGATTGATAACTTTTTCATGTAATCTCCACACTAAGTGTGTTGAAGGGACAAAAACAACATTTTAAAGTGCTCAAGAGACATATAATAAGAATACTAATTTTGTGAAGAGTGTCTTTTACCAGTAAATAAGTGCTAGATACTATTTAATTGATGTTAAGTGAATATGTGAGTTATAAATTATAAATTGATAAAAAAAAATCAAATTATATAGTTGATACATGTAAAGGAAAAAATATGGCTAAAATTATCAGTTTTGTTTATATAATGATTATATTTCTTTACGTATATCTTATTACAACGAACGTTGATGGTGAGTAATTTTTATCTTTTACAAATTTCCTTAATTACTTCATACATAATATTCTTTCTTTTTTTCACAAACTTTGTATATGTGCTTTGTACATGATATTAATGGGTTCGTTTGTTATAGATTAAAGAAATAGTGATTTTAATATAAAATAATTTAGAGATTATATAGAAAATAGAATTTACTATGTGTTTGTTTATTGTAATGAAAACCACTTTTTTGAATAAAATAATTTTTAGTTTGTTTGGATGCAACATGTAAAGGTGGTTTGTTTTAATTACAAAATAACTACATTTATTTTCTCTCTCTTCTAAAAAAACTCTATTATTTGAAAAGCTACTCTAGTAGCTTCTCAGCTATTTTCTGATTATTTTTAGATTCTGATTATTTTAAAAAGCTATAACAAAACAGATGCATATTTTTAAAAGTGATTCTTTTTTTAAAAAAAAGTAATTTTCTTGCAAAAGAAGCTATAACAAACAGCAATTTTATCCCATTGTAATAACTTTTTTTCTCCCACTTTTTTCACTACAGCGACTAAAGAAATGTTCTAAGGCATCTGATTGTCCAATGTAGAGCTGTCGAAACGGGCGGCCCGTTTCGGGCCGGCCCATTCGGGTTTCGGTCTTAATCGGGCCGGGCTAAAAAGCCCGGGTAAAAAAACGGGCGGGAAAACAAGGCCCGAGCCCGGCCCGGTACGGGCTCTCGGGCTTTCGGGCCGGCCCGGTTTTTTAAAAATTTATTTTAAAGCAAAATTAGATAGATGAAGGGTAATGAAAAAAGAAGAAATTTAAGTGCCCAATAAATTAGACAAATTCAAAGATTTGCTATGCAACAAATTACAGAGAGATCACAACATTAATTAATTACCAATAGGTTGAAATTTGTTATAATTAATGTCAAGTTATTTAAGCTCGAGTAATTACGTAGAGAAATAATTGATGACCTTGGTTTTATATTTTTAGCTTATTTATTTATTTATTTTAATGACACGATAAGTTATTTTTACTTTTAGCTTATTTTCATTTCTTTATGTATAATTTGTGTTACTAATGCATGTATTTAATTTGCGTTACTAATGCATATTTATTCTCTTAAATGCACGTTTGATGGAATTGGAAGGTGTGTGTGACGTGTGTGTTGTGTTGTGTTGATGCCGTGTTGTTAACTTATTATGTTTGTGTGGGCTTTTAATTTGTGGCACAACTAAAAATGTTATAAACATCCTTCCTTATTTACTCATATTTTTTATTTTTATTTTTTTATTATAATTTATTCGGGCTTGCGGGCGGCCCGCGGCCCATTCGGGCCGGCCCATATTTTTTGCGGGCTTTATCGGGCCGGACTAAAAAGCCCGAATGTTAATTCGGGCTAGATTTTTAAGGCCCAAGCTCGGGAAAAAATCGGGCTATTCGGGCCGGCCCATTCGGGCTGGCCCATTTTGACAGCTCTAGTCCAATGCATATGTGCTGGCACTATCGTTTACCGAAGTGTATCGATCACGTTTGTAAGTGTATTAAATAAAGGAATGCCATAAATTTTGAGTATCAAACTCAATAAAATACATAAACACTATGCTAGAATATTAGTATTGTCTTATTATTCTAGTGGCCTTAATAATTTGATTTTCTTAGGGGGCGTTTCTTTCGGAGATTAAAAATTTATTCCTAGGAATTTAAGATGGGAATAAAAAATACCTATGTTTGTTATAGGATGATAAATAATTATTCCCCGGAAATTATTGTTACCAGGAACTTTTTATTCCTTTAAAGCCTGGAATTTTATTCCCCCATGATAAGCATTGGAACAAAACATTCCGGTCAGTTATTATGAATAACGGATTTATTTTCCACTAGTTGATACACGTTCATTCTATTATGTTGTGAGGGAAGCAGTTTTTTGTGTGATTAAGGTATAGCCTTTCGCCATGTGTCATCCAATGCTATTTACTTATTTCAATTATTTATAGAAATTTAAAATGAAAGAAAAAAATTTATGAGAGTTAAAAAACACTAACCAAACACTTTTCTTATATTTTCCTTGGAAAAAAGTTCCAATAATTATATTCCAAGGAAAACTAATCCTGGAAAAATATTTTGCATCCATAAAACAAACACACCCTTATACTTGTTCCACGGACCTTGTATAGTTATGCCTTTGTACTCATGATGGCCTTTGTTTTTCTTAATTTTGAATGTATCACTGTGGCATTTATTTCTGTTATATTATATTTTATTTTCAATCCTACAACCTATGAGAATATCTTTAATAGCTAAGTTGAAAAATTGATTTTTTGTTACTTGTGGATTAAAATATTTATAAGTTTTCATAATATTGTTATATTTATGATTTTTATCACACTTCAATTTAATTAGATTAATCTTACCTCTTCATGCTTTTTTAACAACCTCAAAATGCTTTGTTTGCTTTTAAAAGTTAAGAAGGACACTATAAATTTAATATCCCAAATGAAATTATATAAATTATGGTTAATAGGTTTTTAACTCCTGTAAAGTAATAAGTTTTGTTTTACCCTTGCTTTGTTTTGTTTTATTTTAAACACAGGGGGTAAAATAAACTAAAAAAAAAAAAAACATTATAGGAGGGTAATCTCAAAAAAAAAAAATTACAGGATGGAAAAACAAAACTCGCCTACTTTACACCAGAGAGGTATACAAAATAAAGCACAAAGCTTACAAAGACACAAAACCTTAAAAGACTACATCTTTGATATTTTGGCTTCGGTGAGTACAATAGATTTAACATCTTCCTAAATAGCCACGAGTTAGCATGACTTCATGAGCAAATCGGGCTTCAAACACAGCTAGTATGTTGTAAGATCCAACACATATATTTTGGAATCAAATATTTTATTTACTTAAATATTTCAACATCTTAAGGATCAAGTAACACATATTCTTGAACCAAATATATTGTTTCCTAAAATGTTTTGATAAAAAAATATATTTGGTTCAAGAATATGCACATTGGCGCATAAGCAAAGCGTGAATTTATTTCGAAAACAAATCTTCAAAATAAGGCACAAATTGAAACATCTAGTCTGATGCTTCAACATTGTTTTAACAAAATACGGCCAACACAAAAAACCAACAAATGCTCCAAAGCTAAATCTTAGAATAAATGAGTATATTGGGATGTGATGATCTTTTAGCCCACTAGGGTTTATTCTGTATATAGGGTATCAAAATACCTACCCCGCCGACAAAGGCCCGTGGGGATAATGGGGTGGTGAATCCCGCCGAAAACGGGGGGTAACACCTCATGTGGCCTGAATCAAAGGGAAGATTATTGCAATGCGGCTTAATTCGTGCATATATACCTTCAGCATGACCGTTGGCGAGCCTCCTTTGACCTAATCCCCAAAGTTATTTGGCCTCCATGTTCTTGAGTGTTGTGGGCCCTTACTCTATAAATCGTTAAGCCAACTTGTTTAAATCCCAAGTAGGATGATTATTAATTGATGATTAGTTTTCTCAATATCAGGGGGAGAGATAAGCAGCTGACAACTGAAGCATGAACCTGAAGTTCAAATGATTTATTTGAAAATAAATATTATTGTCTCATCTTGATCCTCAAAATATAACTCATTTGTAAAGTTAAACAATTAATAAAATAGAAGGTACTAATGCTCCAAAGAAAATAGATGTCCTTGTCGGAAAGATAAAAATCCTCAAACAAGAAAATGAGCTAAACGGAAAGATAGCTCAAATGAGGATGTTGAAACTCTTAAATAGTTGTCTGATATAATTGATTTTTAAGTTCCAAAAGAATTGACTTGATAAGTTGTGAATGGAATGAGATGGAACCAAAATGAAATTCCTTTTCGCCCATGATCTTCATGAAGAATGGTGATATAAGCATTCAACAAATTCGTTCATCGGTAATCTTGCAAACCTTTTCACAAAAGTTGCTCCCAAGTAGAACTTTTGGACAAGTCATATAAAAGATTGGTCTTCGTCATCTTAGGCTTTGTTTGCGAGTTTAGAGGGGAGGGGAGGGAATGGTTTTGAAAAAAAGGAAGAAACAAGTGGAAGGAATATAGAAGTTTGGGAGGGAAGGAGTTTGGAGGGTTATTTTTCCTTCATAACACAAAGCCTTAGAGATGGTTGTATCGTTGAGGGGAACAAATAAATATATTATGTAAAAGGATGTTGTACTCTTTTTTCTTCACTAAAAATTTTTCCATTGAGTTTTTTTGGTAAGGTTTTAATGAGACACATTCTCGATGGACATCCAAGAGAAAGTGTTATGAATAATTAGTAGATCTTCATCATATCTCTTCCCTTTCCTATAACTTCTACTAATGAGTGGACCTTAATTTCTTTGTCCTCAACTTCCTTATTTGTGTCATATAAATAAGACTATTGCTATAGTGTAAACACACACACACATATGAAGAGAATAAAACAAAGTTTTGTCTATCTCTATTCTCTATATTCTATAATTTTAGAAGTTTATTTCTAACAAAACTATTTTATGCCAAAATAAAACTGAAATATTTTCCTGGTAGCTATTTAATTATCGTGTCAAAAGCACGGGCTCCAGACTGATTATTATGATAAGGTATTATATAAATAAAGAGGCTCTTGCGATAACCAAAGGAATATTAACTCCAAATGAAGTTAAACGCCAAGTTTTCACAACAAGAAAAATATTTTAAAAAAAAGTGCACCTCTATAAATATTAAATAGATAACTCCAGTTTATTCACAAGCTAACTAAGTAATAAATCTCTAGGTGAAAATTGTAGCTAGGAAATGGTAATGAAGAACAAGACACGGTTTGGGTTTTTATTCATTTTGCTTATTCTCTTTGTTTATGGTAAGTCTTACTATATGTTTGGCATTTAAAACATATAACAATAATTGGTGCAAACAAGCATAATTATAACTTATAAGTGCATAGTAGCACATAGAACTAAATAATATGTATATAATAATTTTTTTACTAAATGTAAACAATGAATTTGTTTAATAAAGTTTTGTTGGTTAATATATTTGTTCGATCAATTAATGCAGAGATGGTGGTACAAACTGAGGGATGGAGCTGTGATGATACAAAATGTAACATGGACTGTATGGCTAGAAGTTTTAAGTATTAGAAATAATATAACCATTGAAGTAGCTAATCCTAACAGCTTAAGCTTTTGGGATAATTGGTTATCTGACATGGTATCAGAGCCTCTATGACCCAACGGTCACGGGTTCGATCCCTCCTCCCCACACTTTCTAATTAAAAAGTGGAATTAAAAAAGTATATGGTGGTCGTACCTATACACTATCCACACTTCAAGCCCAATGGGCTCTTGTGTGAGGGAGCATATTAGAAATAATATAACCATTGAAGTAGCTAATCCTAACAGCTTAAGCTTTTGGGATAATTGGTTATCTGACATTAAGACTGGCAAATGTAGAGAGTTAACGCGCCACGATAGAGTTTCTATAAATTGCATCCGTAGATATCATCGTGAAGAGGTGGGAATAGACCAAACTGGCCTACGAAGCCTTAAGGTTTAGTCTATATAGGCTCAGGTCAGACCAGCCTATTTCTTTAAATAGAGCAGACCAAGGCTTTTGTATAAGCATATTTAGTCAAATAAGTCAGACTGCAAGCAATTTAAAAAGCCTTATTAGTCTACTAGGCCGGTCTATTTAAGTTAATATTAATAATATTATTATTATTTATATATTTAAATTTGTACTTTTATTAAATTATATATTTATTAAATTTTTCAATAATTTAAATGTATTAATATACATTAATTTTTCTCATATATAAATGTATTATTATAAACTAGAATTGAAATATGATGATATATATAGTTAAATTCTTTAAAATATCATGTTAAATATCAAAAGCACGTAAGTTTATTAGTTCATAAGTATTTTTAAAAATAAATATAATTATTTATTTGAATATGTTCGTGTGAAATGGGTGAAGCAACAAGGTTTGTCACAAGAAGAAGGGGGGGGGGGGGGGGGGGGGGGGTTTGAGTTATAACCTTTTAAAATTTTGCTACAACACTAAAATATGTTAAATAAAGTAATAAATATAAATCACACAGTTAGGAGAATACTGAGAGAACGTTCTCCGACAAATAAGCTAAGTAAGCTAAAAGTGATATGTGTTTGATTAAAGTAAAGAGAAGGGAAAGAGATAATCAAACACCACTGTTTTATCTTGGTTCACCCCTTAATGATATGGGCTACTACAGTCCCCTCTTAACTAATTGAATTTTTCAACAATTTCTTCCATTAACTAATTCTCCAACTAATTAACGTCTTACTCTAGAAATTTTGAGTTATGACCTTTTAAAATTTTGCTACAACACTAAAATATGTTAAATAAAGTAATAAATATAAATCACACAGTTAGGAGAATACTGAGAGAACGTTCTCCGACAAATAAGCTAAGTAAGCTAAAAGTGATATGTGTTTGATTAAAGTAAAGAGAAGGGAAAGAGATAATCAAACACCACTGTTTTATCTTGGTTCACCCCTTAATGATATGGGCTACTACAGTCCCCTCTTAACTAATTGAATTTTTCAACAATTTCTTCCATTAACTAATTCTCCAACTAATTAACGTCTTACTCTAGAATTCAAATTTTTAATTATTATATGCACCGATAATTCCCCACTTCTAACCTATCAAATAATTTACTTAGCACATAAACACCTAAATAAAGTATATTTCTAAATAAATATCTATTTCTGAGTTTTAGGGTGTTACAATATGTTTCTTCATGGAAATTGATAGAAACTAAGGGAAATTGATATAATTTGATGGAAATTGGTGGAAATTGATAGAAAATGGTGGAAACTAAGGGCAATCGAAAGAAACTAAGGTAAAGTAACCTTCATGTGAAATGAGAATTGGGAACTGCTTCTTTGTGAAATGAGAAAAAAGCGAGGGCGAAACTAGAAAATATACACGCCGGGAAAATAAGAAGATAACATTATGTTAGCCACGGTCAAACTGTGGTAAACTGACATCTTTACCCACAATTAAACTAACCGTGGCTAATTGATCGTGGTTTTAACTACGTTTTTTTTTTTTTTTTGTAGTGAGTTATCTTCTTAGTATTTATACAAGTGTATTTTTAAAAAAAATATTTTTTTGTTGTCAAAACTTGGCGTTTAACTTCATTTGGAGTTAAGGTTCCTTTGATTATTGCAAGAGCCTCTTTATTTATCAAATACCCTATTATACCTAGTATGGAGCTCGTCTCAAGCATGAGTATAACGCATGTTTCAAATTATTTAAGTATTAATTTATTTATTTTTGATTTAAATGTAGTTTTTTTTGTCAGAGTTTATTCTCATATTTTATAAAATGTGCAATTTTGGTTCTTTATTTTTTTGAGTTGTGACCTTTGAAAATTTTGCTACAACACTAAAATATGTTAAATAAAGTAATAAATATAAATCACACTGTTAGGAGAATACTGAGAGAACGTTCTCCGACAAATAAGCTAAGTAAGCTAAAAGTGATATGTGTGATATGTGTTTGATTAAAGTAAAGAGAAGGGAAAGAGATAATCAAACACCACTGTTTTATCTTGGTTCACCCCTTAATGATATGGGCTACTACAGTCCCCTCTTAACTAATTGAATTTTTCAACAATTTCTTCCATTAACTAATTCTCCAACTAATTAACGTCTTACTCTAGAATTCAAATTTTTAATTATTATATGCACCGATAATTCCCCACTTCTAACCTATCAAATAATTTACTTAGCACATAAACACCTAAATAAAGTATATTTCTAAATAAATATCTATTTGAGTTTTAGGGTGTTACAATATGTTTCTTCATGGAAATTGATAGAAACTAAGGGAAATTGATATAATTTGATGGAAATTGGTGGAAATTGATAGAAAATGGTGGAAACTAAGGGAAATCGAAAGAAACTAAGGTAAAGTAACCTTCATGTGAAATGAGAATTGGGAACTGCTTCTTTGTGAAATGAGAAAAAAGCGAGGGCGAAACTAGAAAATATACACGCCGGGAAAATAAGAAGATAACATTATGTTAGCCACGGTCAAACTGTGGTAAACTGACATCTTTACCCACAATTAAATTAACCGTGGCTAATTGATCGTGGTTTTAACTACGTTTTTTTTTTTTTTTTTGTAGTGAGTTATCTTCTTAGTATTTATACAAGTGTATTTTTAAAAAAAATATTTTTTTGTTGTCAAAACTTGACGTTTAACTTCATTTGGAGTTAAGGTTCCTTTGATTATTGCAAGAGCCTCTTTATTTATCAAATACCCTATTATACCTAGTATGGAGCTCGTCTCAAGCATGAGTATAACGCATGTTTCAAATTATTTAAGTATTAATTTATTTATTTTTTATTTAAATGTAGTTTTTTTTGTCAGAGTTTATTCTCATATTTTATAAAATGTGCAATTTTGGTTCTTTATTTTTTTGTCCAATTATCCCTCTTTATTTATATTCCAATTTTGATGAGTTGACATATTTTTAAAGAATTTAAAGGACAATTTTTATGAGCCGGCAACAAATAAGAATGCTCAAACCTTTCATATCATATCAAGAAAATGTGATTAAGTAGAGTGACATGACAAAAAACATTGGTTAACAATATAAAATTATTTTACACAGTCTGTTTATTTTTTTTCTTTTTTTAAATAACATGGCACTCAAATATTCTGGTGGCATTCAAGTAATCTAGATATATCTTACCTCTTAATTTTTTATAAAACTCAAATGCTTTGTTCACTTTTAAAAATTATGAACGAATAAGCTGCAAGAAATCAATTGATATCATACCTAGGTAAAATTGTTTTTTAATGTATACTAAACACATAAAACCACCAATAAGCTGCAAGAAATCCATTGATAAAGTAAATTTTTAAGTGTCACATAGCAGCGCTGTATTTATCATCGTTCATAATTTTTAAAAGTGAACAAAGCATTTGAGGTTGTTATAAGAAATGAAGAGGTAAGATATATCTATTAGAAATAAACTAAGATTATTAGGGAATAAAGAAGGTATTATACTTTTCACATATATGTGTATTACATCATAATAAGGATTTTATTTATAGGACACATAGAAAAAAGTTGAAAGACGTATGCCATAAAGCTCCACTACTTAGTGGAAGTTATAGGGAAGGGAAGGGAAGGGATATGGGCACCCACTAATTCTTATTATTCATAACACTTCCCCTTGGATGTCCATCGAGGATGTGCCTCGTTAAAACCTTACTAGAAAAAAAACTCAATGGAAAAAAATTCTAGTGAAGGAAAAATAGTACAACATCCTATGTGTTTGAACTGCCTCGTTAAGAACCTTACCAGGAAAACTCAATGGGACAAAACCATGGTGAAGGGAAAAAGAGTGCATAACACATTTATATCTCTCCCTCATAAATACAATTATATATGAGGCAAAGGAAACTAATTGATCTTCTATATTGTTGATTTAAAGCTTTACAATTGATAGTAGTGCCTTTGTAAAAATATCTTCTTTAATATATTCTTCTCTGAATTAGCCGTTGATGCGATATTATCTTCTTCAAGTATGTGTTGAATTAGAGACTTCAACCAAAAGATCTTATTTATCTTCATACTCATCTTTAAATTAGTTGTGCTTAAGATATTATATTCATATGGTAGTTGAAACTTTCAACTTGAAAGAGTCTCCTTATAGAATGAGAAAACCACAAGTTTATTGTATGTGTAAACTCATAATCCTCAATGAAAAAACATTTTCTGCTTCCTTGATTACGTTGTTTCTCTAAAAACGTATGTTTGACTTTATATTTGCATATAAAAATATTGACAAAAACAAAATACCACGATACATATAATTAACAAAATACATTAAGATATAGTACTTCATGACCAATTGAATTTGTTCATCATTTTCTTGAGAACATGATCTATATTAACATCAAGTGACATCAAAATCATTCTACTAGACAATCAATTAGATTTGTCCAATCAAACTATTTTAATACATTTGCTATATAAATTTTTTGATGCATAAAATCTCATTAAATAATAAATTTGCAAATTCAAACATTGCTATATATATATATATATATATATATATATGAAAAACTAGTCTATACTTTATGTTTCATATATGGATTGCAAGTATGGAACACAACTTCATTCTAAAGCACATGTTTGTAGTGATATTGTTAATAACAGTATATCAAATCAATCATAATATTCGTGTCCAAAAATGATAAGGAGAGTATATATACATACATGTGGAATAACATGTGATATAGTAAAGTATCGTGCTGATAACGTGTTAGAAATAAACTAAGATTGCTAGAGAATAGAGAAGGTGAAAGCTTTGTATTATACTCTTCATATATGTGTGTGTTTTACATCATAACAATGATCCTATTTTTATGACACATAAAAAGTGAAAAGACTTAGGTCATAAAGCTCCACTACTTAGTGAGAGTTATAGGAAAGAGAAGAAATATGGACATCTACTAATTCTTATTTTTCATAACAATATCTAGATTATATTCTTTTTTTCTTATTTAATTTTATAATCATCATCAGTACAAAGGCATAACTACAAACTATTGAGTGCCACCAGAATATTTGAGTGCCATGTCATTTAAAAAAGAGAAAAAAGAATATGTAGAGGTGTAAAATAATTTTACATTGCTAACCAATGTTTTTCATTATGTCACTCCACTTAACCACACTTTCTTGATATGACATGTTAAGGTTTGAACATTCTTATTTGTTGTCAGCGTAAAGTTAATTTACATTGACAATGCATGTCCTTTCTTTAAAAATATGTCAAGTTGTCAACCCATCAAAATTGAAATTTAAATAAAGAGGGATAATTGGACAAAAAATAACGAAACAAAATTGCACATTTTATAAAATATGAGAATTGAAACTACATTTAAACTCTATGACAAAAAAACTACATTTAAATAATAAAAAATTAATACTTAAATAATTCGAAACACGCGCTTGATCACATGAGCTCCATACAATAGAGTATTTGATAAATAAAGAGGCTCTTGCAATAATCAAAAGAACAATAACTTTAAATGAAGTTAAAAGTCAAGTTTTCACAACAAAAAATATTTTTAAAAAAATACACCTCTATAAATACTAAATAGATAACTCTAGTTTATTCACAAGTTAGCTAAGTAATAAATCTCTGGGTGAAGATTACAGCTAACAAATGGTAATGATGAACAAGATACCATTTGAGTTTTTTTTCATTTTTCTTATTCTCTTTGTTTATGGTAAGTCTTACTATATGTTTGGCATTTATATGTTTGGCATTTAAAACATATAACATTAATTGGTGCATACAATCATAATTATAACTTATAAGTACATAGAAATAAATAATATGATATTGCGAAAAAAAAAGAAATAAATAATATGTAAATAATGATTTTTTCTTACTAAATGTAAACAATGAATTTGTTTAATAAAATTTTGTTGGAGAAAATATTTGTTCAATCAATTAATGCAGAAATGGTGGTACAAACTGAGGGATGGAGCTGTGTTGATAATGAATGTATGTGGGACTGTATTGCTAGAGGTTTTAGGTTAGGTGGTGCATGTAATGATGTTCCTGTGATTCCACTGCAAGACAACGATGATGGTTTTTCTATTATACATTGCATTTGTAAAGCTAAAGAAGATGGGCATTAGCAGAGATCATCTCCATTTCGCATTGAGATCTCAATTACTATAATTTTAACATACAAATGTCTAAGTCATGTTCTCTCCCCCTGTCGGCCCTAAAAAATTTCTTTGTCTTCAAGTTATCTTTGATCATTATAGAGGGTGATTTTAGATCATTTTTGGCTTAGAATCACACCATCTACACCTATTTTTCTCTTCTTTTAATATAAATAAGTGATTTTCACATAGATTAAGTTTTTTTTGTGCGTGTTTTTTTATGATTTCGTCGTCTAAGTGCGGCGTTGTGTTGGTCGTCGTCTTGTGCAGTGTTCATTTGATTCTTATCGAAAGATTATCTTCAATCAATTGCAGATTTAATCAATGATTAATTTTTTTGAGGCACCGCCTCACCGGAATATATATAATTAGTTTTTTTTTGTTTGAGGCAGTGCACTTCTATTGAATGACTACAAAACTCGTATGAACTGTATTATTACTAATAGTCAGGACAATAGTCATTCTATATGAACCCATATAAATATTACAAACGGACAATTCACAAACTTAATATTAAAAAGAGGCCAACACAAAATTAATAAATTTTGCCATTTCAAAAAAAAAAAAAACAACACAAGACCATCAAAATACCAACCTATAACACAAAATAAGGACAATTAAACCAAATACTAGCTACCAATAACATTAAACTAAAAACTTCTACTACTCTAATCCAAACCCTATTCATCTCCTTTTATAATAAGAACAATTATGAAAACAATTTCTTCCATTTTGTCGTAATCACAACAACTAGAAGTTTAGTATGATAATGATTGTAAGCAAACTCCAAAATAAATTAAAGGTTCAAATCAAAGGGACGTGTCATGTAAACACAGCTTAGTCTAACTCATTACCAAGTGTTCTTCAAGATCATGCAAGAAAGAAATAAAGAATGAGACACCACATTACATGAGACACGACTTAAGTTAATAACAAGAAAAACAACAAAATAAGAGGTAATAAAAGAATAATGCTAGTAAAAAAAGATTTTGGCTTCCGAAAAGAAAACACAACATTGGGAACAAATTACCAATTACCTTATAATCTATAAAAGCTATTCTTCGGTATATCACACACACTCACAACCCCTAAGCTGTCATAAACTTGAAAACGAGGTTAGTTGTTGCTGAGGTGAATTGACTTGTTATCATCTATACAACACTGTTAAGATATATGAATTGCATACAATTCAAATTGTACAACAACACTGTTAAGATAAAATCAAAGATTGAAAGACTAAGGGCCCGTTTGGCCTGACTTTTTTAGGTCTTAGAAGCTACTTGAAAGTTAAAAGTGAAAATAAAAGCTTTCGAAAAAAAATCTAAAGTTGTTTGGTAATTATTGTTTTTTTAGCTCTAAATTAGATTAAACTAAATTTACTAAAGATAATAACAAACTTAAAAAAAGATAATAGCATCTAATAATATTGAAATTAAAACAAACTTAAAAAAAAGATAATAATAACGGATAATAATGAAATAAAAATAAACTTAAAAAAGGATAATAAAAACCACTTTTCCCCTAAAAGTAGGTTTTTAATCTCTTCTCTTAGAAGCTCTTTTGATTCAATTTTGCACTATAAAAAAAAGCTGATTTTTATGACTAAGAGCTTTATTAAAAATGTGTTTGGCCCAACTTCTCATTTAAAAAGAATAAAAAACTAAAAAAAAGCCAGGCCAAACGGACCCTAAGAAGATTATGCTACTAAGCCACTTCTGCATCCCTAGAACTTTTGAACTTGGATAGCACAACAATCTGCTTTTAAGATTATGCTACAAAGCAAAAGCAATAACAAGATCCGCCACTGAACATTAACAAGAAAATGAGCTAAACGGAAAAATATCTTAAATGAGGATGTTGAAACTCTTAAATAGTTGTCTAATATAATTGATTTTTAAGTTCCAAAAGAATTGACCAGATACCTGCAAAGTATGATAATAAAGAGACACTACAAGAAAAAGACGATTTTGCGACGGCCAAAAGCCCTCGCTAACGGCTAAAAGCCGTCGCTAACTGCACATTTCCAGACGGCTTGCAAAAACATGTGGCCGTCGCTAAAAAGCTCGCTGGTAAATTTCCAGACGGCCCTGGCCGTCAGTAATAGAGCGGACAGATTTTGCGACGGCTTAAGGTCGTCGCTAACTGTTACGGTCACATCCAAGTCTGCACATGTAACGACGGATTTTGCGACGGCTTTGGCCGTCGCTAAATCTGGGCGAATTTTTTTAAAAAAAAAACTATTTTTTTAAAAAAAATTAAAAATTTAATTTTTAAAAAAAAATTAAATCTTTAATTTTTTTTTAAAAAAACAAACTTACTTATTATTTCTTAAAAATAAAATTATTTATTATTTTGTAAAATAAAAATCAACATAACTTTATTTTTAATACATATTAACACATAAATTATAATCATAATTAAAATTAAAAAAAAGGATTTCTTATGAAGAAAATAGGATGTATTAAATAGTAATAATTTTTAAAGAGAATAGTGTAAATGAAATTGAAAGGGAAGGAAGAAATATATTGTATCAAGGAAGAAGATTTATAGAAAGATGTTGAAGAATTTTTAGAGAGATGTTGGAGAAATTTTAGAGAGATGTTGGAGAAATTTTCAAAGAGTGGTGTAAATGAAAATGAAAGGGAAGGAAGAATATATATATATATATATATATATATATATATATATATATATATATATATATATATATATATATATATATATATATATATTGTATGAAGAAGAACATAGTTTAATTAAGAAATCAAAGCTTTGAAGAAGAACAAAAACAATATATATGATGAAGATTTTATGAAAGGTGTAGAAGAGTTTTTAGAGAGATGGAGGAGAATTTTTCAAAGAGAATGGTGTAATGAAATGAAAGGGAAGGAAGAATGGTTATAACCATTGCAATCCTCTCAAAATTTTAAAAAAAATCGTGCCATGAATTTGCGAGGGCTTGGGCCGTCTGTAAGTCCGTCACTATGTCCGTCCAGAATTTGTGACGGCTTGGGCCGTCTGTAATGCTCCATTTTGTGACGGAAATGGCCGTCAGTAACTTTTCGACGAAATTGTTCACAAATTTTATTTTTTTTTTTAATTTTTGGACGGATTTTCAACCTTTTGTGACGGTTTTGGCCGTCGCAAATTTATAGAGGGCTTGGGCCTTCACAAAATATTTTACAAATTCGTCTAGAAATCTTGATTTTCTTGTAGTGAGATATTGATAAGTTATGAATGGAATGAGATGGAACCAAAATGAAATTCAACGTTGATGATGTTTTTCTAGGTTGGGGGTTTTTGGAGGGGAGGGGAGGGGAGGTGAATATTATTAGTGAATTGTGTTTGGTTCATTTTTTAAGGAGGGGGAGGGGAGGGGAGGTGAGGGAATATAAGACCATTTTTGCTTTCCCCCAAATTGGGGGGTTTGGAGGGGAGGTGAGGTGAGAGAAGATAAATTGTTGCAATTTTAATTATATTGACATAATTATCCTTACATTTATTTTAAAATATCAAAACTAGCCTTACAATTTCACTTAATTATAATCAATTGGTACTCCTTTTTATTTTTTTGCTAACATAAAAAAAACCTAATACTACATGTAACAGACCCTTAATTAGTTACATGCATTATGTTGTTATATACTCCCTCTGTTCCTTTTTACTTGTCTTTTAGGGTAAGATTTAGCGTTTCTATTTAATTGTCCTTTTGGTATTTTACGGGTATGATTTGTCAATTATACCCCTTGTCAATTGCTCTTATCTTTTTCAATAAAACAAATTAATGCTATATATTTGGAAAACTAAATCTTTTTAATTTTTTTTTGAACATAACATATTAAATTTATTGGAAAGAGAAAGTGCGTGAAAAAAAAAATATTGGTGGATTAAAACGAGGGTATAATAGGAAAATAAAGTGCAAATATACAATTGCTTAATTTTGTGTTACTATTCTAAAAAAACAAGTAAAAAGGAACGGAGGGAGTATAATATATATATATACAACATTTTACTCCTTACAAAAACAAACAAAAAAAATACAATATTTTTCCGTCATATATATTATTATAAAATTATTGTGAAATTATAAGGATAAAACTGTAAATTAGTTATAAAATTCCTCACCTCCCCTCCCCTCCTCTCTTTTGAACCAAACATATATTTAATTACAATACCTCCCCTCCCCTTCCCTCCCTTCCCCTCCCCTTCATTAAAATCCCTCCCCTCCCCTCCCCTCCCCTTGGTTGAACCAAACAGACCCTATAGTGCTATAGGTGATAAATGATAACAAGGATCATGAATCAAAGTATATTAACAATTATAGATAAAAAAATATCTACATATGGAAATAGACAAATTTCTGTGAAATCAAACTCTATTTATATAATTCGATTGTTTGGACTTGTAGTCCGCACACTTGAAGTTAATTATATATGATTTTTTATACGAGAGAGAATTATATTGATAAAATATATACTTATAGAGTTTGATATGGTCACAAAAAATGGATGGTAAGGTAAATTAGAGACGTATTCACTCGAAGTGAATTCAAGAAATATTTTTGTTGATTAAATTTAGTAGCACTTAAAAGGCTAAATTAATATGAAATATATGTTACAATATATTTTTATGACTCACTTGAATTGATGATTATAAGAAACTCTTTGAATGAGTAAATTTTATGATACAATGAAGAAATCACATCATATGTCCTCCATTCTAAACATTTGGAAGTGAATTTATTATAATCGAAAGCGGAGTATGCCATTTTAATAAGGATTTTGAGTTTACACATACAATAAACTTGTGATTTTCTCATTCTATAAGGAAGTTCTTTCAAATTGAACGTTTCAACCACTCAATATGAATATAATATATCAAGCACCACTACAAGAAATAAGATTTTTGGCAGCGACTTTTTCGCAGCGATGTTCAAATTGTTGATAAAAATATACATATAGTAACAACTAATTAAACTTGTTGTTATAAGTTAGTCTTTTTCTCAACAATTACATTATCGCTGGGAAAAGTTAATTATCTCAACAATAATTATTATTGTCGCTAATAGTATAACTTTTTGCATCAACCTTGTAAAGTCGCTGGGATACCACTCAATTACTATTTTTTTATATTATCTTTTATCGTGGTTTCTGTTCCTATTTTTATGCGTAAATTTCTTTTAACATAAAATTATTATTTTTGTTACTATTTTTATGTTTTGCATCTTTTTTTTAATAATTACATTTAAGGATTGAATATTTGAAATATTATCATACTTGATTAGAACAAATTAAGGTTTTTTTATTCCTTTTAATATATTGTTAATAGAATAGAAATACATTATATTAATTTGAATATAATAAAGCAAGATGATTCTTTGACAAATTTTTCATTTGTCATCTAATGAGAATGCTTACTATTTTTAAAATTGCTATTAATAATAATATTTATATGACTATCTTTAATTATTTTTTAATTATGTAATTTATTAATTTCTAACTACTTTATTTTTTATTGTTAATTATTAAATAGAATAATTAATTTAAATGAAAAAGGTTCATTTTTTTATGTTATCTTTTAATTAAAAAGAAATCATGTTATTTGGGATTTGAGATACACATGATCTTTTTTTTTTGTTTGTTTTCTTTTTATAGGCAATGTTAGTTGTTAGTATTTACACTGATTTTTTGTTGTTTTTTTTTTTGTTTTTTTAATTCTAATTGAAAATTAATATTTGTACGTTTTGACTAATTGGATAGACATAAACATTTAATTGATGCCTAAAAACGTTCAATTGTCATCTATTAATTATTTTTTTACTAAATCTATTAATTAAATAGAAATTATGTTATTTGGGATATGCATGATTTTTATTCTATTTTTTTTATACTAATTGGATATTTTTGTAACAACCTAAAATTTAAAAATAGTTATTTATTTAGAATATAGTTTATTTAAGTGATTATGTGCTAAGTAAACTATTTGATAAATTAGAATTTATTTAATATAGTGAGAATAGGAGAATAATTTGAAAGATAGAATTAATTAAGATATATTTTAGAATCATAAATATAATTTTGAAATACAATATATTTTAGGAATATATCATCAAAATAAAAGATTTGAATTTTCATGAGGAATAAGATGAGAGTTTTTAGGGAATTAAAATAGAAACAAATCCGTTATAAATCTTGCTTGTTTTTAGGAAAAGAAAAACATAAACTTCCTCTATAAATGGAGCAAAATAATTTAGAATTAGGATTACCACAATTTACAAACAAAAATTCGTGTACCTTTTAAGACCAAATAGTGGATTTCGAGAGCAATACTAAAATACTAATAACTTTCTCATCCGAAGTCCGAATTCGATTCCGTTTGTTGCAGAACGACCGTAGGAGCAAGGGCACAGTAGATATCCAATTTAGCTAGAGGAAGTTTCTGCAAATTCTAAGTAAGGGGGGGGGGGGGGGGGGGGGAGATTGCTCATGCATAGGGATAGTGTTGACTATGAGAATAGTAGAGGGGACCTTGCCCTCCTTCCGTTTTCCCTTGTTTGTTTCCCTTTTCTTTTTAATATTTTGATTCCTTTGAGTTTATGATTCATAATATGTTTTTATTGATTAATTCGTGGCTTTTGTATAATGAAGTTATACTAGTTATGATGTAACTAATTGAGAGGAATAAAAAAAAAACAACATAGTAAAGTTAACTAATATTATGGATAGTTACTTACTAATTATTGTTATAATAATTCATATGTTACTTTTAATTCATAATATAATAGATTATTTTTTTATCGCATTAATAAATTACCTTTGAATAGTCATTACTAAAAGAAAAAGTTGCGGTTTTCTTTTTCAGTTTTCTTTGAGTTTGTTGTGCTTTTCAGGTTTGTTAAGCTGTGTCTCACAAATGAAGAATTTAAACAGTTGTTCCTGTAAGTTGAGTTATAACAAGCTTTTATGACTAATTAAGATATACAAAGAAGGGAGCTTACGAATGGAGACCGTTTTTGCAAGTTTTTCAAGTAGGAAATATGTTGTAACAAGCTTGTTCCGAGTAGGGAGCTTATCTGATTATATTTTAAAGATTGATTTGTTATCATTAGATTGTTATCTTTAGGAATTGTATTATTATGATTTTTAAAACACTTGTTTGTTATCTTTAAATTGATCTATTTCACAAAATATATTGGGAAATAAATTTGTTGGTTTATGTTGTATATCTTTTATTGTGAATCTAATTTGTTGGTTTATGTTGTATATCTTTTATTTTTGGAAAATATAATATATTCCAACAATTTTTATTGCTGAGGTAAAAATGATATAACAATAATTTATATTGTTAACAAAAAATAACTATTTCGCTGCGAAAAACACTAGTTATAGCAGCGAAATTAATTGTCCATGAAAAACAATTTTTTTCATTGCAAAAAACACTTCTTTTTTTCCAGCGACAATAATTGTCGTTGCAAAAAACATTAGTAATGACAACGACAATAAATGTTGTTGCAAAAAATCGCTAGTTATGCCAGCGACATTAATTGTTGCTAAAAATACTAGTTTTATCAGCGACATCAATTGTTGCTGCAAAACACTAGTTATGGCAGCGACATTAATTGTCCTTGCAAAACTTTTCGCAACGGCACTTATGGCAGCGACATGCAGCAACATTTTTTTCGCTGCAAAAAACACTTTTTGCAGCAACTTGGCGTTTTTGGCAGCGACATTTGTCGCTGCCAAAAACGATATTTCTTGTAGTGCACGCCTAAGAGTATATGAAGATAATCGTGGTAAATCTGTTGGAAGAATTAATGCAACAATCATTTATGAAGATAATACTGCATGCATTGCTAGGTAGGAAGAGGGCTCATCAAATGAGATCGAACAAAACATATTTATTCTAAATTCCTTTTCGCCCATGATCTTCATGAAGAATGGTGATATAAGCATTCAACAAATTCGTTCATCGGTAATCTTGCAAACCTTTTCACAAAAGTTGCTCCCAAGTAGAACTTTTGGACAAGTCATATAAAAGATTGGTCTTCGTCATCTTAGAGATGGTTGTATCGTTGAGGGGGACAAATAAATATATTATGTAAAAGGATGTTGTACTCTTTTTTCTGCACTAAAATTTTTTCCATTGAGTTTTTTTAGTAAAATTTTAATGAGACACATTCTCGATATACATCCAAGGGAAAATGTTATGAATAATTAGTGAATCTTCATCATATCTCTTCCCTTTCCTATAACTTCTACTAATGAGTGGACCTTAATTTCTTTGTCCTCAACTTCCTTATTTGTGTCATATAAATAAGACTATTGCTATAGTGTAAACACACACATATGAAAAGAATAAAACCAAGTTTTGTCTATCTCTATTCTCTATATTGAAGTTTATTTCTAACAAATGAACGGGCTCCAAACTGATTATTATAATAAGGTATTATATAAATAAAAAGGCTCTTGCGATAACCAAAGGAATATTAACTCCAAATGAAGTTAAACGCCAAGTTTTTACAACAAGAAAAATATTTTTAAAAAAAGTGCACCTCTATAAATATTGAATAGATAACTCCAATTTTTTCACAAGCTAACTAAGTAATAAATCTCTAGGTGAAAACTGTAGCTAGCAAATGGTAATGAAGAACAAGACACGGTTTGGGTTGTTATTCATTTTGCTTATTCTCTTTGTTTATGGTAAGTCTTACTATATGTTTGGCATTTAAAACATATAACAATAATTGGTGCAAACAATAATAATTATAACTTATAAGTGCACAGTAGCACATAGAACTAAATAATATGTAAATAATATTTTTTTTACTAAATGTAAACAATGAATTTGTTTAATAAAGTTTTGTTGGTTAAAATATTTGTTCGATCAATTAATGCAGAGATGGCGGTACAAACTGAAGGATGGAGCTGTGATGACACAAAATGTAACATGGACTGTATGGCTAGAGGTTTTAAGACTGGCAAATGTAGAGAGTTAACGTTCGACGATATAGTTACTATAAATTGCATCTGTAGATATTATAGTGTAGAAGTGAGAATAGACCCTTAAGGCCTAGCTTACATAGACTCAGGTCAGATCAGCCTATTTCTTTAAATAGAGCAAACCAAAGCTTTTGTATAAGCATATTTAGTCAAATAGGTCAAACTGCAAGCAATTTAAAAAGCCTTATTAGCCTACTAGGGCGGTCTATTTAAGTTAATATTAATAATATTATTATTTATATATTAAAATTTGTACTTTTATTAATTATATATATATATATATATATATATATATATATATATATATATATATATATATATATATATATATATATATATATATATATATATATATATATATAAATTTTTCAGTACTTTAAATTTGTTAATAGACATTAATTTTTCTCATATATAAATGTATTATTATAAACTACAATTGAAATATGATGATATATATAGTTAAATTCTTTAAAATATCATGTTAAATATCAAAAGGACGTTAGTTTTTTAGTTCATAAGTATTTTTAAAAATAAATATAATTATTTATTTGAATATGATGTGAAATAGGTGAAGCAACAAGGTTTGTCACAAGAAAGGGGGGTTTGAATTGTGACCTTTTAAAATTTTGCAACAACACTAAAAGATGTTAAATAAAGTAATAAATATAAATCACACAGTTATGAGAATACTGAGAGAACGTTCTCCGACAAATAAGCTAAGTAAGCTAAAAGTGATATGTGTTTGATTAAAGTAAAAAGAAGGGAAAGAGAGAATCAAACACCACTGTTTTATCCTGGTTCACCCCTTAATGATATGGGCTACTCCGGTCCCCTCTTAACTAATTGAATTTTTCAACAATTTCTTCCATTAACTAATTCTCCAACTAATTAACGTCTTACTCTAGAATTCAAATTTCTAATTATTATATCCACCGATAATTCCCCACTTCTAACCTATCAAATAATTTATTTAGCACATAAACACCTAAATAAACTATATTTCTAAATAAATATCTATTTCTAAGTTTTAGGGTGTTACAATATGTTTCTTCATGGAAATTGATAAAAACTAAGGGAAATCGATATAATTTGATGGAAACTGATGGAAATTGGTGGAAATTGATAGAAAATGGTGGAAACTAAGGGAAATTGAAAGAAACTAAGGTAAAGTAACGTTCATTTGAAATGAGAATTGGGAACTGCTTCTTTGTGAAATGAGAAAAAAGCAAGGGAGAAACTAGAAAATATACACGCCGGGAAAATAAGAAGATAACATTATGTTAGCCACGGTCAAACTGTGGTAAACTGACATCTTTACCCACAATTAAACTAACCGTGGCTAATTGATCGCGGTTTTAACTACGTTTTTTTATAGTGAGTTATCTTCTTAGTATTTATACAGGTGTATTTTTTTTATAAAAAAAAAAAAAAAAAATTGTTGTCAAAACTTGGCGTTTAACTTCATTTGGAGTTAAGGTTCCTTTGATTATTGCAAGAGCCTTTTTATTTATCAAATACTCTATTATACCTAGTATGGAGCTCGTCTCAAGCATGAGTATAACGCATGTTTCAAATTATTTAAGTATTAATTTATTTATTTTTGATTTAAATGTAGATTTTTTTGTCAGAGTTTATTTTCATATTTTATAAAATGTGCAATTTTGATTTTTTGTTTTTTTGTCCAATTATCCCTCTTTATTTATATTTCAATTTTGATGAGTTGACATATTTTTAAAGAGTTTAAAGGACAATTTTTATGAGCAGACAATAAATAAGAATGCTCAAACCTTCCATATCATATCAAAAAAATGTGATTAAGTGGAGTGACATGACGAAAAACATTGATTAACAATATAAAATTATTTTACACCGTTTGTTTTTTTTTTTTTCTCTTTTTTAAATGACATGACACTCAAATATTCTGGTGGCATTCAAATAATCTACATATATCTTACCTCTTCATTTTTTATGAAACTCAAATGCTTTGTTCACTTTTAAAAATTATGAAAGAATAAGCTGCAAGAAATTCATTGATAAAGTAAATTTTTAAGTGTCACATAGAAGCGCTGTATTTATCATCGTTCATAATTTTTAAAAGTGAACAAAGCATTTGAGGTTGTTATAAAAAAGGTTAAACTATATTTTTGGTCCTTTATGTTTATTTTAGGTTTGAATCAGGTCCCTTACGTTTTAAAAGTTTCAATTTGGTCCCTCACGTTATCAACATTTGCATTAGTTAGTCCTTTCCGTCAAATTTTTCACTAAATTCGTTTGATCCTTATATGTGACTGGCAGTTTGGACACATAGATACTATTTTGAACATGTTCAGTACCATTTGGGATGCTAACTAAGTAAAAAAAACTAATTAAAAATAATATATATTACTTTTAATAATGTAATTGGCCCCAAAAAAATGTCCAAAATAGTGTTAACGTGTCCAAAATAACGTTCACGTGTCCAAACCGTCAGCCACGTGTAAAAATCAAACGGAGTTAGTGAAATATTTGACGTAATGGACTAACTAATGCAAAAGTTAATAACGTGAGGGACCAAATTGAAACTTTTAAAACGTAAGGGACCTGATTCAAACCTAAAATAAACGTAAAGGACCAAAAGTACAGTTTAACCTATAAAAAATGAAGAGGTAATATATATCTATTAGAATTAGTCGTTGATGCGATATTATCTTTTTCAAGTATGTGTTGAATTAGAGACTTCAACCAAAAGATCTTATTTATCTTCATACTTATTTTTAAATTAGTTGTGCTTGAGATATTATATTCATATGGTAGTTGAAACTTTCAACTTGAAAGAGTCTCCTTATAGAATGAGAAAACCACAAGTTTATTGTATGTGTAAACTCATAATCCTCAATGAAAAAACATTTTCTGCTTCCTTGATTACATTTTCTAATAATGTTTGACTTTGTTCCTATATATATATATATATATATATATATATATATATATATATATATATATATATATTATTAAGTGCGGACTAGTCCAAACAATTCAGTTATATGAATAAAGTTTGATTTCATCGGAATTGTCTATTTTTATCTGCATATATTTTCTTTATCTATAATCGTTAATAGACTTTGATTCATGATCCTCGTTATGACTTATCACATATATCGCTATAGAAAACATCGTCAACGTTGACATTCATTTTTGGTTCCATCTCATTTCATTCATAATTTATCGAGATTTCCTTATTTTCATAATTTTTAGGTACCTCATCAGTTCTTCTGAAACTTAAAAATCAATCATATCAGACAACTCTTTAAGAGTTTCTACATCCTCATTTGGGTTATCTTTCCTTTTAGCTCATTTTCTTGTTTGGGGATTTTTATATTTGGAACCAATTGAGCTACCACGCTTCATGCGCAGCTGAGAATCATTTGCAATATTCTATTATCCGACAAGGATGTCTATTTTCTTTGGAGCATTAGCAGCTTTAATTTCTTAACTTTGCAAATGAGTTAGATTTTGAGGATCAATATGAGACAATAATATTTATTTTCTAATCATTCATTTGAACTTCAGGTTCATGTTTCAGTTGTCAGCTGCTTATTCTCTCCCCGTAATATTGGGAAAACTAATTCATCAGTTGATAATCATCCTACTGGTTGTATAGAAGTTGGCTCATACAATTTGTAATAGATGAAGATTCATATCAAATATATTTTTCCAATATTCTTTCAATATCTATATAAGTGCATTATATTGGAGCAACTGTGATATGCACAACACATCCAAAAATGCTTATATGAAAAATATTAGGTTATAAACCTAAACTTAACCGAATTGCAAATTAAGGGGAGAACTTCCATATAATAACTTATTAGCTTGATGTGAAAAAAAAAAAAAACTCAATATCAATGATTTCATGATTTCAAGTTCATTGTTCTTAATAAGCATATGCTGGAAAATATTCAATATCAATTTCGATTGATATATGATACTTATCTAATGTTTTCTAGAAAATGAGTTCTTTGTCAAATTAATTGAGAGAGCAATTTCACAAACTTATGATTGTGAGTTGACTGACCATTTAGTTGATGTATCAATTAAAGTCATAAAATATCTAAATGGTAATTGGTGAATTGATTTACAAATATCACGTTATATACACTCTCAAATTGTAAGAGAACTACAAGAAATATTATTATTAGCAAAAACTTTTTTCGTTAAAAGTTGTTACAAATCGCTGGCAAAACAACCAAAGGTAATTTTGCCAGCGACTTGTAACAAAAAAAGCTGTTGCGAAAAATCATATTTCTTGTAGTGGACTCAACTTTTTCAACTTCCTTTGGGAAAAAAAAAATACACATATTATCAGATTGAAGAAACTCCTGGTTCTTCAATACATATCCAATAAAAAATAGGGTTTGTCTAACATGTGCAACATTGCACATGTTAAGATAATTAAAATTAGTAACTTTTTATTAATAAATAATAATTATTTAATAAAATATTAAACATTTAATATAAAATGCACAAGTTCCAATACAAATTTACTATTTTAAATTTCTTAACATGTGCAAATTTGCACATGTTAAATAAATCCTAAAAAATATAATTATTATTTTTCGCATCATAATAGATCCGGGATAATCCAACCGATCTTGCCAAAGATAAATTTAATATGATTTGTAAACTCATGGTTTACAATAATCCGTGTTTCAATTGCACTAATAAGTGTAGTATAATCCGGAGGAAAAAAGTTAATTTTTCACTACACTTATTTTATTCAAATCATGTTTCGTTATATAAAGATATTCAACGCCTCTTTTATTTATGACTTGTAACCGAAACAACTCGATTAATTATCGATCATCATGCGTCAATATGAGCAAATAATATTGAAAATAATTTTCTCCATAGATACAATTGTATAATTAATAATAAGTCACGGGGTAATAAATAAATGCATAACTAACCTCCAAGTGTGTCACATTCCTCCTTGTAACTATAGCCAATGAGCTTTGATGACTTAATAATATCATTAAATCTATCTGACAATTGAATTCTTTTGGAATTTATAAATTGGTAATTTTCTAAGTTCTCCACGAACTAGACTATTGAACTTTTATAGAATTCATAGAGAATAAAATTGAGTTTTCTATGTTCTTCAAGAACCATAGACTATTAAATTCTTTTTGAATTCATAAAGAAATAAAATTGATTTTTTTTTAAGTTCTTCAGCATCTATGGAATTAACGCTTTTAAAGTCTTCTGAAATTCACATAAAATAATGTTGAGTTCTTCAGAAACTATCCTTTTGAATTCTTCAAGAATTCACAAAGAATAATATGAGTTCTTCATGAGCTATGCTTTTGAATTATTTAGGAATTCAGATAGAATATTAATATTAGTTATTCAGGAATTCTCATAGAATATAATATGAGTTCTTCGGGAACTACATAATAGCTCCTTTTTATTTGATAATATGAAATCAATCTTTATACAATACTTCAAGAATGTATAAAGAATAAATAAATATAATATATAATACAATTCACATAATAAGAGAATGAAATATCAAACTTAATTGACCTACACTTAATTGATTATAAAATAAAATCAAAATCAAAATCATAATAATATTTTATTTTATAATCTACCGAAAACTAAAGTCAATAGCATCACATATGTTTCAATCGAAAGGCTAATGAGAATCTTATTGCACAACAAAATAGTAGAAGATGTATTGATAAAAAAAACAGCGATATAAAAACAAATTTAATCAACAAATATATTTGTGATTGACCACATATAAAAGTGTCTATAAATTAGAATCATGAAATCAAAACCATAAGTCAAATATCAATTCATATAATGATGCAATGAGGTAATCATCGAAACATGTAAAGCTCTCTTATTTCCAAAAAAATAAATAAATAATGAGGCAGATAAATAAACCCATGATTCATGAAGTCGAACGATACAAATACGCTAAAAACAATGAATCGAACAAAACATACGATGAAGTTATGCCATTTAAAAAGTTGTATGCAATTAGAGATAGAATCCACTTATTTGTTTATTGACGTCTTTTTAACCCAAAGTATAATACCAAACAGCTATGTCTCTAACAGAACCCACTAATAGCATCACCCTCCTAATTCAATCTCATTAATTCAGAAGCATATTGAAACAACACAACTGAAATAAAATCATTAACTAGGTACTTAAAATTGTCATCTAAGTTCAGCAAACAACGGTAAAACATGAAATAATATATAGTATGTGTGAAGATACTAATCCAACATAATCGCATAATTTTAATGGAAATCAAACAGTAAAATTTTCAAGGAATATATTAAAATAAAGGCTTAAATATCATTTTTGTCCTTGTATGTTCACGATTTTTTGGTTTTAGTCCCTGTATTTTTTTTTGTTGCAAATAAGTCCCTGAATGTATAAATTTTTTTGGTTTTAGTCCATGTCGTCTGCTAGCGTTACAAAAAAATGCTGATTTTTCAAATGTTTGCACCCGTGTCCGCTATGATTTGTCAAGTTAAGCTAGTCCGGTCATAAATGGAGGATCAAAATCAAACTTTAGTGAAAATTCAAACAAAATTATATGATATAAGCATGCATTTTCTTTCTATCCTAAGTGTGATTTTGGTCATCTATTTATGACCAGATCAGCTTAGCTTGACACATCATAGTGCTCACATGTGCAAACGTTTGAGAAATCAGCATTTTTTGTAACGATAGCAGACAACAGGGACTAAAACCAAAAAAATGTATACATTCATGGACTTATTTGCAACAAAAAAATATACAGGGACTAAAACTAAAAATTCGCGAACATACATGAACACAAATGATATTTAAGCCTAAAATAAATCAGAAATGTTATTATGACATTTCACTCCTACACTAAAGTGACACTAGTACTGCACTGTTCCTAAATACCCAACCATGTCATAATAACATTTCTGTTTCCTAATTAAAAAAAACAAAAATGAAAAGCAAAAAATTAAAAAGCGGCTAAACTCTTTCTCTTTCTTCTTTCTCCCAAACACACCGCGCTCTCAATCTCTCTTTCCCTCACCGTTCCGATTCCGTCGCACATCCACCACTAATCACCGTTTCCCTCACCGTTCCGATTCCGTCCACCGCCGTCCACCACTCTCAGCCTCTCACTCTCTCTCTCCCTCTCGCACAGATTTGATTATTTTGAGCCTTTGAGGTAAGCAAACTCTAGATTACAAACTCTATTTTATGTTTATGTTTATGTTTCTGTTGAGGCAAGCAAACTCTATTTTTTGTGTTAGGTTTCTGTTTCTGTTCTAGATTACAAACTCAATGAAAAATGGGTTCTTTGTATTTTTGCTTTTTTTTTTTTTTTTCTTTGGATGATTTTTTCTTGAATTTTCAATTCCTTCCTCCCTATATATTTATATTATAACGGGTTGTTGGGGGCTGTTGTGTTTGTATTTTTATGTTTGGGTGCTGTTGTGGGTGTTGTTTGTTGGGGGTTTTCATTTTCCTCCTTGTTATTATTTCCTGCACTTCTTGTGCTTTCTTGTTATAGCTTTTGCCCATCCTCAAAAAAAAAACAGGAAGATATAACTCTTTGAATTGTGGATCATGCCCTTGTGATATTTACCAAGTCTGAAAATTCCCTTTCATATTTATTTTCCTTTTCTAGTTTATTGCAAAAATTAGGGGATATGTTGATGCTGCTCAGCTACATTCAAACTTATATAATAATGGACATGACATTTGGTATGTTACGTTGATGCTCATATATTTGAGGTTGATTTTTGCAGGCACTTTCCAGCAAAACTAAGTCTTGCGTCTACGATCTCTCTCGCTCTCATCGTTGCAATTTCTTCCTCGTGGTATGTAAAGCTCCTCGCCGACTTGAAGTCTCCGTCGCCTCTTGCTTCAGTCTCCAACAGTTAATGGGTAATCTATTTATTCTAATCCATCCATTTTTAGTTTCAAATCTCTCTTATTGGTGGTGAAATCATGAATCCTAATTGTTTGAATTGATTAAATGATTAAATTAAGGTTATGTTAAATGAGCATGAAAATCTCTGAACATTATTTGGGGTTAATTAGGTTAGGGTTAATTTGTGGTAGAATTTATTTCATTGTTACTGTGATTTGTGAGATGAAGGATTACTCATAAATAGTAATTGTAATGGTTTACCCACAAGAGATTGTTTTGTGGTTGAGAGGTTTACTTGTTTAAATGCTAAAATTTTGTAGTCATGTGATGATATGTTGTGTACTCTTAAGATTGCAAAATGTGACTACTAGTAGTGCCATGTTTGTCTTGTATATTTGACCATACCATGTAACCAATAGAATTTTTAGTTTATGTTTGATAAGTTGTTAGTTTCTAAGAATTTTCAAGGTGGTAAGATATTTCGATCAATGATAAAGATATATCACATTTCATTTGATGACAATCGGGTAATCTCAACCACATCTATATTTACATCACGCTAAAATTGTAAAAAATACTGATATGATGAAATACCTAAAATAATTTGGGGGTTAAACGATTTAGATTTTAAAGTATAAATCATAGTGACAAATCTGCGGGTAGTCATGTGTTAAAAAGTGGGTAGTTGTTTGTAACATTTGGTTAATTTAGAAGTTTCTGTCAAAAATTGGAAACATGACACAAGTTATATAGCTTGAAAACATGAATATGTCCCTCTTATGTTTTTAGACTTAGAAGAATTATGTTTGTAGTGGAAGTTGTGGAATAAAGTTGATGAATTATGTTTGTTGTAATGTTGTCAGGTGAAAAAAAAATCACATCTAGATTGATATCATTGAGTTCTTTTATGCAGATTTTGTGTTGCACTCGCACCGAAAATAAAAAATTCATGGATTGTTCAAATGATATGGACGATAGTGGTAGTATTCATGAATTTATAGAAGTTGACAAGTTCAAAGATGATGTTGGATGTTGGGAGCCTGCAACCGATATGTGTTTTTCTTCCGCGGACGATGTCAAATCTTTTTATCAAGAGTATGCTTTGAGAAAGGGGTTTGGGTGGAGGATTAGATCATCAAAAAAAGGAAAAGATGGAGAAGTATGCTACATGATACTAGCATGTTCAAGAGAAGGGTCTACAGTCTCAAAGGTTCCTTGTACATTGAAAACACTTCCGACAAAGGTCAACAATTGTCCAGCTAAGATTTGTATTAAGATGGAGGAAGATGCATTGTGGTACATCAAAAGGTTTGAGGCTGAACATTCTCACGAAATGAGCCCAACAAAGTCAAGATTGTTCAAGGCTAACAAGAAGATGAACTTGCATGTCAGGAGGACTATTGAAGTCAACGATGATGCAGGAGTCACGATCAACAAGACTTTTCAGTCTCTTGTTAAAGATGCAGGTGGGCATGAAAATATACCATTCTGTGAAAGAGACGTGAGAAACTATATTAACAAGGAACGGCGTGTGATTGGAAAAGAAGGTGACGGCCAGGCTCTGCTAAGCTACTTTTCTCAAATGAGGGAACAAAATGCCAATTTCTTCTACGAGATAGATGTAGACGAAGAATTTCATTTAAAAAATGTGTTTTGGGCTGATGCAAGAAGTAGAGCTGCTTATGAGGATTTCGGAGATGTTGTCACTTTCGACACAACATATTTGGTCAATAAATACGACATGCCTTTTGCTGTGTTTGTTGGTGTGAATCACCATGGTCAATCGACATTACTTGGATGCGGGCTGGTTTCGGGAGAGGACACAGAAACATTTGTATGGCTATTCAAGACATGGCTTCGTTGTATGCTAGGAAAGGCCCCCGCTGGTATTATAACAGACCAATGTAAGGCTATGCAAAATGCCATTGAGTTAGTGTTTCCTACAACACGCCATAGGTGGTGTTTATGGCATATAATGAAGAAAATTCCTGAAAAACTCAGCAGATGCAGTGCTTATAAAACCATCAAGGCTGCTATGAAAGAAGCAGTTTACGAAACATACGCAACAAAGGATTTTGAGGAGAAATGGTGTTCCTTCGTAGAAAAATTTGAGCTTCAGCAGAATAATTGGTTGAGTGGGTTGTATAATGATCGTCATAGATGGGTACCAGCCTTGTTAAGAAAGCATTTTTGGGCGGGTATGTCAACTACGCAACGAAGTGAGAGTATAAATGCTTTCTTTGACGGATATATCAATTCAACAACAACTTTACGTCAATTTGTGAAGATTCCTCTCTAATCATATTAATACATAACTGGGGAGTTAGGTGTTACTAACTGGGGCCTTGAGGATATAATTTGGTTAACGTACCTAAACTCTTCAAAAAATGAAAAACCAAAACACCTTGAACTTTGTTTTAACTTTTTCAACTTAGAATAAAGCAGAAATGTGTCATATATACAGTTTCACTCGTGATCAAATAGTAAGATTCCTCTCTAATCATATTAATACATAACTGGGGAGTTAGGTGTTACTAACTGGGGCCTTGAGGATATAATTTGGTTAACGTACCTAAACTCTTCAAAAAATGAAAAACCAAAACACCTTGAACTTTGTTTTAACTTTTTCAACTTAGAATAAAGCAGAAATGTGTCATATATACAGTTTCACTCGTGGACAAATAGTAAGATTCTTTACAATTACTATCAATACAGACCTGGGGACTCAAGTGTGTTTTACTGTGGAGTTGTTCAGATATTTGGTTAACTTACCCTATATTCTTCAAAAATTGAAAAAAATATCATTCACTGTGGTTTGATGACAAAGTACCCAAAGATTAAAACAAAGTTCAAGGTGCTCTGTGCTGTATATAAAATGTGTAAAAACTATTATGATGGTTTCAAGGCATAACAATTCCATATTTGAGGCATAACAATTCCAACATAACTCTTATAAATAGTGAAAATCAAGCAGCTGGAACCTACAATTCCAACATAATTATCTACAATTATGTCATATATACAATTATAACATATCTAAAATGTGTAAAAAAAAGTTGTGTTTTTACACGGTTTTAAACAAGTACTTAATTATCACTAACATTAACAATACGGTACTGTACAAAGTCATACAAAAGTCAATCAAAAAGAATATCCCAATAAACACGTGTATAGTGTGGTCACACTTCTTAAGTCTTCTTCTTCTTCTTTGCATATGTATTCGCCCATGGTGACTTTGTAACAGCACTTTCCATACGTTTTCTTGGCTTTTCTTTAAGTCGAGTGTAGAGGTTTGATGCTTCGCCGTCTTCATTTGTTACAACTCTTTCAACGACGAAGTCAACATTCTCCATGCTAAAATCAAGCGGACTTCTCAATTGACAGACTTCTCGCAACTGTGCCTCAAGCTGTGATATGCTTTCCTCAATGTCTTGGTTTTTAGCAATCAACAATCGAGTATTATTCATAATGGCAATCCTATCGACAAAATCTTGACTCCATTTGAAATATCCAGTTGGTACCCAATATAAAGCTTCTGTCACTGCTGCATCTTTCAGCTCTTCTTTAGTGGCACTCAAATCTTCAATAGCCTGTTTTATTTTGTGAATATCAAATGCGAGAAACAGAATAACTAACAACTAAACATTACATGTCACAAAAATTAACTAATTTTGTATAAATTTCTAGGCATGCAAATTGATTAACACGTATAAATCAAATCCAATAAAGACTTCTCATCTAGAGTGTATAGTTCTAAAAACCACCTTAACTCTGAACTAGTCATTAATACTCATTCCTTAAGTTTTTTTTTTGAACTGCCAAAATATTATTAAAACAACTCCTACATGCACAAGGTGCGCATAAGAAGGTAGCAATACAAGAAAGCACAGAAAGTGCTCAAACAGTACCACAAACTACAAAGAAACAACACTGAAGCCAATCAACAAGGAAAAAACAAACAGCCAAACTATCCCTACAAACAGAACAGCCGAAACAGAAAAGAAAAAAACCAGGGAATAAACTGGGCGCGCCTGCAGCAGACCAAAGGCCCCAAAAAACCAACCGAAGCAGCTAGAACACCACAGAAAAATGGCGAACAGCTGAAACTCGACAACCCCTCACCTAAGCATACAATCCTCCGGGTTCCAACACCACTCATACAACAAACAAGGCCCCTCTCTCCAAACTAGATTATACTCTAACCAAAACATTCCTTAAGTTGAATTTATGATATACAGACTACTCATTAATACTAAGTTTATTTGTAAATTAACTCTGAACTAGTCTTTGTTTGGACCATAGTATATAATATTCATCGTACGCAAACACACAGCCTAGACTGGTGACGAAAGACACAGTCAACATCATACAAATGCAATCTATCTTAAGAAATTATCATACAAAAATGTAACTATAGGTAATTATAGAACGTGGTATATTTTCTTGTTGAACATTACCCGATTGTTATCAAGCGAATGTGTAATATCTTTATCAATGATTGAGATATCATTTATCTTGAACATTCTTGGAAACATCATTGGAATATTTGCATTTCTTCTTTGATGCACCAAGACGTGTTCTAAAGCCCATACCTACATACGTAAATCCACCAAAAGAATACAAATTAAATTCAATCGACCAAAAGTAATTAAATTCAACTTCAGATAAATTATGGTTCATAAAAAGATATACCTGCAAAACAACAACGCATCCTCTAATATGCAACTCTGCAGAATTTTTTCCTTCCCTCAACTTCTGTCCTCCTTCGTTTAAACTTAATGCTAGAGTCTCATATACGGCTAAACCCCAATTGTATTTCCCAATTGAATCCAAGTCGCCCAAATATTTAAAATACCAACTTTGTACATTGGAGGATGAATTGGGGAAGTAAAACTCTAACAAACCAAGAAGTATGTACAATCGACAAAAATCGTCGACATCTTCATCTCTTTGAAGATTGTCAAGTTTAGCACATATGCTGTTCTTGCTAATCACCATCCCATCAAACAAGTTTTTTGTACGACACTCTGGATCTTCTATGAAGTCCACTTTTTCACCTACTATCCTAAGTCCTAACCCTAAACATACATCTAAGGGGGTAAAACGTATCAGCCTACCCTCTATAACAAAGCCCCCACACCTTTCATTCCATCTTTTTAGTAATTCATCAAGTAATCTACCAGAAATCTTAAGTTTTTTTGGCAACCTCATTAGCCACTTAAATGGCGTTGCCTCAATTCTAGCCTTTTGAGCTTCTGTCATCTTCTCATTGATTTCGAAAATTAAACTTGACTTGCAATCATGTCTAACGCGCACCTATAATTATACGCAACAACAATTAATAAATTAACATAAATGGATAATAATAACCTTTGATTTTCGTGATTTTAATACTAACTAACAATAAATTACCTTTGATAATGCGTTTGAATCCATCTTTTTTTATCAACAATATTCACAGCCTGCCACGATTAAAAAAAGTTTAATAGAATGCACTTTATTTGCATAAGAGTAGCTAGAGAATCGAAATAAAAGAAGAATAACTTATATCAATTAGCATTCAAGATGTTGTAATTGACCAAGAAGCATGATCAAGATGTTTCTCATATCAGTCACAACCACAGTTGAATGCTTTGCTAATGCAATTCCTAAAATAGCTCACAATGTTAAATGGTGTGATTCTACTGCGGCTCTAATGCAAATGTGACATTTTTTTTCATCGGCAAAGAAAATAATTGTATTAAGTCTTAGGCATAGAAATGCCATAACTGTACAAAAACACAGCCCCAAAACAAAACTGCACAGGCAGCAACATGCATTGCACAATCAACAAGAAACTAATATGTGGCTTCAGCAATATAACTTAAAAAAAGTGAGTTATTCATTCATTCAAAGCACAAAATACCTCCTGTTACCAATGCTAACCAAATCTAGGCTAATTGTTGTTCGAATTCCCTTATCTCTATCCAATTTTGATCAGAACTTAGAAATTGACAATAAATCACAAGGCAACTGAAAATGAACCAAAAATTTGCACATAACATGAGATGTCACACAATTTCAATTTAACAAAATGCTAATCCTTCATATCTAAGAACATCACCCTGAAATATCCTTCAAATACAAACACTCACTTTAATAAATTGAATATGGGACCACAAGAATGGGTAAATTTTATGTAATTGGTCATTCCAATCCAATTGAAAAGGTATCTATTGATTGCATGTTACAACAATACAAAATCCACAACTTTATTATTACTTATACAAATTGTTCTGTTTTTTATTTCCCTACCATATTCTGATTTGAAAAAGAAATAACACAAACAAAGTCCTATAAACTTAGCTACAAAGGGATCTTTCCCACTAGTCCTACTTTATTGAATGTTGTTTTTGTCACTTTGCCTGCAACTTCCAAATTCACACAAAGCAAAACCCAAAGCCCTAATTCTCATGTCTTATGTAATAATAATTAACTTTGCCTGAAATTGCAGTGTAAGGTCCATCTCAGATGAGTGATGTTCTTAGATCATGTATGAAGCAAATTAAGAACAAATTAACCCCCAAATTATGAAAAAAGAAAAATCACAAAAGCCCCAATATGATTTATACTTTGAAACTGAAACAAATAGAAATCATAGAAGCCCCAATTTATACCTTAAATCATGTGTTTCAAATAACCATAAGCAAAAGAGAAATTAAAATCAGGATCTTTTGAAGAATAAGGAGAAGAGCATAATCAAAAGAAACAGTGAACTAACCTTGTAGGGAGAAGAGAAATTGCAGAGAGGGAGGAGCTCGCAACTGAGATGGAGAGAGAGCGAGAGGCTGAGAGTGGTGGACGGCGGAAGATTGAGCGGTGAGGGAAAGAGAGAATTGCGATTTGGGAGAAAGAAGCAGAGAAGGGTTCGCAGAAAGAGTTTACTTTTTTCTTTTTTCTTTTTTCAATTAGGACAATGGAGTGTATTTGTGAACAGTACCGTATCAGTGTCACTTTGGTGTCACTTTGAAATGTCATACTAACATTTCTGAAAATAAATTCCCAACAAGATTAAGTTTAATTAAGTTCACGCTATTGTTCTCATCCTATTACGGTAAGATTCACAGAACTGCCTCGAACAAAATCATATTCATGTCTTTAATTTGACCTTAAATTAAACTTTAATTTAAGGTCAAATATGCAACATCAACTTATAATCAAATTGCATATGTAATCGATGTAACATCGAATGACAACAAAACCTCACAACCCACGCATCTCCTCTGTTTCTTAAATCCTTGGATTAAATTTCAGTTGCATAGTTTGGAGGTTTTAAAAAAAAATTACAGGTTTCAATTTGAATAAGTACTTAGTTATCAGGAGATGTTTCCATAGTAATGAAGGCATTAAAGGAGATAGGTTACCACTTACCAGTTAAGGTCTGGTAGTGAACTTCTGTATAAAATTTGAACCTTGTTCAAGTCCACTATCTAATTACAGGTTTATGGCGGAAAAGGTGAACAGAGCATAGGCAAATTCAATTTGCTGGTACTGCCCAATAGGTGATTTTGTTATCATCATTGGTTTTAACCCTTTTATTGTTTCTGAAGAAGTCAAACACTTTTCAGTTTAGATAATAGGCTTAAACATCATTTCAGTTCTTGTAAGTTTGCGATTTTTTTGTTTTAGTCTCTGTATCTTTTTTTGTTGCAAATTAGTCCTTGTATGTGCAAATAATTTTAATTTTAGTCCTCAAAGCTAAAATCCGCAGGAAAATCTGCAGGAAAATTTTCTGGTTTCCTGCGGATTTTTATTTTAAGGGACTAAAACCAAAAAATTTGAGCATACAGGGACTAATTTGCAACAAAAAAATATACAGTGACTAAAATAAAAAAATCACGAACTTACAAGGACTAAAATGATATTTAAGTCTAGATAATAATCCTAATTTGTCATTAGGCATGACTCTAGATAGGACATTGTGATGTTAGTGATATATGATTCTATATAGGTAACACTACTCATTGACAAAAGTCTTTGATTGTGGTGTTTTTGGACCTTCTTCTAGTTCTATATACTTGTTGTTAGGTGGTTGAAGTATGGATTCTTTACAACTCTGTAAATTTAGCCAAGTTTATGCAGTAGCTTCAACTGGCGCCTGTAAAGGCTGGGGGTTGAGATATAGGCAGTCCCTCCCTACACTTGAAGCTTCTGAGGTGAATAGTATAATTGGTACTTTGTGAATGTCATACTATGAATGTGCTACTTAGATGTTGTGATTTATTTTGCAGGCATTGAAAGTGCTATATGTAGGCTTTCTTGTTGGGGCTCGATCTTGGTTCAACTATTTCAACGGGTTTAGGACTCTTATAGTAAGTAGTTAAAAATTTAACCTTTCATTTTTGCATCTGATTCTCGCTTGAAGAGAATGATAGATTAGGATGACAGACTCTTTATCTTTGCATCCTGATATTTGTGCATGCAGTATAGTTATAGTATCAGTATGCATCACCATCTAATACACTATTACCATTTTAGTGAAGTATTTATATTTTAAACATTTTGCCATCTAGGGTATCCTTTGATAATGATATATTAATGAATAAGAGGTTGTTCATAGTGATTATAATTATTGCTAGAGATTATCTGTATTTTAAACACATATATATATATATATATATAATTAGCTAGCCTAATCAGTTTTTACTAAAAAGGCTGATTGTAGGCGACAGTTTCAATTTGTTCTTTGTAATAGCTATGGACAACAGTGTTAATTTGTTCTCCACGAGTTATAGGCAACAGTTTAAATTTGTTGCAATTTCCTATATGCAACAAAACTGTTGTCTAAAGCTACTGCAACGCCTCAGACTATAACGGTTTAAAAATCATTATAGAAGGCTTTGACAACGGTTTTATCAAAACAGGCAACGGTTTTCAGCCGTTGCTATAGACCAAAAATGTTGTAGTGAGTGAATTAATAAGAAAATTAATTAAAAGAAATTATCCTAATTTAAAATTGCTTTTTATGCAAACTGAGAAATTCAAAAATGGTCTCAAAACATATAACATCAAACATAATTTGAAGGAAGCAACACGCCAGGAAAGCAGCACCATAGAAGGATAGAGTGAGAAAACGACGACGATTAGCAAGTGGGAGTACTAACAATGGCGATTGGGTGGCGGTGGTGGAAGGATGCGGTGAGAGAGACACGATAGAAGGTGTCTAGGGAGATGAAGTCACATACATGACAAACTAAAAACTTTGGTTTAATCTCAATCATTTGTTTTAATCCAACGACTCTGATTTATTCTCAGCATTCTCATATAAAGTTATCATTCTCATAAGATATATCAAATATATATATATATATATACTTTTTTTTAATCGGCTAAATTTTATTAAAAAACAACTCATCCACAAAAAGTGTAAGGAGTTGTTGAGGAACATACACCTAAAGGTAACGCGATATAACACAATTACCAAATAACAGAACACCTAATCAACACCCCAATCCACCCATACACCAAAGTGATTCACTAAACCCACCAGGGAAAACTCCCACCCAACCTAGGAGACGCCACTAGACACTAACTTTCGAACTCTAATTAAAATTACTCGGCCCATCAGGATCCAGAAGCAGCCCCAAAAGTCGAAGGTTGAGGGACACCGGTAGGCAGAGAACCGACAGGAGTTCGACCAGTTACCAGAGACTTGCAAATCTCAACAGATTTGAACACCCCTCAACGACTCAAAGAGTCCTGCAAATCTCACCAGATTTGAAAATGGTCAGAGACTCTCGTATCAGGGAGAATATACTCACACTCGACATTAACCATCCAAACACCTCTCCCACACCAATACGTCCTGGAGGTACGATAAAACAACAACATCCGTCAACACGGAGTGACTACATATCTTGCCCTTTCGGGCACGCCAGGACAAATACCAAGGCCAAGAAAAACCTCCGTCAAACACCACCTCAACCATCTCATCCAACCACCACCACCACTGCCAAACATCACCTCTGCCAAAACGCGCCCCTAAACTCCCAACCACCGCCACCACTTCTCACTATCCCCTCCATAGCCATTAAAGAGACGGAGCAACACCGCCTCCAGCACCAACATTGCATCCTCGCCGTCACCACGACTCAGCAACACCTCCAAACAAACCCCACCATAACCACCACCACCAAATAACACCAAAACCCATAAACACCGGACCACCACCAAAGAGAGGGCGACAGAACCGGCGAGATTCACAGCACCAAATCATCTTTAAAGCACATCACCCCCACCTACAACCACCACGCACCACCACTGACAACAAAAGAGCACCACCACCAGAGCACCACCACCACCAAGGTTGAAATGGCGCGCTACCACCACCACCCCTAATTAATAACTGAGAGAACCAGAGAACCAGACAAGGCGCGTGGAAACCACCACCTACAGTCGAGTCCGACGAAGCAACAAGAGGAGGAAACAACGAAGAAGACACAAAGTTGTGACCACGAGGAGAGATAGCGTAACCCAGAAGAACGGAGTTGAGAAGGAAAGCTACCAGGATCTACATCACGGCGGTGCAGTTTGGATTTTGGGGGAAAGGGTAAGCGGCGGCGCGGTAGGGTTTTGAAGTAGAGAGAAGGGATAGTGAAATATTGATGAGAGAGAAAGTCTTGTACTATAACATACATACATATATATATATATATACTATGAGAATGAATTTCTTATATGAGAATGATAAGAATGAATCTTAGGCGTTAGATTAAAATAGATGGTTAAGATTAAAGGTTATATTTTAAAGAAAACATGTGTCTTTCCATACTCTATCATTACTTTTAAACCATTCAACCTTCCACCTTCTTCCATCAAACAACCACGTAGCCATTCCAAAGGTTGTCTTTCCTCCAAAGAAAAAAGTCAAAGTTCTCTAAAAATTTGTAGCTAAATGGAATCGATGGATTTGAGGAGAAAGACAAAAATATTTCATTCTCAATTTGCTTCTACGTTGATTCACTGTAGCAGTTTTTGTTTTTTAATTTCTGTTAGAACAAAGTTCACATTGGTGTGTGAATTGAAAATAAAACTTTTGTGTCCTATAGGGTATTTAAAAAAATATTAATGTGTATTTTTTTGAAGAAAAATACCAATTTACATATTGGTTAATTTACACATTTATATTGATTAATTTGCTCATTTATTGAGTTAAACATTACATTTCCTATTTGATTAATCCACATTCTTACCTCTATGAGTTTAGTGGAGAGTTAACCATGTTTTGTTGAAAATGGTTGAGAGAAATCCTAGTTAAGAATAAGAACAAAGTTGCGGCTAAAAAGTAAGAAAGCCTTGCCGCAAGTCAACCAAGGTAGCACGAAATTAAAACAACCAGAAAAGAAAAGGAGTAGTTTGCTTCCAAGATTGGACTGCTATGTTGCTCATGTGGTAGCTGAATCAATTTTCTATGTCATAGTAGGTTAGTGCTTTATTATATGGATTTTGGTAAACGGTGCCCTCGGGGCACTCTTTAAGAATTCCATTTAAAAAAATAATTCTTTTTAAAAATTGAACATTTTAATTTTCAATGCATTGACTTCACACATTTTCATAATTCTTTTAATAAAACTTTACTATTTAAAGGCTTAAAGAGTGTCCCGAAAGCACTATTTAGCATCTGACTTATTATATTATCATAATTCTAAAGCATTGTGAGTACTTCTATATAGCTATCTAAACTCTGGTCCTAGAAGTAGGACTGGTAGTCACTATCTGCACGTGATAGTTTTAACTTTTAAGTTAGAATCAAGGCAGATTCTAACGTGGGACATTAAAACATGTCTCCCACCAGTGGGTCAGCTAAAATACCTGTTATAGCAGGTTTATCCGGTAAAATTAATTTTTTTTATAGAAATAATAATAATAATAATTATATTAAAAATGGTCTTTCTCCATCTCCTTCTAACATTGACAAAATTGGAAAACAGAACATGGAACAAGGTTGAGCTCCAAACCTTGATTTGGCCATAAATAATCTTTGCACACAATTTGAGATTTTTCCTCTCCTGATCTAGTTATGTGGCACTTTATTTGCTCAATTTTTTTTCTGGATTTGTTTCAAAAGTTTTAGATCTACTTTATTTTAAATGAATGTTTTGTTTTGATTTTCATCATCTTCAAGTTTTTTTTTACATCATCAATCATCATCTTAACACCAATTTCGATCTGGTTATGTTTAGGTGAAAACTTTGGATCTTGAAGATTTCCGTTGGAGAAATATGGGTTTTTTTACCTTAAAACTTAGATAAAAAAACCAAGTCTCAAAATGAACAACAACAACAACATAGTGGTGGAAGGAAAAAACACAGGAGGAGAATAAGGGGAAGTAATTACTAAAATATTTAATTCTAAGGTTGTTGTTGTTCAATGAAACTTGGAATAGTTGAAACTCAAAACTGGTAATGTGAAAATCCAACAAAAATAAAATGAAGAATTATGTTTATGTTTTTGTTTTTAAAGAAAATGGTAACTCAGAAAGGCACCCATAAATCTTTTATTGTTTGGTTTGTTAAAGAAGAAAAAATTAAACTACATGTGGATCTTGTAGTTCATATGGCAGGAGCTTGAGCTAATCTCACTGAAAGTGTGATGGTGACAAAATGCATGAGGGAGAAGATTGAAGAAGAGAGTTGGCATCAAAAGGCTGAAGAAAGTGAGATTGAGATTTTTTAACCAACACATTTAATTAAAATATAAAAAATAATATTTAGTAAACCTGCTATTGTACTGTAGCAACAATTTCCAGGTATGCATCGCAGCCCTTTAATATTTTTTCAACACATCCTATGGTTGAAAGTCATCATTCACGGGTGGGAGACATGTTTTGATGTCCCACGCTAGAATCCGCCTAGAAGGATACTTATTTACCATGACACGTAAATAGACAGTTTGATACTTGTACATAAGTTTAAGTTAGAATCAATGGGAAATCAAGACTTATTTTTATCTAATTTTAAGGATACTTATACGTGATATTAATATAGGTTTGTGCCACATTAAAATTAGGGGAAATTACACTCACTTCCCCCGAGTTTTTTTTAAATTACACAGACAACCCCTCTAGTTTTAAAATAGACACAAATCTCCCTTAAATTATAATTAAATATATGGTGACCTCCCTTTTCTTTTAACACCGTTATCTTTCCGTTAAAATTAAACTACAAAATTGAAGTCCTCTCAATCCTTAACGGCAAAAGTTAGAGTCCATAAGTCAAATCCTTATGGATGGTGCATAAGCCAATGAAAACACAACAAATTTACTCACATACCCCCCAATTTCTCGCGCGCCCCCCAATTTCTCGCGCACCCCCAAATGTCATGTGCCCCCCAAATTATTTTTTTTTGTTCCTTCCTCCCAAGATTTCTAGTAAAAACCATTTTGCTGTTGGAATGGTTTCCAGAAGTTGTACTGCAAAACCATTTTGCTGTTGGAATGGTTTCCATGAATTGTAATGCATAAAATGGTTTTGGAATACAACACTATAATTATGCACTTAACATTTTTTTTCCCTCCCCGCATATTTATAGCCAAAACCATTTTATGCACTTAACACTTACAATACTAGCCTTGACCCTTTCCAATAATTTTCAACATGACAAAATTATGCACTTAACATATTTGACTTGTGTTCTTTTTTAAATCATAATTGAAAATTGATTTTACAATGCTCATTTATGTGCTAACTAGTAACTACTATTGGTCTTAAAGTTGAATTGAATATGAAAATAATCTATGGTGATAATGTTGTTCTTATGGTTTGCACATTATTTTGAATAAAACATGAATATTTTATTGGGAACCATAAGAGATCTACTTTGGTTTCACATACCACCACTAGTGAAACCATTAAGCTACACTTATGGTTTCAATTATAATATTTATTTTGAACAAAATATGAATATTTTATTGGAAACCATAAGAGGGCTACTTTGGTTTCAGATACAAAAAAAATGAAATCATTAAGGCACACTTATGGTTTCCACCATTTGTCTAGTTATATGGTTTCATACTGTTATACACTGAAACCATAAAAGTTTATACATTGAAACCATTATTCTAGTTAAATGGTGTCATAGCATTATACACTGAAACCATTAGTCTTGTTATTTATTTCATAATGTATGAGATTTTATTTATATTGTGATTGTGATTGATAAAACTTAAAATTAAATTGTATGTTTGACAAGTATGCTTTATATATATATATATATGAACCATTGGTTATTATGTTGGGCTTCGAGGGGGTGTATGACGAAAATTAATTAAAAATGGATTCTAATAATATATACTTCAAAGGAACAAATGTTATTATTTAATTGGAAACGAGAGGCACGCTAGAAATTTGGGGGGGTGTGCTAGAAGTTTGGAGGAGGGAAAAAAATTAAGTACATTAAGTAAATTAAGTTTGGAGTTATTACAATGATTTTGACATAATTAAGTACATTAAATAGTTTTGGAGTACAGGTCTCTGAAACCATTCCACAGCACAAATGGTTTTGGAGTACACATCTTTGAAACAATTCTACAGCAGAAATGGTTTTGACATGATTTTAATTTAAAACTAACTACTAAAATAATTAACCATACATAATATTCTGAAATTTAATAAAATAAAATAAAATTCAATCAATCAAAATTAAAAGCGTGATAAAAAAAATCTAAGGGGTGCGATAGAAATCTAAAAAAAAAAAAAAAAAACTGGGGGGGGGGGGTGCACTAGAAAATGAGGGGTGCGCGTAGCAATTGGGAGGGTAGCAGTTGGGGGGGCGCGTAGCAATTGGAGGGGAGCTGTTGGGGGGCGCGCGTAGCAATTGGAGGGGAGCTGTTGGGGGGCGCGCGTAGCAATCTGGGGGGGCGCATAGCAATTTATGGATGGTCCATAAGCATGGGCTTATGGACAATAACCAAACCTCAAACTAACTATTTTTAAAAATTGGTGACATTAAATAATATAAATAGACCAGACAAAATAATATTTTCTATGAAATTTTTTATTTTCTTGTCCATGATAGTAGACCAGACAAAATAATATAAATACACACATTTTTTAAAATTGGTGACATTAATAAAACATTTATGCATCAAAAAACAACACTAGTAGTAATGTTCAGAGATCACATAAAACCCTTTGTACAGGTATATCTTCTGAGGAAAGTTGGTTTTAGGATTTCAATTGATTTCTCAGCTCTGGGTTCAATTAATTTTAAGGGTTTCAATTGAAATTTAAGATTTTTTAATATTCAAGAACAATGTATGAACAGAGGGAGAGAAAGCGTGAGAGCAAAAGAGAAGCGAGAGGTTTTTTCTTTAAAATGAATCATTTTTCTGTGTGAGGAGTATTTATACTCCTAGATATCCTATACACGGGCGCCTACAGGATTATCTTGCGCGCTCACTTTTCTGGCCCTTGATCTTTGATCAACTAGCCACTATTCCATCACACCAGTGATCAAATCCAGGATGTTTGATCCTGATCAGACAGCCCTGATCTTTCCCCTTTATTTTTTGTGAGACTAACTTTTCTTTGCAGGTTTGGACTTGGGCTTTGGCCACTGTTTTGCTAGTATACCCATATTCTACTCTTTTCACCCTTTCTGTCTTATTTATTTTTTCTTGCATTTTTATTATACATTGCTTTTGTTTATTTTAATTGTTTTATTTAATTATTGTGATTTAGAATGTATCTACTATCTACAAGCCTTGTAAATGTATAAATAAAAACCTACATACATATTTATTTAAAGCTTTATGTCAAAAAAAATAAAAATACAAAAATATTAGCATAGAAATTCCAAGGAAAAGAGGAGTTTCATTTCGATTCAACGTCGTTATGAAAACTCACTCGTTAGTTTTATTTAATCATGCTTATTTTTTTAATTAAGTAATCAAAAACCAAAAAAAATTCAAATATTTAAAAAACCATTTTCAAAAAAGAATCTCTGTTATTAAAAAACCTCGACTCTCGTCGAGAGACTTTTTCAAAACTCTTTTTATAATAAATTTTAATTCATGTAAATATATTTAGACTTCTTTTTTTTTTCAAAAAAATTAAAAAATACAAAAAAACGTTCAAAATCTTTTTTGCCACTTGGCTTTTTATTTTAAAAAGCTAAAAAACTGCAACAAATCATTTTCACAATTTTTACCCCGAACTACGAGGTTTTGATCTCTCGCAGGTACTTAGTGCAAAAGATCTCGTGTCTTCCCAAATCAATAAAAATAACAAAAAAAATTCTTTTCTTTTTCAATTATCACTTTAAACTTTTATTCACGTACATATTTTCTAAACAAGCAAAATAACTTAGCACAAAAATAAAATAAAACAAGAGGTTCTTATAGAGTACTATAGACATTTAGGGTGCTAATACCTTCCCTTAACGTAACTAACCCCCGAACCTTTAATCTCAAAATAAATAGGGTTATTTCGAATTTTTTCCCTTTTCCTTGGAAAAATAAAAGATCGGTGGTGAAATTAAAATTGTGATTCAATGCTCTTCAATAACTTGATATTCAAAAATCACCACGACATCAACTTTAAAAGGGTAAAATAAATATTTAACAAAAACTCTACATCAATAAATTTATTGGAAAGAATGTAAAAAAAAAAAAAAAAAAAAGGAAAATTTATTGGTGAATTAAGCTGAGAGTATAATATGAAAATAAGGTGCAAAAAATCATTTTCTTAATTTAATATTACTATTTAAAACAGACCATTAAAAAAACGGATGGAGTACAAAACAACATCTTCGAATACATAAAAGTTCTAGAAATAACTTGAATTGATGTCAACATCATTACATTATAATATAGCCTTGATTATAAAATTGATAGGGAATCTCACATTTGAAACTAAACCACCTTCAATATCGATTTCAAATGTGGAACATAAAAGAAGCAAGGTGAAATATTCTTTTCCGCCGAAGGACATGTTTTCTTTCTTTTCTTGTACAAAAAGCCATCACGATTTAACCTGTGAAATCCATTAAATTTTCAGGTTTCCCAATATTTTCTCGCATAAAGAAAGTAGTATTTTATCAATTGTTAGTTAATTGGTTCAATATTGATTGATACTAAATTTGATAGTAGAATCATGGTTTCGTTCTCGTAACTGCGATCGGAGTTAAAACCAAGGACGGTTCCAGAAACTTAAGCTCTGTTTGAAAAATTAATGGATAGTTGACAAGTTAGTTGATGGCTGATAGTTTAAGGTTTAAAAGCTAATTGAAGTGTTTGGTAAAATGAGTAGTTCAACTAGCTGATAAATATATAAATTGACATAAAAAGACATTTATAATTAACGATAAAATTTATATTTAATATATTTGTAAATTTATTATTTAAACAAGATTTTGTGCATCAAAAAACTTATATAGCAAATATATTAAAATAATTTGATATGAACAAATCTAGTTAATTGTGTGCTAGAATGATTGTGATGTTACTTGATGTTAGATAGATCACGTCCTCAAGAATATGATGAACAACTTGAATTGGTCCTAAGTGCCATATTTTAGTGGCCTATTTTAGTTCAATCGATGACATTAATGTATTTTGTTAGTTATATGTATTGTGGTATTTTTTTGTATTGTTAATATTTGTAAATACAGATACCAAAACAAAGTCAAGCATACGCTTTGTATCTTAGAGAAAGAACGTAATCAAGGAAGCGGATTATGCTTTTTTAATAAGGATTATGAGTTTACACATACAATAAATTTATGGGTTTGTCATTCTATAAAGACGTTCTTTCAAATTGAACATTTCAACCACTCAATATGAATATAATATATCAAGCACGGCTAATTTAAAGAAGAGTTTATGAAGATAATTGTGGTTTATCTGTCATAAGAATTAATGCAACAATCATTTATGAAAATAATATTGCATACATTGCTCACTAGGAAGGGCTACATCAAATGAGATTGAACAAAACATATTTATCCTAAATCCCTTTTCACCGATGATATTCATGAAGAATGGTGATATAAGCATATTCAACAAATTCCTTCATTGGTAATCTTGCAGACCTTTTCATAAAGTCGCTCCCAAGTAGAACTTTTGGACAAGTCATATAAAAAATTGGTCTTTGTTGTCTTAGAGATGGTTGTATCGTTGAGAAGGAGAAATAAATACATTATGTAAAAGGATGTTATACTCTTTTTCTTTCACTATAATTTTTTTCCATTGAATTTTTTTAGTAAGGTTTTATTGAGGCGCATTCTCGATGGACATCCAAGAGGGAGGGTATTATGAATAATTAGAATAAGTCTTAGTGGATGTTCATCATATTTCTTTCATTTCCTATAACTCCCACTAATAACTGGACTTTAATTTCATTTGTTCATCCACTTACTTGTATCATATAAATAAAACTATTAATATAGTGTAAACACCCACACATATATGAATGAAGAGAATAATACAAAGTTTGTCTATATCTATTTTCTATAGTATATAACTTTAGAGGTTTATTTGTAACAAAACTATTTTATGCCAAAATAAAATTGAAATATTTTCATGGTAGCTATTTAATTATCGTGTCAATTACATGTGCTTGGCAGGGCTCCATCTAATTATTATTATAATAAGGTATTAGATAAACAAAGAGTGTAACCAAAAAAATAAATAAACAAAGAGTCTCTTGCGATAATCAAAGGAACATTAACTCCAAAATGAAGTTAAATGCCAAGTTTTCACAACAACAAAAATACTAAAAAAAAAAAAGTACACCTCTATATATACTAAATAGATAACTCCGATGTATTCACAAGCTAGCTATAAGTAATAAATTTTTAGGTGAAGATTGTAGCTAGCAAATGGTAATGATGAACAAGACACGGTTTGGGTTTTTTTCCATTTTGCTTATTCTCTTTGTTTATGGTAAGTCTTACTATATGTTTGGCATTTAAAACATATAACATTAATTGATGCATACAATCATAATTATAACTTGTAAGTGCCTATATATATAGTTGCACATAGAAATAAATGATATGTAAATAATTATCTTTTTACTAAATGTAAACAATGAATTTGTTTAACAAAGTTTTGTTGGTTAAAATATTTGTTCGATCAATTAATGCAGAAATGGTAGTACAAACTGAGGGATGGAGTTGTGATGATACAAAATGTAACGAGGACTGTATTGCTAGAGGTTATAAGTTTGGTGGCGGATGTTTTGTGCATTCAATGGGAGGGAGTGACGTTTATTTTTATATAGATTGCACCTGTAAATTAAGCTAACAATCTTGGTTAGCATATGAGTGTTTGAGTAGAGATCCATTCCATTTCTCAAAATAAATCGAAGTCTCGATTATTATAATTTTATAAATGTGTGATTATGTCACAATTATTAAAATGTATGTACAACTTTTATTTATTCACTCTAAAACTATTGTGGGGATGATCTCAGTTTTTTCTTAGAGATGAAGATATATTCTTGTGTTTAACTTTTGTTTTGTTTCTCTAATTATTAAAGAGTATATCCTCATTATAATCATTTGTGTGCCATGTTTTATTCTATTTAATCTAAAATTTATTTTAGTTACATCAATCAATTTCTGCAGTCATGTATTAATAATATTCTTGTGTTTAACTTTTGTTTTGTTTCTCTAATTATTAAGGAGTATATACCCCATATAATTATTTGTGTCATGTTTTATTCTATTTACTCTAAAATTTCTTTTAATTGCATCAAGTTGTGTGTCATGTTTTTTTTTCAAATGATACACAATCCAATTTTTTATAATATTTTATGAAGAAAAAAAAATTAAAAAAAAGAGAGAAAACTATCTTATTATTACTAACATAAGCTTAAAAAGAATAGAGCATTGCTATTTAGTAAGAAATTTTTACACAAGAAAGATAAGAATCCATAAAAGTGAGAAATTTGACCAATCAAAGATTTGATAACCATACATGAGAGAGAGAGTGAATATAATTTAACCCATCAAAAATTGCCACATATAATTCTTCTCTTTCTTGCATACCAAAATTCTTACTAAATAGCATTTTCCAAAATAAAATATGGGTCACTTTCTAATGAACAACCAAAAGTTTATATTTTTATCAACCATAAGAGTTATATTTTTTATAATCTATGGCATTTTTTAATGTTTTTTTACAATTCTAATATTAAACTTTTCGTAAACGTTCATTCAAACATTTTTAAAGATGTTAATTTATTCATGGAGTAGAGATTCCAATTTAACATTCACATAAGGAGATTGTTTCTTTGTGGTAGGATGATAAAAAAAAATATTGAGAATAGGAATGAGACCAAACTAGATTGATATTCAATAAAAAAAATAATACTAAATTAACAAATATCTTTTATTGATGCAGCCCCTATTTCACCACATTAACAAATAGCTAGTCTGGTAGGGTGAAATGTATAGCTCAATTGGTTATGCTAGTTGAGCTAAGGGATAAGAAGTTGAAGGTCCATGGTTCAAATCCTGATAAGGAGAAAAACTAACATTACATTGTAAATATACTAACAATTTGCTATTAAAAAAAAAAGCTAGTCTGATCCACTCTTTCTAGAGTATCATAAACATACGATTAAAGTTACTAGAATAAAACCATATCTTATATTTCCTACTTTTTTTTACCTGGAAATTTTGACAAATTAAGGGTGTGTTTGTTTGAGATTTTTTAAGAAAAATACATTTTATCATTTAAATAATGTTTGCTATATTTTTTTTAGAAAATCATTTTGTAAAAAAATTATTTTTAACCAAATGAAAAGTTATTTTTATAATAGCTTTTTTATAAAAAAAAATTTAACCTAAGGAACCTAAGTGTAGGAGCTTTACATTTTAAAAGAATGAATTTTATGATAGTAAACCACCGGAAAGAAACTAAAATTTTTAAAAATCTCTAAAAAAAATCTCTAGATTTACAGACTTAATATCTCATATTCATGACTCTTGAGACGTGGTCATCAGTATATCAAAATGTTTAATATAATATTTAAGTCATACTTCTTTTCCATTTATTGGACTATCTTTTGCGTTGGATTCTCATCGTGTGCATAAATCCTAACAATTTATGTGTTTATTGTGAGTTGAACCACTAAAAGAGCCACATAAAGACGGAATATTAAGAGGCTTCACTGAATACTAATAGGTGAATAAACTCATCAAAAAAAAAAAGAGCTACCGTCAAATCTTCTACCAATTGGACTAGTTTTTTGGTTGAACTTTCTCATATGCTTAAGCGCTAACAACGTTAATGTTGTTTAGAATACAAATGACATATCATTAAGGAGCACTCCCTACAAGAAAAATAGTATCTAAAAGTTATATTTCATGCTTACATACGAATATTCCATGGATATTAAAAAGTATATTTTCGTACCCACCTTATTTTTTATGGGAATAATATTATCGTGAGAAAAAAGTGGAAGAGAATGAATAGTTTTGTTATTTTACCTTACCCATATGAACAAACCATGGATTATACCCATGGAAAACAGCCCTAGGTAAAAATACCCCAGTCTTTACAACTTTTCTTCCAGTGATTTTGAAATAAACAATTGGTATGTCTTTGATCCTTAGACAATTTATTTTTTTTGAAACAATTGGTATGAATAAACAATTGATCCTTAGACAATAACCTTAATGGAGTTGGTATCCTAATTCTAATTATAATAAGAGGACTATAGAGTATAAACAATTGTTATGTTGACAAAATTAATTATTCATATAATTTATCATGCATTCACACGTTTTTAAATATTTTTACAAAGACTTCTTAATTTGTTATTATTATCCCATTCATAAATAGGATAATGATCAAACAATAAGACATACAATTTGTATAAGATCCAAAGCAAAACAAATTGTAAAGCTATCTAGCTACTACTTGTTTTTGTATAATCATCAAGAAGAGTTATTATCTCCTCTATTGCTTATTCCATTAAGGTGATCAACAACTAATTAACCATACTCATCAAATGTTAATTTTGTTATTTACTTCAATCATGTTGAGAAATAATGTTACTTTTATATTGGGGGGTGTAAATACAGATGGCTGTTGAATTCTATGATTTTGGACCTTACAAGATCCACCATAGTTCAGTGTTTCATACAACAGATCTTTCTTTTGCCTTTGTTAACCTGCGTCCTGCTGTGCCTGGTATATCCTGCTACATCACCTCTTTGATCTTACCCTCCTAGTTTTCATACTTTAATATATTTATTAATCACTTTTTTTTTCTTTTGCAGGTCATATCCTTTTTAGTTTAGCACGACGTTAATGATAATACTATGGTCCTGTTTGACCCGGCTTATTTTCCTCTTTTTTTTCTTCTCCTTAAAAATAGTAAAGAATGAAAAAATTGTGTTTTATTTAACTTTTTTTTATTTTTTACTTCTTTACTTTATTTTTCTAAAACTTTTAAGGAGAAATAGTGTCAAATATAATTTTATACTTCTCTATTTCATTTAAGCAAAATAGAAAAGTAAAAAATAAGCCGGGCCAAACGGGGCCTATGTGTCACTCTTTATAAACTCTTTTGATACTTTTTCGCGTATATTATTATTAAGATAAGTTAGTTAGAAAATTAGGAGAAGTTAGTTGGATGTTTTTGAAGCTGAATTTGGTTGACTTAACATTAGCTACATGTTCTGATCTGTCCAAAGCGCGAAGTGAAGCGTGTAGCGGATCTCACTGATGAAGAGAATATTGAGTTATGGCGCATAGCACATAAAATTGGTAGACAACTTGAGAGCTACCATAATGCATCATCACTTACATTTTGTATCCAAGTAAGACAATTGAAATATACAATTTCACATCACTTGCCTTAAGTGTATGTTTGGATCATGGATCGCTGCGATTCTGACAATCTCACTGTCAATTCAAACATGTGCTAAGAATAACGTTATGTTTATACAATTTTTCAACTTAAACGAATCAATCTTTCTTAATCATAGGATGGACCTCATGCTGGACAATCAGTTCCTCGTGTTCATATCCATATCCTTCCTCGAAAGATTGGCGATTTCGAAAACAATGATGACATTTACGATGAGGTAGGATGGAAACTTTTGTGATATTAATTCTAATATTAATTGTGACTTAGTTTCATATGATGCTATTGTTTGTGTGTGAATGATGATGCAGATAAATGAAAAGGAGAAGGAATTGAAAAGGAAGCTAGAGGTGGATATTGAGAGGAAAGATAGGAGCCTTGAAGTGATGGCACAAGAGGCTGATGAATACAAAAAATTTGTGTTTTGATACTTTTTTTAAGTGGCCCTAGAAAAGATATGAAGAGTTGCTTAATCTCTATATAAATAATATTGATAATAAAAGAACAGAGTCATTTGGAAACTTTTGTAATTACAAAGTTTCTATTGTATGGAAGTCTCAACCTCAAGAAATTGGAAATTATGTTTTTCTTATGCTAGCTTTTGTATTGTTCTGATGATGAAATCAAAATAATTTACCAGAGTGTCGTAACAAGTACTTTTTTCTTTACGCAAATAAATTTAACTCATTTCGTTCAAAATAAGAGTATGGTTACAATTTGGAATAGGATAAAAAACAAGATGACTGGGCGACTAGCAAAAAATCGGGACACCCTAGCCAAGTTACGGGACTCAGTTAGCTTAGCTTTTCTTCAAATAAAACTAATTGTAAAGTTTTGAAACAAATGTCCTTGCAAGCATAAATAATTGCTCCCATTTTAGTATGGACATTGGAATTTCAATAAATACACCATTAGTTTACAATCCAGTTCTATAGCTACCTACGAAAATTCCATTTATCCAAGCCAATGCTTCGGCCTCTCCGATGAGGGAAGGCCATTATACCAAATTATTTTAGTGCCGATAAAATTACCATGCTAGTCTCTAACACACATACCCACTTTCCATAAACAATATTGTCCCGTGAAAAGAGCGGCACCAACATTCCATTTTAGCACTCCTTCTAGTGGCTTGCTCCTACGATCGCTTGCTGCAATCTGCCGAACTTGCAGATAACTTGTGGTATGCTGAATTTGCATTGCAATATGTTGGACGGTAAACTGCGCTTGCATTCTTCAGAGAGAAAAAGAGAAATAAGGTATCTACAACATGCACCTTGGGTTTATCAATGTTAGGCTTCAAATCAACGGGTTTGACAAATCGGGTTTCAATTCATCAGATGATTTTAATTCACGGCCATAACAACAATTAAACAACAAAAAATACAAAATAAGTTAAAAACTATTATCAAGATGAAAAATACATACAAAAATAAATGTAGATTTCGAAAAATGTTTCTCAAAACATAGTGAGCGAAAAATATAATCCAAAGCTTAGTTCCACTTCGAAAAATATTCTGAAGTATAGGCAATGTAGGAGAGCCTTTTTTGGTACCGCATGTACTTTTCGTACGCCCTTCTAGTTTATTATTTTAACTTTCCGCTACTTAAACAACGAACATCATAAAAATTAGAATACTTAAGTAGAGGAAGGGGTATTTTGATAATTACAAAGGGCGCGCAAAAAAATCTCATGGTGCGTTAAAAGAAGCTTTCTCAATGTAGCCCAGGTGAAAAAAATATGGCCCATAAGGCTCTCTGAGGCCCAAGCCCAAGTAATGAATTGGCGGGAGTATCTCCAATAAACCGTATCAGTGACAGTACTTGAGAGTTGAACGGCTTCGATTTCGAACCAATTGTCTTCCTTCCTCTTTCATTCACCATGGAAATGGACACCACGCTCTCCGTTCTCAAGGTAACCCTATTATTCAACCCTCTTCATTTCTCATCTTCATTTTTCCCTTTTTTTTTTTATTAAAAATTGTATGATAAATGATTGTACAAACCTTCCAACTTCATTTCCATCATTTCTTTTTATTTGTTGCTACAATACTTTAATACCCTCTTTTTACTTTCCATTTTACTAGGTGGGTTTTCAAAAAAAATTAGTCTTTTTTTTGGGGTTTTAGGGATTTTTCTTTTTAATGTGCAATGGAAAAGTTGTTATTTTTGCCCATTAATTATGTGATTTTATAAGTTTTGAGTATTTTAGTGTTATGATATTGTTCAATGCTAATATGTTTAAAACTTGTGTTCAGGATTACTTCGGGTTTTTGAGTTTTCGGCCGTACCAGAAAGAGGTTATTGAGAAAATTATTGAGAAAAGGGATTGCTTGGTAGTTATGGCTACTGGTAGTGGCAAGTCATTGTGGTAAAATGCACTCTCTTTGTTGTTATTGTTCTCAAAGTTCATTGCTTAAATTGGAGAGTTAAGTTGAAACATGAAAAAGTTAAACTATTTTTTGTGTTTTCATTTTTGAACAGTTATCAAGTACCTCCATTGGTTCTGAAAAAGACTGGGATAGTTGTGAGCCCTCTAATATCGTTAATGCAAGATCAGGTGAGTTAATCCGTTCTTCTGGATTGTTGGAGATTTTTGTTTTCAATTTATATGGTTTGAATGACTTTAATAAGCTTCAATTAGTTTGGCTTATCTAATTTGGAAGAAATGGGAAAACAGGTAATGGCTTTGAAACAGCGAGGTATCAAAGCTGAATATCTTTCAAGTGCTCAGACAGATTACACCGTTCAGAGTAAAGCTGAGCGTGGTCAATATGACATTCTGTACATGACTCCTGAGAAGGCGTGCACAATTCCTACTAGGTATGGAATAAAATTATGCATAACCTTTGTCTGTGTAGTTTATGACCTTATTTTGAGTGCATACTAGCTAATAATATAGCTTATTGATAGATCAAAATGTCATAAAATTACTATAGAAAATGGTAAAGTTGCTGCAAAATCCTAATCAGAAAAAAGTGTACTTTACCTTATTTTATCAAGAAATACTCTTTTTGCAAAGGAATGAAGGACCATAGAATTAGTTTTCGGAGCCGAAGTTGTTTGACCAAGAGGTTATCCTGTATGAGAATCCTGCCATTGTTTTCCTATGTTTGTTCATCCATTTTCACCCATGCGCATGTGCGTGTGTATTCTACGATATCAGTTGGTTCATGAATCCAATGCTTCCGGTTGTTTACTTGTGGTTGAGATGATAATGCACAAATATATCCGTGATTGACTATAATTGCTAGTTAGGTGATTCTTTTCAGGATTCGGTCATTGATCTTAGTCCACACTTTGCCTTGTCTAATTATGATCTGCTGTTAATTTTTATGTGATTTATGCAGTTTCTGGTCCAACTTGCTAAAAGAAGGAATTAGTCTTTTTGCTGTTGATGAAGCACATTGTATATCGGAATGGGGGCATGACTTTAGGGTCGAATACAAGCAGTTAGACAAGTTACGTGGTGTTCTGTTAGATGTTCCTTATGTTGCTCTAACGGCAACTGCTACTGAAAAGTAAGCATCTTTTGTTATGGGCGTTAGCAAAGCGTATCATTGGTGTTTTCTAATTTCTATAATAATTTTATCCACATTTTGTGGTTGCTTTATCTTGTATCCTTCAACTAATATGATTCTATGGGTAGATTACAAGGGCAGAAACTTATCTTGAAAATCATAATACAAATGATGTGAAGTGTAAATTAACAAATTTAAGCATTCTTCTATCCGTTGGTTTAATTTATTGAGGGAAGGGAACCACTTCTCTCGGGTGCTGATGCCTTGTCATTTTTGGTAAACTCTTTTTTGAGGATAGGATTAGGAAGCTCAGGGTCTTGTTCTGAGACATTTTTAACTTAAATCTTTACTGATAAAACAATTCCAGTAATCCATGCAGTGTACTGTTTGTCGTTGTTAAACTCTGTTCTGAGCAGTTCTATAAGAAATAATTAGATATAATGATATATCTACATTCAAAATTTAGTCATTGTATTTGTTCGATCCCTTTTCTTTAACTATATTTAGTGAACTAGTGTAATTGGATAAAACTTTACACTTATGTTCATTTATGTGCCAATATTGCCAGGGTTCGGTTTGACATCACCAATTCCCTGAAGATGAATAATCCTTACATTGTAGTTGGTTCATTTGATCGCCCAAATCTTTTCTATGGTGTCAAGCAATTTAACCGTGGGCAATCTTTTATTGATGAGATTGTGGAAGAAATTTCCAAAAAAGTTGCTAATAGTTGTTCAACTATAATCTACTGCACAACAATCAAAGATGTAGAACAGGTATTGTGCTAGAAATAGATAAAACCCAAAATTGTGTTGCCATCATATCACTGAGCCACTTGAACCTTAAAATAAGTTAATTGTTGATCTTGTTCCTGTATTGAAATAACATTATTCTACTTTCAATAAAAAGGTTGTATGATTATATGGGCTTCTGGCCATCAGTGTTTGGATTTTCTATTGTCCGAAATTCTGTTGGAGTGTATGAACTGCAGCCTTTACATTTGTATTAATTTATTTCTTTTTTGATATAGATATATAAGTCACTTACAGAAGTAGGTATTAATGCTGGAATGTACCATGGCCAAATGAATGGAAAATCACGAGAGGAGTCTCATAGGTGAACATTCTGTCTTATATATTTTATGAATGTGAAATCAATTCTCCCTTTCTTTTATGAATGTGAAGTAAGCCTAACCATCTGTATGTTAATTTTGCAGATTATTTGTTAGAGATGAAATGCAAATTATGGTGGCTACAATTGCCTTTGGCATGGGAATAGATAAACCTAATATAAGAAAAGTGATTCACTATGGCTGCCCTAAGAATCTAGAGTCCTATTACCAGGAAAGTGGGCGATGTGGTAGAGATGGTATAGCTTCTGTTTGTTGGCTATACTACACAAGAAGTGACTTTGCAAAGGGTGATTTTTATGCTGCAGACCTAAAATCGGTATATACATTTATATTCATAAAAAAGATGGTTGGTTGATGAATTGTGTGGTTTAGTAAGCATGGAACTTGCTGACTGCATGCATATTTCCAGTGTACAAGTTGACCTCATTCTCTTAATAATGTTTTTGGGCCTCCAATGTACCAGGAAAACCAAAAAAAAGCTGTTATGGAGTCATTGCTGGCTGCTCAACGCTATTGTTTGTCGGCAACTTGCAGAAGAAAGTTCTTGCTTGAACACTTCGGGGAAAAAATTGCAGCTGATAGATGTGGTTTGCCTTTCACTTAGATCGTTCAATACAATTGTACAGTTTTAAAATAAGAAATTAATGCTTATACAATAACCTGCCGTTATTTCATTTACTTAATAGAATTAAGGAACAATGTGTTTAATTCTAACACTCCCTTAATTTGGAGCATATATGTCATGACTCGTGTGCCAAACTTTGTAAAATTAAAGTCAACTTGTAGCTCTTTTATAAATCATCAGTTAATTTTTGGAGCTGTCAAAATCCAGTAGTAATCTCACCTTAGGGGAAAAAAAACTTATCTTTTTCGGTTTGCTCTATGGTTCAATTTCTTTCATTCTTGTCTGTAGGAAACTGCGATAACTGCACAGTCTCGAAGCAGGAGCGTGACCTGTCAAGAGAAGCATTTCTTCTGATGGCTTGCATTCATTCATGCAAAGGAAGATGGGGCCTTAATATGCCAATTGACATCCTTCGCGGTTCTCGAGTAAGTTGTTCAAAATTGAAACTATGAAACATTTTAGTATCTATTAAAAGTAATTTGTCCGATTTTGGAGTTATTTTTCAGTGGCATTAGTTTCTTGCTCTTTTCATCTTGCACTCCATTTTGTGTACTAGCATATTGTCATTTTGTTTTATTCATAAATAAAAACTTCTGTCACCACTCGTTACTAAGTATATTCTTTAACGAGTCAAAAATAAAGGATTTTCTTTATTTCTTATGTCATATTACCTTTTGGTTGGATTTTACCATTTAGTTATTTTCCCTTTTTAGCCTTGTATGATAATTGTGATTTATTTAATTTAATTCTTTTTCAGCATGCTTATACACCAATAATTTTCACCTAGTTATGCGTCAATAGGTGTTTTAGAAAAAGTAAAAAGGATTGAACGTCCAAACAGAGGTGCTGGGTGTGATATTTTAGTAATGTAGTTGTAGAAGTCATTTTAGTAATTTAGGGAATGATCCTGAAAACGTTCAGATAAAATGAAAATTCCAATTGTTCCACTGCTCAATAAGGCCCTTGTTGCTTAAACTTGTACAATATTAAGTGCAAAATACTGTAAATCCTGCTTAAATGAAAATTACAATTGTTCAATTGCACAAAAGCTCACTTAGCTCAAAATTACATGATATACTGGATCATATTGCCTGTTATTCTTAGTGACAGTTTATGAAAGAAGAAAAATACATTGGGGAAGGGGGAACTATTGTTAATTAAAAGTGGTACTACTGGTCATTTTACAACTGTCCTCGAGAGAATTTGAAATTTGTCCCTTGAGGTTAGAAACGCAAACTCTTGCCGCAAAGCTGCCACCTCATGGACAAAAATTAAGTTTCTATTGTCTAAGACATACTCTACCTCAGTGGTTCGAACCCAGAAATAAATACCAGAGTTGAAGCCAGAGTGCTTATTGATTTATATGTGCATTGTAGATGACAACACTCAAATCCTTAAGCATCAAAACAAATAGGCCTTTTATCTAGCTGATGTACTTTAAAAGCATATTCAGATGTGGCATTTTAAGTTATTGCAATACTTTATCATTTTAGTTGATGTAATCTTGAGTGTAAGTCTCACTGGAGTTTTTAATTTAGGTTTTCATTCAACCTTGATGGTTGCTTTAAATTTCCTCATTACCCTCAAAATGTTGATTGTAGGCAAAGAAAATAGTCGACGCTCAGTTTGACAAGCTTCCACTTCATGGACTTGGGAAAACATACCCAGCAAATTGGTGGAAAGCACTCGGACAGCAATTGATTTCTCTAGGTATTTTGAATGGAATAATATACTCAGCTGCAGTCATGACTTGAGCATGATGTATAAGTAGTGAAATACGCCAAATACTTTCTGATTTAGACACTGCATGATTAGATTGCATGTACTAGGTAACAATAGCGAGAGATGGAAGAGTTTCTGTTTTTCTGTTTGGCCATCACCTGAGTGAATTTTTTATATAGAGGAAAGGCTAAAGATCCCTAAATTTTTGTCTTTCCTCCGTTGTTTCCATTTAACCTAATGAGACATAGGTTGCTGTTTTGCTACTGTCAAGCAGAATTTTTACCTTGTAGCAGTATCAGCGTATGATCTATACCAAGAAAAAAGAGACTTCAAAAGACAAACAATTAGCATTTTTTTAATGCAATAAAATTTTCATGCATCTCTTGCTCTTTATTTGGTAAATTAAGTTTATTTCTTGTGCTGTAAATTTTACATATACCATACTTCACAACTTATGCAAAAACATATCAATGTTTTATTTTATACATGAATTAAACTTCAAGAAAATTGTGAGATCAAATTATGATTGTCTCCTAATGTTATACAGGTTATTTGAAGGAGATTTTCGATGACATTTACAGAACTGTAAGGTAGGTCGGTTATTGGGTAGGTCACGGCAATTATTTGAAGCCATTGGACTTCATTTTTATTATTAGTTTTCCATTGTCTGTACTCATCTACTATAAGTAATGTTTTCCATTGTTCTGTCATGAACCAGTGTCAGTTCAAAAGGAGAACAATTTTTGGCCTCTTCTAGACCAGACTATCAACCTCCTTTGGTTTTGCCATTGGTTGGTGAGCTTGAAGAGGAGGAAAATGGAAGCACAGAAGAATTCAAAAATTTGGCCACTTCAGAATCACAAGGTTTCTCGGAGGTGGTAATGGAGTTGTGTTATGCTTTTTCAACTCCCTTTGTCTCTTTCTTCATGTTTATCCTCAATGAAGCTTGGGAGAGTATAGGAGTATGGACTGCATGAGTAGTTTTGGTCTACCATGGATCAATTTTTAATAAGCATTGATATATTAGAAATAATCACTTTTTTATTAATCTATAATATATCTATGGTTATTAGAATGGTTCCATGGACCAAAACTCATGCCGTCCATCCTATGCATATCCATGAAGCTTCTTAAATAAGTGGACACCAGCTTTACCGTTATCAATTTATTTTGTTTCTAAGAAACTCAACCATATGTCTTTGTTTCCAAATGCGATAGCATATGTCTACTCTAAATCTTTGTGTTGTACTTCTCAACACAGGCTGACGGAAAGCTCTATCAAATGCTTTTAGAAGAAAGATTAAAGCTTGCAAGAAGTGTCGGAACAGCTCCGTAAGTTTTTTATATTTTAACACTTTCAAGACAGACAACCAGTCCTACTTATAGTTTCTTTGATCCATAGTTTCTTCATGAAGCTGTTAAACCTTTGTAGATATGCTCTATGTGGTGATCAAACAATCAGAAGAATTGCTTTGACAAGACCATCTACAAAAGCAAGGCTAGCAAACATTGATGGTGTTAATCAGGTACGTTGAAGTTAGAGGGAAGAGATAGAATAAAGACTGGAATTATGAATATGGCTGACGATACAAAAAGATTACTCAATAACCCTTATTTATACTAATACAATACTAAAAAATCGAATAAGGAAACAAATCATGATAGTAACTGAGAAATATGGAAACTAATTTTAAGATAAGAAATCTAATCTTATGAGATAATTTAGGATACTCTTAACATAATATTAAGATATTTCCTTATTAACAACTAGAGATAATTCTAATCTGATATCTAATATAATATTTTTTACATTTTTTCAAAAAGAAATTTGAGAATGTTTTATTTGTATCATTCTATATATTTTTATTATTTTATATATTATAGAGTATTCTGAAGATTTCTGCAAATTGTACCAGCCCTACTGATTCAAGAAAAATTAGCAATAACCAGCTGAATGGTGGTAGTGTTTAACTTCAGAAATTGACTTTAGTTGACTTACGAATTCTCCATTAACTTTCTAACTTGATTTGTTTTTTTTTTTTCATTTGAATTCTTTTTGAATTTGAAAGTCCTTGATTAACTTATTTTTCAATCCTAATATTTTCCTAATGTGTTTACTTTCTAATTGTCATTCAACTGAATCTATAATCTGGTAGACTTCCCTCCCTTGATGTATTAAACTATTTTTTTAAACAAAGTAAATTCTGATATATTCAACAAAAGACGTTATTTTGAATGTTATTTGTTATGGTACTGTGCAGTACAAACATGAGTTAAATCTCTGAATAAGAAAACTCTTGATCATATTTGACATTCTAATGACCGTTAATCACATCTTTGAGCATGCTGCACTGCTAAATATATTTGGCCTGTAAACATTTCTTGATATAACCACAGCAACAAAAAAAAGTACTGTATCTCATCACTTTTGTCATTCAAAATACTAAACTCTGAACCATTTTGAAACAGCACCTAGTTACAAGATATGGAGACTATTTTATTCAAGCTATTCAGAAACTATTGAAAGAACTAAACTTATCATTGGATGGAGAGGTAAGTGTGCAACCTATTGAAGTACGAAAAGTATCTCCGATAGTAACCAACAAATCGACGAAGTTGCAAGGAGCGAAGTTTGAAGCATGGAAAATGTGGCATGAAGAAGGTCTTTCTATTCAGAAGATTGCTGTATGTCTTACTAATCTCTTATTACTATTAAAGATCTATGCTTCACATGTTTTGATGAATAACTTCTTCCTTCCCCTGTTTGTAATCTCAGAACTTTCCGGGTAGAGCAGCTCCTATTCAAGAACAAACTGTTATTCAGTATCTGCTGGATGCTGCCCAAGAAAGATTACCGTTTGATTGGACTAGATTCTGTGAGGCGATAGGCCTGAAACAAGATTTCATATCAGCAATTCAGGGCGCTATTGTAAAAGTTGGATCTGCCGATAAGTTGAAGCCTATAAAAAATGAATTGCGAGAAGAAGTGAGTTTAAATCTCTGGCCTTTATGATTTTAGTGCATCTGATGCGCAAATATGGCCAATGCATTTCTATCTAACATAACACATCTTTCCTGCTTCGCGACAACTTTATGATTTTGATTTATTATTTGATGTAGTTGAGATTGAAAAAATTTCATGGTGCAGATAACTTACCCACACATCAAGACTTACTTGACGATGCAAACCTGTGGAATATCCTTAGAAGACATTCAACCTGAAGGTCACCAATCTGTCAAAGATGGTGAAGCTGTAAATAATGCATCAGATTTGTCAGAGCCTCCTTTAGAAATACACCAAACAGAAAGTCACCTTGAAGCTGACATTTCTACCAAACGTTTGATAGAAATTGATGCAGTACCTTCTGGACCTGTCAATGGTTGCCAGGTACAGAATCTTTCATTAGCCTGTGAGGGGGAATTCCCAAGCAAACGACTGAAAATCAGCGAAACTGAGGAAGTGAGTTTAATTAAATTGGAAGCTACAGAGAGTTCTGTTGTAGAGTGGCTGAAGAACCATGATGAAGGGGTTAGTGAGAACATGTTTATATTTCACATTGAAAGCTTTATGATATCTGTTTATATCCTTTGCTTTGTGCTTATAAAATCTGTGATTTATTGGTTTCAGGCTAATTTGAATGGTATTTTGGAGCACTTCAGTGGATCCAATGAAGATTCCATTGTTGAACTGCTAAGTTGCCTTGAGTGTGACTTTTTGATATATAAGAAAGGCAATATGTACAGGGCTATGTAAAGAATTTGATGCATAGGATTTTTAGTAACCATGCTTGTAGAAAAGTGGTGTTTTCAGTGGTCTTTTGCATTGTTACTATAGTATAATGTTTGGTGGATGAGTTTAACTTTAAATGGCTGCAGAACCAAAGTTTAGAAGGAAGCGATCTACTTTTTTTTATGTTGCTTATTAGTAAACCTTATTCAATGTTATAAAAACCAAGTTAAGGAGTCCAACCGGTTGAACCATGAATCGGCACTATTTACGGTTTGATTATTTGAGAGGTTTGTTCAAGGTTGAACCGAGAATCGCCGGTTTGATTATTTGAGAGGTTTGTTCAAGGTTGAACCGAGAATCGCCACTCTCTATGCTTTTGGTTATTTGAGCGGTTTGACCAAAGATTTCATCCTAGTTTGAGCGGGTTTAAAATAGTTAAGCCATTAGTCGATTTTTAAAACATTGACCTTTATGTAAAAACAATTGTTGAAAATTACAGAATTTAATATATCAATATTTATAATATTAGAAAAATTCAAAAATAAATAAAAAATAAACAACAAAATTCAATAACTCAATTTTTACTAAACAACTGTTAAAAATGAATATAGGATTGCTCAAAAAACTCTTGTAGCAGTACATATGTATTTTATGATATTCTGTATTTTTTTCCTTTATAAATGCGTTTTCATTTTTACAGAGCCAATTACTTTTTCTTTTGTCAAAGCTGTTATCACCTCGTTAACACAATTTTAACAAATTTGTTCCTGGACATCAAAAAATAAGTGTATGAAAAAATTAACCTCCAAAAATAAGATTTCAAATATTCTAAATAGTTGCACCTGCAATCCCCAAAATGAAGGAACAACCCAACCCAGGAAACAGGTAAGAATTACATCAGTGACCCTCAAAGAATAAACAAAACAGCATAGTGCGTTTGTACTATTTGAGCACAGCCCTTTAATCAATATCTCTTGATAACAACAAAAAATTAAAGAAAAGTAATGTTTGCACTTTGCATATTGTATTATGCATGGTCATGAAAATGATGGAAATGTGTGTATATATTAACTAATAATTCAAAACTATAGTTATAGTTAGATTAACCATTCTCCCGCTAATCGGCTAATGTTAAAACAGGCAGGGGGGGAACACGGTTATCTCATTCTCGGTCAAAATGTTAATCTCTATGTAAAGCATCTTCAAGATCAAGATCAACCCCTATGCTATTTTTCAAAACAGTACTAGAATGTATATGTGTTTTGCACTTGCACTGGAGCTCCATGAATCTCTCGACATCAAAATTATGTTTCTTACAAAGCTTCCTCTGCCTTGAAAGAAAGAGCCTCTTCAACAAGTCTTGGTAAGTAGGATCTCTTGACGTGAATAAAAAGTAGGCATACCCTGTAACTAACCCGGTTGTGGTCACAAAAAACGCAATAGGTTCCATTACATCCCATGAAAATTCCCAAAATGTTAGCCGGAAGAACAGCCCGACAGTACATACACCAAATCCAAGTCCAGACCAAAGGACGCGTCGCACCTGTTTATGTGCCAACACGTCAATTTCCTTTTTCTTATCTTGTAGTTTCTTTAACTCCTCCCTCATAGGATCGTCATCAGAAGTTAGTGCTAGTGGAACAGCTCTTCGAATCAGATCCACCACCTAAACAAACAGAACCAGAAAATTTAGAAACGTGGACACATTAAAACAGACAATTGAATTCCATGTTATTTACTCCAACTCTAAAATACATATTGGAGAGGTTTGGAATAACAACAAAATGCTGATCAAACAACTTGCCGAACAAACCAAAAAGGAATAAATGTAGTTTTGAAAATCGAAGCATCCACATAGGTGCAAATTGAAGCATTATGTCATGCACCTGATGAAACAGCTATTGGCTTGACATTTTTCACAAACACTGATTTCTATTGTCTCATTAGTGCATGCTTCAGCTTCAAACCAAACAAATTGTAATCTACTCAGTGAGTAAATAATCTTTGAAATGTTCATCAAAGGGGCAAGAGAAGTATAGACTATATGATATATAGCTATATTCAAAACTTTGTTTATCATTAGTAAATAAGATTACCTCTTCCTAAATCAAAAGGAATTCATTGTAGAAGCAAGAAATGTCTATATTATGATTATTGATATTCTTCTTGAATGAAAGAAACCTATCTGCTAGTCTGCTAGTATGTAATAGCTAATAAACTAAGTTAACTAACACCCTTGAAGAAAGAACAATTAAAGTAATGTAAAATTTCACAACCAAAAACCAGACTCAAGAGCATGATAATATGTGGATAATAGATGGATAGGTTGAGGTTGAACGAGCGAAAAAAGCAAGGAAGAATGACACATAAATTTTGTAATTTTGTAAATGTAATTTAGTTTCATTCTCCTTAACAAAATGGAATACATTCAAGCTTGTCACAAAAAATTACCATCGAATTAGCCAGGAAAAAATTAGTACATGTTTTGAAACTCGATCTACTCTACTACCTATGATTAGTAATTGCCATGAAAGATATAGGAGTGGCTGCATTTGAAATTCCATATGAAAATTCAAACCTGAATCATGTATTTATCATAAATGAAAATATAAAAGGTGAAAACAGAATGAGTCTTGTATGTTTATCATGGAGATAAGCCAAAGGGTGATTCATGAAATTAAAAACCCTTTTTACACAATGCCCTACATGATTCAACCATGTAATGAACACTAAACATGTTAGGTCCCAAAGGTATTGAGATTGTCCAATGATAATCCAATTGTTGCAATAATATGTCTCAATTCAAAAAGGGATGTGAAACATAAAGGACCCTTTAACGGCTTTATACATAAGTGATTAATGAACTCTCCCTAAGATGAATCGTTCAGGAGAACCCGAGTTCGGTTTCTGAGAACAATTTTTCGTCAGACTTCAATTACCTCGCGGCCAAACTCTAGATTATCGGGCCCCTTCCCCGAAAACCAGAGGGTTAATACCAAAAAAAATAAAGGACCATCTAACTTAAAAGCATGAAAGGGAATAATAAAATGGCATATACCCTAAGCTATAATGAGTAATAGTTACACATCTTCTCATGAGCCCCACATAAACAAATTCTATTCTTATATTAAGCATAAACAAACACAAATTCTAACTAGATAAACAAGAGAAAAAAAAAAACAGCTATTGAAATAGTTAAATCTCTCACACCTTATCAGGATGCAGATAAACCTTGTCTCTAAAGAGTAGAACAACCCCAGCATCATCAAGAACCTTGGCGAACGCCGCAGCCTCGTCTTTATTCCTAGCAATACCAAAATTCTGACAAGCTTGAAGAAGTTCATCATATGAAATAACTTCTTTACCTTCCATACCAAGTTTAATCTTAAGTGATTCCACATTCACCAATCTCATAAGCTTCTTAGCCTCAGAAAATGAAATAGTTTCTTCTTTTTCATTACCATTAACCCCAACAACAGTGGAATATGAAGATGATAAACCCCTTTTCATCTGGTTCAACATAAGTGACAAATATCCAACCCCTTTTGTTCTTCCATTATTATTACTACATACACCCCTTAAACCTAACAATGGAGGAGCAAAAGGATGAAACTTTTCCTCATAAGTATGTGTTAGATTAACAATAGAAGATACCCTTTTACTCAATGACCTAAAAGCTCCACCAGAACAACACCACCTACCCCACATTTTGAAAAAAAATTGAAACTTGATGTGAAATTGTTGGTAACAGAGAAAATCTAGACTTACCCAGTAATGTTATGAAGTTGGAAATTGTATAATATTGAAAACCCAGAAAATGGGTGGAGAAAGAGAGAAGAGAAGAACCATAAGAGGGAGGTTAACGGTGACGGAGTTTGTATGCCGTTACTTTGTCGTTGAGTTAGTGGGGCATTACTACTAGTACTGCTTTGGAAAGTAACGGCTATGAATTAACGGCGATGCGTGTTAATAACGTGGGTGGGTCCCACCAGGTGTTGAATTTAATTGACCACCCACCACGTCGAAGACGCGAAAATACACCGTCTTTCTTTGTGCGTGCGTGGTCTTTTTTGTTGTCTCGCTCGATATTCCGTCACACGTGTAAAGGTTTAATAACATTCTTTTCTATTTTACTTTTTACAAAACATTCTCAGTTTTTCATTTTAGAAGATGAAGGGAAGAATATCAAAGCCCTGGTTTTTTTTAACAAACAATTTCATTATTCAATAAAGTTGAAATACAAAGAGGTATATGATCCAAAGTATAGCGGCTAGACCAAGAAATGGCCGCCTTAGTAAGTATATGAGTCACCATATTCGCTTGTTGTTTATTAAATTTAACCTCGAAGTTTGGATTACAAAACATAATATTTTTAATTTCATAAATAAATAAGGAAACTAAATTCGGAGCTATCACCGCGGAAGTGACAAATTCAATCCACAATATTTTTGGAATCTGTCTCAAAAACAACATGAGTAATGTCTCTTTGTTTCATTGCGCGCAAAGCTTCTAATAAGGCTATAGATCTCCCTTCAATTATGGAACAATTTCCCTCTATCCAACTAGTTTCAGCCCTTACAAAATGACCCATGTGATCTCGTAAACACCATTCCGAAGTTGTTTTGTTCAATTCCTTATGAAGTTCCACATCTACATTACATTTAAGCCAGCCATGAAATGGTTTCTGCCATGATATATGCTGCTGCTGTACCTTTGTGAATGTGTAGGCTGCATGCTTTGAACCATAAACCAATCTTCCCAAAGCCCTGGTTGATAAGTAAATCAAGGCAATCAAGAAAGTTCTCAAGTGGATCGGTTTTCAAAATCATTGGAAATTTTAATTATGGTTGATTATGTTTTTCTTTGAAGTATATTGGACGAGCATTTTCAAACATCTAGAAATTAGTCTTTAAAATGGTTGTTTTCGTTAACGGGTGAGCAACCATATAAGCATAGTCAATTATTTACTTTTCAAAGTAGATGTTTGCAACTAATATCATCATGATTGTGCTCGCATTAGAGATTTATACCCTCATTTGTGAAGAAACGGACATCAATGACTTTACACTTTAGTCACTCATTGGTCTTGCCCATCGAGGCTAACTTTGAACCCCTAACAGCTGATCATATATTGATGATAAATCATGTTCGCGTCGAACCAATCCACCCACACATTAAAAGCTTGTTTCCCTAACTAAATGACGTCAATGATGTGGTTGTTCCACACCTTATCATTCCTATTAATTTTCCAAATGCATCACACAAGTATCGCAACACGTCTTGACTCTTGAGGTATTCTAATCCTCCTTGTAGCACACGTCAAACAAACCGACATCATCCATCATGTCCAATCTACTTTGAATAATTGATATCAACCCACAACACTATCCCAACAACCTTGTACCTGAGAACAAATATAGAGAGCAGGATAATCCTCTTTCACTTCTTCATTACCAAGAGAACGGAGATGAGAACAATCTACATGTCGTTGTATCAACCGGGAACGAGTTGAAATGCCCCCACGACACACTCTCCACAATATATAACGAACTTAGGTGGAGCCCTCAACCCCTACACGCCAGCCCAATTTATGTGGTTTCGACCTCTGATTTCAGCCTGGGCATTGAAGCCATGAAACCGGATTTGGATCCTCTATACTTCTCTCATGTTGCCCATGTTGCACTAATATCAACCATTCATTCATTTTTTCTCTCTTCTAAAATACATTTTTGCTCTTTATTGCTTATCAACTATTAGTTTAGAAAAAAATGAGTTAGACCAAAAAGGCAGTAAAGGATCCATGCCCCGGGAAATCAAGGCCCTTTGAAAACCAGACTTCTAAAACACTATTGGGCGTTGAAGCAAAGCATATAGGCATCGATGCAAAGCTCCCAAAATTCAAATTCAATTTTAGTGAACCTAGCTGGGCATTGATGCCAGACATCCAAAACCTAATTGAACATTGAATCCTGGAATGATGGCATGCATGCTCAATCTACAGGCATCGATGAGCTCTGTTAAAAAATGTTTGAGGAAAATTGCATCATTTGAGTTAACGGTTCAAGGTACAGATTCAATTGAAGATTGAAGGCTCAAAATTCTTGAAGGAGTTTCAACAAATGGTGTACAAGTTTTGTCGAAGTGAAGATCAAAGGAATAAATCTTTCGGGTGTCAAGATTTGGAGCTATCTTGTTAAACTCAAAAAAATCGAAGACAGTTGATTCAAGGGTTGATTGAATCATAGGGATTGGTGCAAATCCTGTGTGTAACATTCAGACTTTCATAGATATTATTGGAAAAAACTATCTCATCTTAATGAAGGGACATGATTCTTAATTGTGATAGAATCTAAGTGTTTCATAATCTAAGTACTTAATTAAGAATCTAATCAATTTTGTATAATTGTCCATATAGTATATGTTTAACAAGTACGATGTTTTTCGGTTTTCTCATCAATTAAGAATCTAAGTGCTGTTATCGTGATTCTCTAAGTACATTTGTTTACTTTCAATATATAGTGCTCAAAACCAAAAAGATTTTTAAATCTGCATTTATGCTACGTAAAAGATTGAGAATCTATTCAACACCCTTCTAGATTCGGGAAACCATACCGAACCGACTAACAAATAGTAGCATATACAAACTAGTAGATTAAATTTGAGATGTTTCCTGAAATTAGTGGTTAAACTAAATCATAAATATAAAATGTGAAAGTATACTTTTTCATTTTCTGAATCTGTAAATAAAATGTGTTCAGTGAGTTGTTGAGGTTCTGTGAAAAGAAAAATTGTTGATATAAGAATAAATTTAATCATATGAAAATAAATATTATTCAATTCAGTAAGGCCAAATGTACAATTCTAATGAATCTTACAAGTGTTGTAATTTGTAAGTGAAAAGAAAAATTGTTGATTTCAACTGTATGGAAGCAATGTAATGACCATTTGATGCATCAAGTAGAGAAGTAGGAAATGTATTGTGATCAATCATCACTTGCTATGTTTTGCTTTTGAAATAGTTTTGACCATACCCTTAGCAATCTTCCAAAACCAAAATAAATTCATCATTGCCAACATAGGTGGCACCACCAGCAAGCTGTAGAAACCCAATGGAAAGACCTGCTTTACCTGAAACATTAGAGAAAAAAGTTGGGAATTACAATATAATCATAGGTAAACTGTGTGTGTGTGCGCGGGCGCGCGCGCGGAGATGAGGAATTACAGAAAATATGTATACCTCATCAAAATGGGTCCACATGTGAGTAAACAAGAAGATGAACAGGAAAATCCTTGCTACCTGCAATATAAATGAAAACAGATGTTATTTGAATATCAACATCCAAACATCGTATGTAATACCGTGTTTGTTTATCTCTATTTCTCTCATTTTTCGAGAGGTTATATATGTGTTTCTCGTCGAACCAACCAATATCAGAAATTGAAGCTGTTATGTTGAGGCACATAAATAGTTCTATATCTTTAACATATGCCATGTTCCCTTAAACAATAGCTCTTTGGACTAAAACCCTACCAATATCATTTGTGACTTACAACAAAAATGTAATGAAAAGAAAATCTCCATAACACTTCCTAACCATGCATGCAGTATAAATTTTGTCATGACCTTTCGATAATCCTTTTTAATCATCTTTGGCTACTATTGTTACTTGCGGCTTTTGCCAGAACATAGCTCATTCAGAACCAAAAGCATGGCCATAAGCACACTATAAATAATGGAATTAGAAGTGAGACCAAGAGTAAAATAGACAGTACCAACCAACCGAAGAACAACGCAATGCCATTCCAGATGTAAAGTTTTGAGCTCTTAAGACCGGCAGTATCCAAGTACCTGTATATGTAATTAAATAATGAATCGATGTTTACAAAAGTAGACGCAAGAAAATGGGTGTCTTGACAACAGATTTACCATCTTAGATTTACAAAAGGAGTTGTGCTCTCGGTGAAAAGAACCATTAATATGTAGATCTGTGCTTGACCACATAGCAAAGATTGGATAATTGAAAACAACGATAGTCCGTGGTGTAGAACCTTAAATGAATGAAGTAATTAGTTTCATTAACTAAGATATGGAGTTCAATGTATCATGAAAGTAAACATATCTACAAAAAATATATATATACATAAAAGAAAACAACTTAATGAGCTTTTGATTTGTGAACGTGTTTCGCTATCTTTTTGACTTACATATTCAAGACCTCCCAAAGCTGGAAAATTCCAAATAACAAAAGCCAGATCTGTTAGGAAATAACCTGTAGAGAACTATACAAAGAATGATGAAAAAATTAACAAATAAGCCAACTGTATAATCATTGTTTTAAAAATATGAATCTATGAATATTTACTTTTTCAAACAGCATATAATGCTTATGTGCCTCTTGCACTGTTAAATGAGCTACACAATTTTTAAATCGATGCTCCACAAGAAAAGAGGGAGGTTCATTCTTAAAAGCATAACGACCGAAACAAATGTAGGCTGCGTTTTGATTTAGACAAGACTGTCAGAGTACTCAAAGAAGCTTAAGAACAAAATTATGTGAAGATAATCCCTAATACTACAACTAATTAGTAACATAAAAGTTTAACCTTCCACTAAAAGATGCAGCAAACAGTTTCGTTGTCAAACATAAAACGCAATTATCTTATAGGCCTGCATATATCATCACTCCCCTCACAAGCACCATTATTGCCTAAATCTAGTTAAAATGTAAAAGATCTAAAAAAATTAATTTGTGCCAAATCAAATTTTGCTTTGTCTTTATCAACTTACCGACAACACTGAATTTGAGAAAGCAGATGATCTATTAACAACAAGGTTTTCTTGTGAACCATCCTTGAAGAGATCTGATACGGTCAAGAGGTAAAGTGACGTAAAGGCTGCGAAAAGAGCATGGAATGTTGAGAACCCCCTGCATTGAAAAATATACTAAAGTTAATGTAAATGTCAATTTTGGAAAACAAATCAATTCAAAGAGAAATCGTTCTATGAAGACATTACCGGTTATTCCATTCAACTTTCACAGCACTGCTAAATTTTCTGTATCCCGTGAACAACCGGGAACTAAAAGTAGCAGTAAATCTATAAACCTTCAAGAAGATAATTAAAAAGGATCAAATTTTAAAATTATTAAATAAAGTGACCTTAATTAATATGACTATAATTTTTATAGCATGATCTAGTAATTCAGATAAACTGGACATATATTTAATAAGAACAATAAACTAGATAAGCAAATGAAAGAACACCATGTGCATCTACACCTAAAAATTCAAATTCTGACTTCATTCTTAACATACCCTCTCCAATAACCACAATTTCAGGAACTTAAGCTACAAAAAACAAATAGTCAGAGCTCATATCTACCTAGACCAAGACACAAACAATAAAAAACTACACTCTGAGAGACTTTACAGGCTTCTATTAAGCCGAATCCAATTGAACATAAAACCATAAAGGAATATTCGCTAACTCGTTTGAAGTTCAAAATATAAAGTACATAGACAGATATGTGGATGTAGTAAAAGGCACTAAACACTAATGCCAAATACCACCTTCAAGTGTTCAGTTGACACAATTTGGAGGTATTTGAATGTTCTTGAGTAGAACTGATTCTATCTCCAAAGTTGATTCTAACATGAACTAGAATTTGAAGCTTTTGCCTATAGAATTGATTTTTACTCTCAAATATTTGTTTTTTTTTTTTTACTAAAGTATCCAAATATTTGTTAAACACGCCTATTTAATACAAAGTAATGTTAAACTCAATGGCAGATGTAGCGGCACTATAGCACTATAGTGTAGTACAATTCGAACAAACCACTATTTTTTGCAATTTGCGATTGACAACACTGAATTATAGATAGCATCAGCATGAAGAAACTAACTCCTAATCTCCGAATTACATTCAAAACATGGAATAGAACTAGTGTCTGTCAATAGACTAGCAGTAAGTAAATAATGAATTTCATACTCCATAACTAATCCTGCTTAAATAAATGATTGACAGATATTAATTTCCTCGCGGATTTTATGTTAACTTCATCCGATTCATCACTAATCTTAACATTAATTCAAAAAAAAAAAGGCATTTCTGCTCCTCCACCATAAAAGAGATCAAAATCCTAATTTGGTTCATTAGTCAATGACAAATTGATGAACAAAATCATAATCATATTCATATTACTTACAATAAGAGAGACGATGATACCGGCGAAAACAGACACCAGCCATTGAATTTCTTTGCTTGGAGCAACAAAGTCATCATAAGCAGCAGCAGTAGTCAAGAAACCAAAAGAAAAAGGAATTCCCATCTAAACCCCCTTTTGTTGAAAATCACAAAATCAAAACAAACTGCATCAAAGACATGAACTTATAACATTAAAAGATACCAAAAAAGACTATTGAAACATAGAATAATTGAGGGTGGAAATTGGAATCTCTCTATAAATAAAAAATAACTAAAAATATCGAATTTTGTTTAGAAAAATATTAATGACCCCTTTGACTAAAAAAACTTGTCCAACAAACACTGGCCACTAATTATTAAATTTGGTCCATTTAATAAGACTTTTCACGAAAAGCTTAGGAATCAAAATCATATGATTATTATATGAACAATTTAACATGACATAATAAAAATAAAAATAAAAACATAAAGATAAATAGCTAAGCTAATAGTAGGAAAATGGTGTTTGAAAAGTTGGGGTACCCAGAAGGAGTAAGTTAGTTGGAGTCATTGAGTAAAAGTTTGAAAGTTTGTTGTTTATATGGTGGAATTTGAAGCTTGAAAGTTAAGAAGAGATGTTGAAAGAGAGAGTGAGAAGTGACCTGAGCTGAAAATGAGGCGAATGAGACAAAGGGAAGAAGAGCGTGTCAGAGGGAGTATATAGTAATAAAGTCTCTGTGTATTAATCATGTACATTGAATGATCCTTTTATTCGTCCTAAACTCTTGGTATATTTCAACTGTATTTAATTTTGTTTATCAGATTGAGAGCAGACAGTATAAAAAGCAAAATGATTTTATTTATACCCATCATTTAGCGGTGATTGGCGCTGAATTTGGTAGGAAAACCACAGTTTGATCCCCGCAATTATGATCACGAGGGAGCTGGAACCACTTGATGCCAGAACTGACCTCCGAACCAGATTCAACTGGTGGTGAAAACAAAAAAAAATAATTGTATTTATTATCTAAAAAATCTAAAATAATGTGTTTAAAATTAGGATTGTACCGGGTTTGATTGGGTCGAATTTGGTCTATTGTGTTATCTAACCCATTTAATATGATGGTTTCTCATCCCACCCCCCGTCATTCTTTTTCACCCCCCAAAAATCCAACTTTACCCTTGATTTTGCTTCCAAAAAATTCGGTACACGCGTACTGAACTTTTTCGATATTGAAAAATAAGTGTTTTACATCATTAAAAAGTTCAGTACGCGTGTACTGAACTTTTTTTCAATGGTTAAAAATGGAAACCCAGGGGGTGAAAAAGAAAGCTGGGGGGTGGGGAAAGAAATCTTCATTTAATATTCATCAAATCTACATTTTAACTATCAAAGTTAAACTGAACCAACCCGGTTATTAACGGGTTGGATTATGTTGGCGGGTTGTTCGTAAAATTAAATATAATTTTTTAAAGAAAAAAAGTACATTTTTTAAAACTTCTAAAAAATTTATAATACAGTTTAACTTAATTGTGATACATTTCTAGTATTTAAATTGAATAAAACATGCTTATATAATATTAAATGAAAATTCATCCATAATCATTACCCTTAATAAACTAAATAAGAATAGCAAATTTTCACAAAACACATCATTTCCATTGGATCCATAATTTGAAAATGACATATAGCAACAAAAGCAAAGTGCGAATTACATAAATTTCAATAGGCAACAACAACGAATTAAATAAGTTAAAGTACCAAATTACATAAATTCAACAAAAGCAAAGTGTATAGTGTTGTATGACAACACCTTTCAAATATGCATTCAATGGACCGGATTGGATTCACGGGTAGACGGGTTCAAAAACTCAAATCAAATACTCGAACCGATTACTTGTGGGTTGGGCCGGATTCTACTCGTGAATGAACGAGGTGAGATAAATAATGTGTTCAGTTATAAACACCCCTACTTAAAATCTACATCGTGCAATGTCGATCCTATAATTATCAATTGGTAAATTACACGAATCACATAATTTTGAAAACACCAATCCAAATTCATTAATTAGCAAAAAAATAACATTAAACTACATATTTAGTCCTTACGTTTATTTTATGCTTTAATTTGATTTCTTATATTTATTTTAGATTTTAATTTGATCTCTTACATTTCAACATATGTCTATCTACGTATGGAGAGTTTAAACGGTGTTAGTAGAAAAACTTACAAAAATAACAAAATAATGCAAATGGTAGAAACATAATAGACCAAATTAATATTTTTTAAACGTAAAGTACCAGATTTATAATTTAGCCTACAATTATTCTATACATAAAAATTAACATAACTTATTCTTAAAGAAAAAAAGTTAATATAACTTACGGTACACCTAATTTAAATGAATTTGATTCATTTATTTAATTAAATATATTTAACAATTTTATTTTATTAAATGTATAATAAAATTTTATTTTATTTCAAAATGAAATACAAATTTCAGATAAATTATTATTGTCGATTAAAAAACAATTTTATATGAAAAGATACATTTTAGTTCATTTTAACATAAATAAATAATTTTGTGATAATAATTCATTACAAGCTCAACAAATTTAATTCATCATTTTAAGAAATTAATTTTTTTTTCTTTTGAAAAATAATATTATTTTATAATATAAAATTTAATATAGAACTATTTTTTAACCAACTTTAGTAATCTATTCAAGATTTGTATTTTATTTTGTACAGTTTCATAATTTAAAACAACATTTAATATTATATGTTAATAATGTGTGCAAAAAAAAAAAATTAAATATATGCATTAGAAGTTTGATTAGATTAAAATGAATTTTTATTAAATGAGAGAAATTTAGGTTTTAATATAAGATGGGAGGGGAATGAAATTCGAGATTCTTTCAAGGGAGAGGAGTGTGATTATAATTTATATAATAGGGAAGAGAAATGTATATTTTAACATAAGAGGGAGAGTAATGTAATTTAAACATTTTTTAAGAGAAGTGAGTGAGATTATAATTTGCATTAGAGGGGAGGGGCGTGTATATTTTGACATAAAATGAGAGGTAGTATAATTTAAGCATCTCTCACGGAAGATGAATGTAATTTACTCAAAAAATAATAATAAGCAAATTCCTCAGGTGTTGAATACACTCTCAACTTGACTTCAACATCTTTCAAACACATTGGTTTTGTCTTTTTTCTCTAAAGTTGTTAACTGGAGAAGGGCAGGTTTTTTGAGTGCCCAACCATCTCTTCCTTCCATTATTCTCTTCAAAATCACCCAACACTTACTATTTTTAATACGTTCCATCGGTTCCTTTTTCGCCTTTTCACCATCATTCTTCTTCTGCAAGGCATATCGTTCATCTCTTCGATGACGACAGCATTCTTGCAATCATAGTCAGCAAGACTGGATTTTTCTTTGGCAAAATACATTTTCAGATCATCGGAAGCTGCCGCGCCCGTTGTTCTTTTGAAAGGTTAAGTGTTATTTTTTAGGGTTGTATGAAAAATACCCTTTTGTTGAATTGTTGAAACCTTCTTTGAGTTGATGTTCTTTAGACAAAATTGCTCTTGAATGTCCTTTGAACAAAATCTTGTACTTTCTTTAGACAATATAGTTCTTGAATGTTTTTTATAAATAGAAGCAACAACTTTAATTTTGACAAACACTTATTTGATTGTTTCTGCTTCACTTGTTTTGAACAAGTCTATTTGTATATTGTTATTGTCATGGTCTTTCTTCTTTTCTAGTTTAGTATATAAGGCCTAATTGCTAGCTTAGTTGTTAAAAATATAAGCCTATGCATTGTTTTAAGATAATTATCTTCCTCTGTTTTTTCTATTAAGCATAATTTCTTTCTATCAGCATTGTGACAGTTTGTCCTTCATTTGCTAATTAGATTTCAAAAAAGTTGTTTATATGTTTATTATAGATTTAGTTGATGATTGTCGTTAATTTCTTGTGAAGCAGAAAAATGAAGATGAAGAATGGAAAAATTAGTAATTTTTTTAAGAGGAAAGCTTGTGAGAATGCTTCTACATCCGAACGTGTTAAAGTTTCAAGAATTGAAGAAGTCATAACTTCTATGCCTCAACAAGTTGAAGTTCCATCAATTGAAGAAGTGACAACAACTACCCCTCAACAAGTTGAAGTTCCATCAATTGAGGAAGTGACAATTACAACCTCTCAACGAGTTGAAGTTCCAGGTGATATTTTGAATTCTTTAGAACGTGATCCTGGAAAGCATCTTCCAATGTGGAAATATTCACCAAATCAAGTTGATCAAATATGGATAGCTTATATGAAATGGGGTCCATATCAAATCCTTTTAGAAGAATATCCATTGTCCTGTAAAGAGAATCATCTGAGACGGTTTCAAGAGACTTGGTTTGAAATCTTTTACTCATGGTTAGAATATTCACCCTCAAAGGATGCTGCATATTGCTTACCATGTTATCTTTTTAACAAAGGACCAAGTGCAAATAATAGAGCAGATGCCTTTATTACTACAAGTTTTAGAGGTTGGAAAAAAGTGAGAGATGGAAAGATTGTGCTTTTCTTAGGCATATAGGGAAGGATCTTCGATCGTCACACAACAATGCTATGCAAGCTTATCAAGACTTGTTGAATCAAAATGAAAATATTGAGAATGTTTTCCGTAAACAATGTTCAAGTCAAATTAAGAAGAATTGACTATGTCTCTAAGCTTCAGTTGACTATGTTCGTTGGTTGACACTTCAAGCTTGTGCTCTTAGGGGCCATGACGAATCTAAGGGCTCAAAAAACCAAGGTAATTTTCTTGAGATGGTAAAACTTTTGGCCTCATATATTGATGAAGTAGTAAAAGTTGTGTTGGATAATGCTCCACAAAATGGCAAATATACTTCACATAAAGTTCAAAAAGAGCTCTTGGCAATTCTTGCTAGTGGGGTTAGAAGGCATATTCGTGAAGAAATTGGCGATTCAAAATTTTGTATCCTTGTAGATGAAGCTCGTGATGAGTCCAACAAGGAACAAATGACTCTCGTTTTAAGATTTATTGATAAATTTGGTTTAATACAAGAGCGATTTTTTGAAGTGGCACGTGTGAATGACACGACGGCTAACTCTTAAGAAAAAAGTATGTGGTATACTTTCTCGACATAAGCTTGATGTTTCTAACCTCCGTGGTCAAGGATATGATGGTGCAAGCAATATGAGAGGAGAATGAAACAGTTTACAAGCACTATTTTTGAAGGATTGTCCTTATGCATACTACGTCCATTGTTTTGCTCATAGATTGCAATTTGCTTTGGTTAATGCTTCAAGAGAAATCAAACCAATCAACAAATTCTTTGAAAAGCTAACTTATATTGTCAATGTTGTCTGTTCTTCACCAAAGCGACATGATGAGTTACAAGATGCTCAATTGAAAGAAATCGAACATTTGTTGGAGATTGATGAGATCATTGCTGGTAAGGGGGAAATCAAATTGGTACTTTGAAACGAGACGGGGCTACTCGTTGGGGATCACATTTCAATTCTATTTGTAGCTTGATGAATATGTATGAAGCAACTTGTTGTGTTTTAAAAACATTGGCAAAGGAAAGATCAAATTATAATACACATGGGGATGGTAATAGTGGTTACAATTACTTGAAGGAATTTGATTTTATACTCATCTTGCATTTGATGAAAGAAATTACGGGGATAACAGATAGTGCTTTGTCAAGCTTTACAACAACAATCTCAGGATGTGGTTAATGCTATGAATTTAGTTCGTCAAATAAAAATTCTTATTCAAGAACTCAGGGAAAATGGTTGGGATAAGTTGTATACAAATGTGACGTCTTATTGTGTAAGACATGGTATCGAGATTCCTAATCTTGATGGTACTCATTCAGCAACAAGATATGGACGCTCTCGTCTTGAAGAAAATCAAGTCACATTAGAACATTACTTTAAAGTTGAACTATTTTTTGCTATTATTGATCAACAATTACAAGAGTTGAATAGCAGATTCAGTGAGCAAGCAACGGATTTATTAACTCTAAGTTGTGCTTTGTCTCCATTTCTACAACTTTGTATTTACAAGGAATTCGTTCTGTCAATATATTATTGCCTTTGTTCAGAAATTTTGATTATATATAGTTTGTTTCCAATTTGACACTTGAATTAATGTGTTTGGTTTTATTATGTGCGACACAAACTCTCAGTTTCTGCATCTGCTTATTACATTTTAGGTTTCTATTGATTCCATTTCTTAACTTTATTCAGTTCTTTTGTGTTAAACAATGAATAGCCTAAAAAATTTGCTTTATGGTAATGTCGTTATCGTAAAAGAAATCAACTTCAGCTCTGCAATGGTGTGTGTAATTAGACATGGTAAAGGATAAGTATACCATATCATCCCTAATATGCAGTACTGGGGAGTGATACCAACACTGACATTTTCAACAACACTATTTGTTGAATCTCATATTTCTAAGGGACCATATTCAAAATGTGGTGGCGATAATGCAAACTTGATATGGAGACCGGTGTATATTATTGTGAGTTTCATTTCAGCAATTTTTTGGTCAAAATAGTTAAGAGTGACTATGAAATACAAAAGGGGACAAATGTGAGGGGCCAAAATCGCACGTTTGAAACCATGAGAGTCAAAATTACACAATTGAAAAACTTAGGGTGCCAAAAGTGTAAAATAATAATAAAATTTCAGTTACTACTTTTGTAGCGAGTTTTAGTTTTCGTCATATAAAATAAAATCACATGTTTTTATCCTTACAAATTTTTCTTTTGTTTTTAATCTTTAATGGACAATTTTAACTTTTTTTAATATAATAAGGACCTGTATAAGTTAGACATTTTTAAAACAGAAAAAAGTCATAATATTAATATTTAAATGAATAAAAAATAGTCATTAAGGGTTAAAAATAAAGGAAAAAATTAATCATTAATTGGAAACGCGGGAAAAGTTGGCGCCATTATCACACTCACTGTCCTCCTTTTCTCACTTTCTATATATTCTCTCTTCATTCATATTCCAATCTCCGTTCTTTCAGTTTTCAACTATGGATGACGTTATTCTCAAAAAACAAAAAACTATGCCTAACGAAAACGATGTCGTCTCTCTCACTTTTCTTCGAGTCAAGAAACTCTCCGACAAAGCCGTTACACCTTCCAGAGGTTCCCCTCTCTCCGCCGGCTATGACCTTTCCAGCGCCGTTGATACCAAAGTTCCGGCACGAGGCAAAGCTCTTATTCCCACCGATCTCTCAATCGCCATCCCCGAAGGAACCTATGCTCGTGTTGGTAAGTTATTAATTAATTTCCACTTTTTCAATCTTATATTATTTTGAATTTTAGGGTTTTTGATTAAAATGAACTCTGTGTTGGTTTTGCAGCGCCGCGATCGGGATTGACATGGAAGCATTCGATTGATGTCGGTGCTGGAGTGATTGATGCTGATTACAGAGGACCTGTTGGGGTTATACTGTTTAATCATTCTGATGTTGATTTTGAAGTTAAAGTTGGTGATAGAGTTGCTCAGTTGATTATTCAGAAGATTATTACTCCTGAGGTTTCTGAGGTTCTGGATTTAGATTCTACTGTTAGAGGTGAAGGTGGTTTTGGATCTACTGGTGTTTGAGTATGAAGAAGAAGAAGAATAATCAATTTAAACAGTATTACAGTGTTGTTAACCTTTATGTTTTGGTGTTAAGTAAGGAACATTCTCTAGTTTAACATCTTGTAAGAATATTAGTGTTTGGTAATAGTAAGAGGAGCATTATCTTAATCTGATACAAGATTCTTTTTTTTTTAATTTTTTATTGCTATTATTTTTATTAAACCTACAATTACTCAATTGCAAAGAGATTTGTATGTAAATTGAATTTGCAAACCACCTATCACTTATTATGCATGAAAGTGATCAACTCATATTATTTTGCATGATGTTAGTTTGATTTGCTTCTGTTGGTATTTCAAGTCACGTTAATATGATAAAGTCGACGATGCATTTGAAATTATGTAGAAAAATGTCAGATTTATTTCATAACTGATACAGTAGTATGATTGAACTTGATTAACATTGTACAATTTTAGGGATCGTTTTAAATTATGTAGCTGGCCGATTTGAAATGGGTTTTTGGAAAGCTAAATAGTTTGCAGTAATCAATCAATATATGGTATTTTGAGCAAGTGATTTATTGTTCAAATTTACAAATTTGGCTTATTCTCCAATCACAATTTACTACCCTCAATCCCATATACTTTTCAAGTCTAAAACATGGTCAAGCTATCAACAAGGTTGAGCTACAATGTTCAAAAAAGAAAACACTAACTTAAGATTCAATAACAAGTGCATCGATATTTCGTTTTCCTTCGGGGCCTTTAGTATACCATGATGATACATAGTCTCCATAAACAACACCCCGATATTTAGCTGGTGATGAATCATTGATTAGTTCAGGAACAGGAGAGATCTTGGCTGTCTTGGCTGGGTCGTGAAATGTTGCCACGGAGAGCCTTGGTCTATCAGGATTAGTAACTGCTCTATGCACACAGCTTCTGTACTTTCCATTTGTTATAATCTGGTGCAAAAGTAAACCAGCCTTGTTAACAACTTCAATTTCATGAATGAATCATTTATCAGAAAAACATAAAGAAATTACAAACCATAAGAACACAATGACAATGCTAGGCTGCCGCATTCTTGATTACTAAATCCCATATAGACAAGAAAAATGACCGTAACAAATGTTTCTAATTCAGGAGCAAACATCATAATTCATAACAGATAATAACATACGGTGTAGATAATGAATAACAAAGAGACTACTTTATTTACTAGTTAGTAGTTACAAATCACCATTAACTCAAAAAACACTATCTACGCTCTAAACATATTTTTGCTCCTTACCATTTTACCTACAGCTTGCAATATCACATTACATTATATGATACAATTGCAATTGAGCATCAGTACAGAGAAATGCTAATGACAAACTCTCTAACACACTCCATTGAGCACTCTCTTAGCTATTGGGCCACATCACACGATGAAGGATAAAACTAGGTTGTGGGTAGTGAGTGTTAACTGAGGTTAGTGGCGACAAAGAGGTTAACCGGTAAGGGATTGGAAAATATGGGTGACCTGGCCCAATAAACAAGAGGGTGTTCAAGGGAGTGTGTTAGAGGATGTGCCCATGGGATTCCTCCATCAGTACCACTGTCAAAATCAAGTTCAATGCACTCCTAACATTTGCCCCACGTCAAAATATATACTTCCCTTACAACCCACTGAATGTCCTTGAAGACTTAGAAACACTTTAGAAGTTTAACTGTTTTCCGTTCAATTAAAACTACTCACAAAGTGGTTATATACTTGCACTGGACATGCACTCCGAAGCAAGGTAGTCAGAGTCGAGATCCTACGCAAGATCGGGAGATGGTTACAAGATCGTGAATCGGGGGATCGTAACACGGATCGTAAGATCCTACCAAATTTAAAAACTTATATATATATTGCTTATAGATTAATAATATGCATATGAAGCAACATAATTTAGTAGGAAAATAACTTCAAATAACACTAAAAAAACTTTAAAAAACAGAAATTTATGATCATAATATTCATAGAAAATGTATTCCGAGAAGAACATAAATGCTAACCAATATATTCAAACTACTTGAAAGGTCATTAATAGTATTTACTAAATTCTGAACTCAAGTCAATTATGCTATCGCTAGGATTAGGCGCCAACGCCATACGTATTTTCTGATTTTTACCTACAAATCCATTTGGCCGTGCTTAAAAATTGGTTTTTTATAAGGAAAATGTCTTTCTCAAAAGCTCCTAAACATGCTCTGTTGAAGAGAAAAACTATTGGTTTTCTACTCTCATCTCAACATCTGAATGAATGGCAATAAAACAGTAATTCACAAAACTCAGCATATGAAGACCAAATATATCACATATTCAACTAATTTCCCACATCGAGAACTTGAATTATAACTTATAAGCGATGAATTATGTTTATTTACCTCGGTTTGATCAGCCAAAAGAACAAGAATAGCATCTGAAATTGGCTGCACAGTGACCCATCTCTCACCACCATCATCGTTCTTGAGAACCTGAAGACCACCCACATTATCTTGAATCAAAAGGGTGATAGCACCCATATCAGAATGTGATTGCAAACCAAGTGTTAAGTCCGGTTGCGGACACGGTGGATAATAGCTAATAGTAATATTCTGATAAAATTCCCCAACAGCATCTTCAATGCAAGATGATTGCAACCCAAGACTCTCTGATATCAAAGATAGTAACCTTTGCGCTAGAATTTTCATCTCATCACTGTACTTTGCCACTGATTCCCTATAATCGGAAGTAAAATTGGGCCAATTATTAGGGTTTCGTCGAGAAAGAGGAAAAGTGTGGTGATCGAAGTAATCTCTCCAATCGAGGATCTGTGAGACGGCGTTGTTTTGTTCCTCATCGGAGCTTACTAGCATCCGGCTTCCGTATCCCTCCGATGCGGCGGCGCCGGGTTTGCAGGAGTATTTGAGTTTCTCTGACATGGGGCAGTCGTTGAAGAAGGCGAGGCCGGAGTTGCGAACGGAGTGGAGGAGGGTTGTGGGGATTCCGTGGTTGGTGACGTGGAAGGCGCCCCATTCACGGCAGGCGTGTCCGATTGCTTCACGGGTTGGTTTGCGGTGGATGTTGAAGTTGAAGAGGTCGATGATGGGGATGTTGGAAATGGGATCGGTTTGAATGGGTCGGTTTTGAGGAGGTTGGATGTATTGAGGTGGGACATGGGATAGACCCGATTGTATTAGGGATTGGACCCGAATGGGTTCGCCGGGAACTTCCATTGGATTGGTAAGAACAGAGTCGATTGACAAGAGGAGGCGGAACAGAGCAGCAGCTGCAGGGATGAAAGACGAAAAAATAATGAGTAAAAGGTCAAAAAAACCGCAATTTCAAAGTTCGTCAAATACCCCCTGCAATTTCGAAATAGACAAATACCCCTGCAACTGCAAAAAGTCAATCAAATACCTCCTTCCGTTTGTTTGTTCCGTTAAGAGTGACGTGACAAATACCACCTATACTCCACGTCACTTATAGTTCAAATTCAAATTACATCCAAAATAAGTCAATTTCAAATCATCAAAATACATTTTAAATACTTCCAAAATAAAGTAGCTCTTCGAATAGTCAAATTCTTCAAATTTCTCTGATGTTGATGGTTGCTTGCTACTTAGGATAGTCAAGACGCATCACTAGATTATGAATGAAGTACATGAAGTCAGGTTAATTCGAGTCACGTCCAGCCTTTGGAAATGTAACTCTTATGGGTGGTGTTACCCCTCTTTGTTGTGAAATTGATGGTCGTGCTGCTGGTGTTGCCCCTCTTTGTTGTTGAAATTGTGGTCATGCGGCTGGTTCTACTCCTCTTTGTTGTGGAAATGGTGGCCTAACACCAAAACCATCAGGGTAGACAATTGGACCTCTAAGTCCATAAATCTTTCACTGCAATATCAGAGATGATGAAGAACGAACAATGACGGTGATGATGAAGATGATTGACGATGGTGAAGGGTTTTTTGCGTTTCTCACTGAGTTGTAAACATAACAGAGCGTGTGATTGTTTTGAGAGGGGAAGTGAAGGGTTTCACCCATGCCACGTCACTTTTATTAGCCACATCATCACTCTTAACGGAACAAATAAACGAAGGGGGGTATTTGATTGACTTTTTACAATTGCAGGGGGGTATTTGCCTATTTTGAAATTGCAGGGGGGCATTTGACGAATTTTGAAATTGCAGGGGGGTTTTTTGACCTTTTACTCAAAGAATAATTGATAAGATAAGAGCAATGGATTTGAGCCGTCCGATTTTAAATGGCGGCTAACATTGTTCTACACGTAAAATTGAGTTTATAATCTTAATTGTTTGATTTATGGTCCATTTGGATTTGACTTATTTTTTAGCTTACAAAAATAAATAAATTTTTGTGTTAATTTATAAATTTTTATTAATAAAAATTGTATATTTATAAGTTATTTTATTATAAACTGCATTGAAAAGTATAATGCATAAAAAATTTATTAATTACATAAATTGAAAAATAAATCAATCCAAATAGATCATTAAAATAAATGACGAGATCAAGTGCAATTTGAAAGTGCATCCTATCTCTATATATAGGAATCTAGATCCAATAAATAATTGTGAAGGTGTTTACAACAATACATAAAGATTTAAAAATTAATGTCAACAACAAATTAAAATGATACTAGTATCTACTAATTTACACTAATTTACAATGATATTTGATTCGAATCTAAGATTTGGATGATAAAGTTGCTAGTAAGACATTGTGTACATGTTCATGATGATTGACTTTACAGTATCCCATTGTGAAAGAGGAGCGATACTTGCACACATTTCGATGATTAAGTCACTAGTGAGCGAGGGGATGATACATGCACACACTTTGATGATTAAGTCAATAAGTGTTGAAGCTGCTGAGATATATATTTAGGTTAGATATTGTGTATTTAAAGTAGCTTTATGCATAATTTATTTAAGAAAAAAAACAAGGTTGCAAAGACATATAGTAATATTCATTTGTCCTTGTGATTGTGATTGATGTTATGCTTATATGATGAATGATCAGTTGTACTAGACCGTTCATATATCTCTCCATTGAGCGGTAGTCATCTATAATTGGAATGTCTATCGTATAATCTGATTTGCTAAGAATGAATATGATAACTTAGTTTAATAAGTAGTCTACCCTTGTGGTATATAATGTGAAACAATATCCATCAATTAAATAATCAAATTGTGTTAAATAAATAAAGGGGATAAACTGAAATGAGTTAAGCCTTTAATTGTCAAAAAAAATTATCAACAGCTAAACTGGTAAATTTTAAAGTTAATAAATAAAATTGCATTAAGGAACTAATCTATATTTTTAAAATAAATTATGGAGCAAAATTGTGTTTAATTGCTTTAAAAATCTATTAATTTATCAATAATAATTTAATTTAAATGATAAAAACCAAATGATTTAAGTCTCTTAAGTCTTAAGTAAGTGATTAGAGATTCAATTTTTGACTCTCATCATGTGTGTCACACAAGTTATTTGATTGAATATAGCATAGTAAAAAAAAAATACACTGTCTAGAAGTCCTAACTCAACTGGTAAAATGCCGAAATTGTTAGGCTGGACGTTATGACCCGGGTTCGAATCCGGGATCTCACAGTTGTGTGAGTTTAATTTCAGTGGATATACCACTTCATCTAAGACAAAAAAAAAAAATAAACACTATTAATTTTGGATTTATATTTATTTTTTATTTAATTTTGGATTTATTTAATTGTATTTTAAATCATTCAAAATGAAGCATTAAGTAATAGTATAAGATAAGATATTTACAAAAAAAAATGATTTTCCTTTTAAAAAAAAGTGATTTTTTGATTTATCTCAATTTTTTTAGCTGCATTTTATTTCCTACAATTTTGTCTATCTAGCAGCGATCCAAACTCGGAATCATAAAGTTGCGGTTTTTCACTTATCCCTACCGCAAAGCAAAACAACACTAAACCCTCACTCCGTCACAGACCACTCTCAACTCACCTTCAATTTCCCCCAAATTTCAAACCTCCTTTTTCTTCCTCAATTCACCATTTTCAAGTTTCATAGGTTAAAAAATGGAGAATCTTAATTTAGCCCTTGTTTCTTCCCCTAAACCTTTGCTTTTAGGACATTCTTCTTCAAGAGACATATTCACAAGAACAAAACCTTTCACTTTTCGGAGGTTCTCAGTTTCCGCCAACTCTTCCTCCTCTCATGTTACTACCAGAGCTGTTTCAAAATCTGGTATTTTTTTTTTTGTAAAATTAGTTTTTTTAGCAGCAATAGAGTCACTAGGTTATTGATTATTATGCAGTTCAATTAAATGTGTATTATTATATTGAAGTTGAATTGATAGTTGTATATTTACAGTGATGTTATTGATTTGAACTTAATTGTTCTTTTTGGTGTTTGTGGTTTTCATTGGAAACTCAGAAATATTCTAATGTTTGAATTGTAATTATGAAAATAGAGCCTTGCATATGCTGTATTGATATTTTCAGAGTTTTTTTTTTTCATGAATCATGAAAACATTTTTGCTTTTAGGCCATGTTTGGCAAAAAATAGCGGATACCTGATAATAAGCTAACTTATAGAGGATGAACTTATAGCGAATAACTTATAACTATAAGCTAAAACTACATTATAACTTATAGAGGATAAACTAACTGATTGAATTTGTAGTATTGGGTAAAATTAGTGGTCAAATTAACTTATAAATATGAAATAACATTAAAAAAGTATATGTCCAATATTTAATCTTTTTGAAGTAAGATGATAGGGGTAAAATTGAGAGAAAAAAATGATAAGCTATAAGCTAGTAAAAATAAGCTATAAGTTTGTGAGAAAAAAAATGTTACCGAATGAGTTTTGTTTCTTTCATATGAGATTATAAGCCACAAATTCAAAATATGGCATTGCCAAACAGAGCCTTAGTTGTGTTACAATTAGTATGTAGTGTCTCTGTAATGACTAAAGAGGTGTACTGTGAATTTGGAAACAAGTTTGATTGATGTTGATTGCATTTTGAGTTTAAACTGTATTATCCTCGTGTGTTCTTTTTCAATTCTATTTGCAAATGAACATTTCCGTACACATTGAATGTATTTCAATGTTTTACAATCATCTCCGAAGCAGCATAAGTAATACATACTGGGAATACAGTGCAGGGGAAGCTGATTGTGCATAATTTTGCTAGCATTTCTTCTTCAACTACTCAAGAAACAACATCAGTTGGAGTTAACCCCCAGTTATCACCACCTCCACCTTCAGCTGTGTAATCACACTATTCTTTCTTTCTTCCTTTCTTATTTTGATTTTGTTGTAAACGATTTATACCATGTTATTGGATTGTCAACTACTTGGAAGGGAGACGGTTTTAAATAGATTCACTTATTTATTTGATTTTGTTTATTACTTTTGCTTATATATACACATTTAGATTTATTTATTTTGTTCACAATACTTCTAGAGGGTCACCGCTCTTTTGGATTGGCGTTGGTGTTGGGTTTTCTGCACTATTTTCAGTGGTGAGAACCGCAATTGAAACTCAGTTTTACATATACCAATGTTAATTTTTTCTTCTTATTCTTCATTACTTATTTATTTATGTTCAATATATTAAGGGACATTTTTGTTTGGCAGGTATCTTCAAGAATAAAGGTGAGTTCCACTTTATTGCAAGGCTTGGGTGTAAACTGGTTTGTCATTTGGGTTCTACTGTAAGATATTGGAGCATATCAAGTGAGAGAAATCGTTTATTGTCAGAGTGAGGGAAGCAAGTCTTTTCACCTTCAAATTTTACACAAAGTTGCAACAAATGTTCCGTCAAACCTTATCTTTTGTGGATTCTTTGTAGAACTGCAAGAACTAACCTTGTAACTTTTCTCTACCCTTTTTATACGATTTCAACATTTGGGTTTTAATCTTTCAGAACTATGCAATGCAACAAGCTTTCAAGACCATGATGGGCCAGACGAATACACAAAACAATCCATTTCAAAGTGGTTCCTTTTCCCCCGGATCTCCTTTCCCCTTTCCAATGCCTCCACCATCAGGGCCTGCTGCACCTGCCAGCTTTGCAGGTAATCAATCCCAAGCAACTTCCGCTCGAACTGCATCTCAATCCACTGTTACAGTAGATATACCTGCAACAAAAGTAGAAGCAGCCCCAGGCCCAGACATCAATGTTAAAGATGAAGTGGAAGTAAAGAAGGAACCCAAAAAATCTGGTAACATACAATCTCTGCTCAGGACTTCTGTTTTTTTTCATGTTGGACGACATGTACTACATGTGCAATTTATAAGTGGTGATTTTGCGTTCATTATGAGATGTATTTGTGGGTTTAAGAATTTAGGCAAAAGCCGTGCCCCCTGACGCATCGGTTTTTCTTTTGCGCCTGGTTATTTGATTTAGTACAGATGTTATTTCTTTTTGTGTTTTAAGTTTGATCAAATTTTTATATTATACTCCACTGATGTGCTAGACAAGATTTAATTTAATTTTTTTCCTTAGGGTCCTAAAAACTATTGTCAATTGGTTCAGTCTACCATGATGCTTGCTTATTCTTTCCATGAATACTATCTTGCAGCTTTCTTTTTGTTGTGAACTTGTAATAACTTGAGCGAGTGTATGCCACTGCATTATTTTTAAGTTTTGCTTTGATGCAAGTATCCCGTGACAACCTAGAGAGTGCTCCCTAAACATACATAAACCGTTTTAGTTTGCCGTTGAATGCGTCACATCACTAGTCACCATGCAAATTTGTCTTCCATTTTATTTTATGCTTTTATCATTTGGGATGATTCATGAGTGTGTGCAAACCTACTATTTTCTCAACTTTGCTTGCATGCTAGTTAGCTGGTCCACGATTTTTTTTCGGACTTGTAATGGCAATACACTGTTATGATTTATAACAAACTATGTAAGTGTGCCCTTATTAATGAGCGTGAAATTTAAAAAGGTTCTGATAAATATTTATTTATTGCAGCTTTTGTAGATGTGTCACCAGAAGAAACTGTGCAGAAGAATGCATTTGAAAGATTTAAAGATGTTGATGAATCAAGTTCATTCAAGGAAGCCCGGGCTCCAGCAGAAGTGAGTTTTAAGATTCTAGTTTTTGCTAAAGATACCTAGTGATTTGTCTTGTCCTTAATATGTAATAAGTAATAACAATGGACATTATTGAAGGCTTCTCAAAATGGAGCTCCCTCTAACCAAGGTTTCGGCAATTCACCAGGTTCTCAATCTGAACGTAAGTAAAGAGTCAGTTGAAATTTGTTTAATATATTTATTTACATATCTGCTTTATTGCTGGAAAACCCTGTGTAGTGTGATACAGCATACATCTATTCAAGCTTAATTTGAAGGAAATGCAATGTCACGATTTAGACCGGCTCTGTTAAATAAATGATTGTTCGTGTTATTATGGTTGTCTTCGTTTATGAAGGATTATGTATACTTACCATTGTCTCTGTACTTTTGATCTTTTATATGAAAATCTTTCTTTTCTTGTCAATATCATTTACTTTTTGACTCTGATTACAGATTTTAAGTGCATGGGTTGAAACATTGTCATAAATCAAATTAGTAATTCCTAGAAGCATTGTTTTCTTCTCTGCTTGACATTATAGGCTGTAATTTAATTTAAACTTTTTTTGTTATCATGAAACACATTGTGTTCTTTCCAAGTTGTCTTAAATGAGCTGCTGTATGGATTAACCAAATGATCTTAATGTGACCTTGTTTGCTTTTCTTTTGGATAGGAAAATCAGTCTTATCGGTGGACGCTTTAGAGAAAATGATGGAAGACCCAACAGTGCAGAAGATGGTTTATCCGTAATATTAACTCCTTTTATCTTTTAATAATGATTATCATTTTCCGTTTCTAGTGAATACACCTCAAGTAAATTGTAGTTTTGAATGGATCTGAAAAGGTTCCATAAATTGTCTAAGTGTGTTGTTTTGTCTGATCTTAGAAATTCTGATGACAGTAGTACCAATCACAACATTGGACTTAAAAGTAGTTCCATTCTGTATTTTCTTATTGAACTACTTTCGAAGTTGTGATTTATCTTAAGATCTACTGGAGCCCTTAATTGTTTCTTTCCCACATTCTCTTGGATATTTTTGCCTCAGGAGTTTTCAGCGAAAAGCAATGCTTCTGTTTAAATTCTTACCTTTCTAATTAACTTCATTTATCTCCAAAAGATAATGTATTAGGTTTCCTACTGCTATTTCCTTCTTATTTTTCCCACCCAACAAGTATGGTACAGCTCTTTTAATTGTTGACCACTGAGTGGAGCTAGTTTGTACTCCCCCTGATTCTCATTTTCTCATATTGAGCAGATTTCAATGTGTTTTGTGTCCTGGTCGTTTGATGAAAATTTATAGTTTTTCATGCTTGTTTAATGTTTATATTATTCAATTTCCTCCCCTTGTTATCCAAAAGAAATCTCATAATATTTTGGTACTGTTGCAGCTATTTACCTGAGGAGATGAGGAACCCTTCTACCTTCAAATGTAATTCTTTAAACAATAACATTTTTCTGGCTTCTGGTTCTATGCAATGTTAATAAAAGTTTTAAGATTCCTTATAATGTGCAGACTGTAATTTTCTTTGTTTAGCACCTTCGTGAAAGTAACTAATGCATGACCACATTTGGGCATGCTTATTGTTACTTACATGTACAATACCGTTTACATATGATGCATTTATAAGGGCGTCTTTTCATTTTTTACCAGTTCTAAAAATATAATGGAAGCACTTCTGTAATTTTTTGTTTAAATGAAGGTTGTTAGTCAAAACTCAAAAGACACGTCGCATTTAACTGGTAGATGTTAATTTCTACATGACATGATAATAAGATTTGCCAGTGTATAATAGTTGCTGTACTGTTGCTTCTTTTAATAGGGATGCTGCAGAATCCCGAGTACCGTCAACAACTTGAAGAAATGCTGTAAGTTCTTCATATTGCATCTTCAGAGCCTTTTTTTCTCAATTTACTTAGAACTGGATTCCCTGTCATTGCATTTACTTTAGACCTAAAGTTACAGTAAATTTAAATCTTAACTTGTCATTGCTCTCTCAAGCGTCATACTATGTACTGCAATTAGATATATCAATGCATCTTTCCCTAATATAATGGCATACAAATTTCTCCCACTTATAGAGATTCATGCATCCTTTCTCTTTCTCCTACATGTTTGGTTTCAGAAACAACATGGGTGGAGGCACTGAATGGGACGGTCGAATGATGGACACCTTAAAAAATTTCGACCTTAATAGTCCTGATGTTAAACAACAATTTGGTAAGTGTTATTATTATTTATTATGCCTCATGAATCTTTCCTGATGTTAGACATGTCTGTTTTGAGAGTTGGATCAATTTGTTAATGCTTTAAGTATGAATCTTTCGACATTATCTTTCGTATTTTCTAACGTTTTGCATTTTCAATTCATCAGATCAAATTGGGCTTTCTCCAGAAGAAGTCATTTCAAAGATTATGGCCAATCCTGATGTTGCGATGGCTTTTCAAAATCCTAGAGTTCAAGCAGCTATCATGGATGTATGTTTTAATTTAAGTACTTCGCTTCATTAATATTTCATATAAATCTCTGAACGCTTCATGTTTTGATTGCAGTGTTCACAGAATCCACTGAATATTGCTAAATATCAAAATGATAAGGAGGTATGATGATACTTATTTGACTACAATGTCTTTCCTTGAAGCATGCTCGGCTCCTTGTGTATTGAATGAACATAAATGATTTCTTCTTTTAAAATATTTGGCTCCTTGTTGTACATTGAATCTTGTTATTTAGCATCTTCCTATTACATTTCAGGTCATGGACGTCTTCAATAAAATATCCGAACTCTTCCCCGGGGTTACAGGCCCCCCTTGATTCATTATTTTGTTGGTCAAGTTATCTGCACCTTTCCTGATGAGCAATGAGATTTAGCTAGATGTGTCATCCACCATAAGGAACTGTGCTAAAACTCTTCTGGTCATGACTGTATACTGCAGGCTCATGGTTCCAACTCCATTGTGATATACAGATAATAATAACTACGGCTTGGTCTAAATTGTTGCCATAGTTAAATTTTTGTTTTGCCAAAATAGTTGAGATTGTATATTATTATTTTAAATTCTTATTTTTGAGGCATTGTATCTGTAATATGATTTCCTTCTCTACTTGTGGGAGTTCCTAGACTTGGCTAATTTGAACTTCAGTTTTACGGTACCTGAAAAGACGAGCGTAAACGCTTCAAATAATCTTTCATAGAATATGCTGCATGAGTTTGAGCTACTATGCAACAAGTAATGAAAAATAATCATGAGTTGTTCGTTGGACAACAATATTCTTGGTAATTTTGTTGACTAACTTTGTAGTTTAACATCGTATTTAGTTCGTAAAAGCCACTCCTACGGAATCAAGAACAAATGTTACATGTTACTAAACTCTATTAATCATATATGAATATGTGTAGACATTTTGGTTTATGACACAGAAAGTCCCTTCCTGATAATTTTACCAACAGTGCAATATAACAAATTGCTATTTTTTTGGTAAATTCTTTTTTATCCAAACAAATACAAATTTAAATTTCTACAGCATAAAGGGAAACAGAAAATATAATGTATTTATTTAGTCAAAAAAACCAAAAAGGTGGGGTCAGGTGTGGATCTGACAAAACAACATGACCCTTCAATGGAACCAAGCTTTACTGCCCGCCCTACCCGTGCCACAAAATTTGAATTTTTTTTCTCTTTCTCTCTCTCTCTCTCCATCACAAAGTTACAACCTTTTTCTAAAACAAATCATTGGGCAGTAATGTTGGGGAGACACACCCTTGTTGAAATTCAAATCTACCCTTCCTTTTTCTGCAACTATCTCATTCTCTTTCTCTAGTTCAATTCAATAGTCCAAACCAAACCACATCATTTCATGGGTACATGTTTGAGTAAGAAGAAAGAGTCTTCAACTACAACAAAGTCAACCACAACAACATCTGTTGAGTTTGAGTGGAAAAACAACTCTTCTTGTAAGAATGGTATCACAGTGTCCAAACCAGAAGTGAAAACTCAAACAGAACTGAAGCTGAAGAAAGAGAATAACAAGAAACATGTTGATTCGGTACAAGAACATAAAGGGCAAGTTAAAAAAGAGATTTTTATCATCAAACATAGGAAGAGTCATGATGATAAAGACAGAAATTCTAGTATTGAAGATTCTGAGTTAATGGGTATGAGAACTTCAAGTTGTACTAAAGAAGATGTGGATGCAATTCTTATACATTGTGGAAGACTCAGTAGAAATTCTTCAGGTAAAGCTTCTTCTTTTAGGGACCAAAGGAGAAGATTCTCAAGTTCAAAGAGAAGTAATGATTTTGATAACTGTAGTAATGATGCAGTTTCCTCTGAAAAGGACCAAAAGAATAGTGGTTTTTATGAGGATGGTGATTGGAAGGAGCCTGCAGAGAAGTTTTACCAGCATCTACAATCTCCAAGGTCACTTTCAATGGATAGAAATAGAAGAAGAAGAACACCAAGTAGGGAAAGAGAGCAGCAACAATGTTCCAGCAGCAGAGAGAGGAGAATCAGTATTTCACCTGTAAGAAGATGTTCAGATACAACCACAACACTCAATGCAAGAAACAGCACCAATACTAGTTCTAAGCCTGCAAAAATGGTATCTGTTCCTGCTACTGTTACATCTCTTGTAATGGATAAGAGTTATAATAATGGTTGTGGAGGTGGCGAATCTGCAGCAGCTACAGCTGGTGTCAGGAGGATTACAGTTAGGAGAAATGTCGGTTCACCGCGTTCTCAGTCTCCTGCAAGAGCAAATGGGAATGCAGTAAATCAGCAGCAGGAACTATCGTTTAGCCGCAATTCCTCGAGGAGAAAAGAAGAATCACCATACAGAAGAAATCCACTGAGTGAGCTTGAATCTAACTCCCTAGCTATTGCACATTCAACAACCAACTACAATAGCAGCTGGGTGCAAAACAGATCCAAAAAGGAAGTAGAAACAGAAGATAATCAGGTATCCACTTTGCCTCAATGTCATTTTTAGCTTAAAATTTAGTATATAATCCAGTTTTTACATGAATGTGTATATAAACATAAATCAATTTTACAAATCAATTCATTCAAAATTAATTTTTACAACCGCAAAACCGAGCACGTACTAGGTAACATTTGGTTCATAGTTTATTAGCTTGAAAGAATTGACAATTATTTAATAATTTGTCCTATAATTATGTATGTCATTGATGACGTGGTGTTTTAATATTCCCCCTACATGCTGCAGAAACCAAATGCCAGCAGAAGTACATTGGACAAGTGTGTGGATATGAATTGCCAGACAAAATTACAACAAGATGAAGATGTCAAAGTGAAGTCTTCAATGATCGATAATGTTGTAATCGAGACAGTGGGGACACAAGTGGTTGAAAACCTTAAACCCCGGACATTAACAAGAACTAGATCTTCGAGGAGATCCCGAGACTTAGAGTTAGACCTCAGCCCTGAAGCTCTATCGACTCCTCCACAGTCCTACACCTCACTACTGCTTGAAGATATCCAGAACTTCCATCAAAAGAGCACACCATCACCACCACCTGTTTCTCTCCCAGCTTGTGTCGCCAGAGCTTGCTCTATCCTTGAAGCTGTTGCTAATCTTAACTCCAATACAAGCTCAAACTTGTCTGGTGTTGGGGAAAGGAGAAATCCACAAGGTTTTCAGTCCAGTAGGAATGAGTACAATGTTCCATTGGGTACTAGTAGTAGCTGTGGGAAGAGTGTGGCAGATGCCAAGAATCCAATTGTAGAGTCTGAGTTAATTGTTTATGATGATATGGTCAAATCGAGCTTACATAAGTTTGAGACAATGGATAAGGGTGGTTCAAACATGGAGGAACAAGAGTCTTCAGGAAGCAACAGCTTAACTGTCAGTGGTGTGAAACTGCAGCACGGCATTTCTTCTCCTTGGGAACCTAGTTCTACTGATTCAAAAGATTGCCAGACTGTTAGAACGAACAACCGAAGAGAGGAGGGTCAGAAAATTCCATTAGGCTTGGAAGCAAGAGTGTCTTCTGTAGCAAGGCGAGGAAACGTGGACGGAGCAAAGAAGAAATTGAACAGCAAAAGGAGAGTGTGTGATCAACAACATGACAATGAGACGGGGCGTGGCAGGCTTGGTGCCACTAATGTTCTTCACATGAAACCAATTGTCACAGCAGCTGCATCCACATAAATCATAAATGAATTCACCTTCATCTTTTGTCATTAATAGTCACATGAGTTTGATGTTCGTTTTGTTTGGCGTTGCAAACTCTGCAACCAGTTTTCATTTAATTAAGGTCCATGTGAATACTTTATGTTGTTCCTGTATCACTTGTAACAACATTATGTTTCTTTATTTCTTCAAATCAGAAATGCATAAAAAGGATCAGTTCCATTTGTAATTAATTCAGATACTTAAGAGGGGTGGAACGAAAAGACAACTAAACAATATGGTACTGGTATTTCCTATACCGGCGGCGGTGGTGATTACTCATTTAGTCCTTAAGGCCTACAAGAACTGCATAAAAGGCAATAAGAATTAGGAAGAAATTGTCTTGGGCAAGGGGTAAGTTCAGCTAATTTCAGATTAGAAGAATAAGTGAAAATATCTTCAGCTCCTAATTTATTTTTCTGATAAAGATATCAGCTCCTAATTGATCACGTACTTTACAATGTAACTGATGTGCATAAACATTTTCATTTGATTATTTTGGCTGCCCGAAGTATCCACAATCATAATTCAGAGACTAATCCTTAAAAAATAGAGATCCATTTAAGGGAGATAGATCAATTTAAGAAACTGAACTTTCCCATTAGATAATATTTCCGCATATTTATTCTTCAAAGTTCAATAATAATGAAAATGTAAAAGAAATCATCTTTGGTATTAAGAAACAAATCCATTATATATCACAAACTCGGCACTAACCAGGGATGTATATTTCATTTGTGTGATCAACAATACACCGCATACAAAACTTTCCATAAACAAGTCATAATCTATACATTCTTATTCAGTCCTAGTGTAACAGCGAATACATTTTTTTTTGGGTACAGTAGGACCATCATACAAATAAGAAAATTTCTGAGGAAACAATATTGCCGTTGTATAACGTTTGTTCAACTCTGATAACTTACAGTCATCTGCTATAGATTGTGTAGGAAAATACTCGAAGCCTGAATTAACAACTAATCAAAATTGTCTGTACAATGTAAAGCATTATAGCAAGTGCTCAAGATCACATATCACTGAAACTGCTCTCCGTGTCCAAAAGCACTAGCATTCCCAATTTTAGTTTGTGGCTCGTTGGGTTAGGTTGAAAGAACCAGCGGAAAACTGAGTATATAATTCTTTCTGAAGTTAACTATGTATAGTGCAGCTACAGTAATAATGGCTCCAACAAGCTGTACATGTGAGAAGGTCTCACCAAGATACAGAAACCTGAAATACCAAACCAAAAATGTGTAAACAAAGGTCCTCAGACACAAACATAAACCTTAAATTTGACAGAAAACGTGTGAATTTGCTAGAGGAAATGCCAGTAAAAAAAGGTACAAAAAAGTTATGGTCTTGCAGGGATAATGCTTCAATAAATTATGAAGGATGATAGAATTGTTATTTTGTAAATAAAATTCATGGTTGTAAAGAATGGTCACTTTTTCCTCCTTAACAACCTTGCAGGTAAAGAAGTGCTATATCACCAGTGTCCAGTTGTGATTTCTAATTTTTATTCTCTCGCTACATAATTCCAAAAAACTGAAAATGCATCAAAATCCTGCGACTAGTTTCCATTGTTGAGCAGTCTTACCCGAAAGTTGAAGTAAACATTGAGGTTAGAAATGTAAGTGTGGTCAAGCTACCTGCAGTGCATCACAAACAACTAGTGATCTAACCCTCTATCAACCAACATCATTCTAATTTTCTCCATATCCTCTAATTTGCCTGCATTTTCATAGATCTTCATGAGAAGTTCAAAATTATGTTCATTGTCTGGTTCCAATTCAAAAAGTTTGTTTGCAGAAATCTCCCCTATAGTTACATTTCCATGCAAAAAGCATGCATATAATAAAGCTCCCCACAAAGTTGGACCAGCAGCGTCAGAACCCATTCCGCCAACTATGATGCCGTAAGCCTTTTCAATCAGTCCTGCTCTACCGTATAGGTTAACCATACAACCATAATGCTCCATAATTGGTTTTATTTTATACTTTTCATACATCAAAGCAAACAGTCTCTCTCCATCATTCACCAAACCTAAATGGGCACAAGCTGATATCAATGAGATAAATGTTACTTTATCAGGAACTTCACCTGCTTCCTCCATTTTCTCAAAATAAGTGATGGCTTCCGGGTGTTTACGATGAGCAGATATTATGGAATTCCACGAAACAACATCCCTTTCCGGCATTATATTGAATATTGAACGCGCCTTATCCAACCTTCCATGCTTGGAGTACACAATGATCAAGGAATTAGCAATAGACAAGCTCCATTCAACACCTTGCCGGATCACCCATCCATGAATTTGGACCCCAACATCCAGTGATGACATGCCAGTAAGAATTGTGGATATAGAAAAAAAGTCAGGTTTTTCCCCTTCCAAAAGCATTTGGCGAAAAATGTTCATTGCCTCAATCTCAACACCATGACGAACATAAGCTGTGAGCATTGAGTTCCATGAAACCGAGTCTCTAAAAGGCATCTTATTAAAGATCCTTCTCGCCTTCACAATGTCACCACACTTAGAATACATGTCAACAAGTGCATTAAGAACAAACACATCATCGCCAAACCCAGAACGCACCACATGACGATGCACCTCTTCCCCAACTTGAACCAACCCGATTCCACCACAAACTTTAAGAACTCTCGGAAACGTAAACAAGTCAGGTTCAACACCCTCTTCCACCATTTGAAAATAAAGTGCAATAGCATCATCATAAAGACCCAATTGGGCATATCCAGATATAAGTGAATTCCAAGGAAATGCATACACATCCCTCTTAGTCATTTGATCAAACAGATCATGTGCATCATCCATATACCCAAATGAAGCATACAACCTAACAAGTTTAGATGATATACCAACATTTTTATGCAAAAGGGTTGGTGGGATAAGACGGTGAAGCCGAATACCATGATGAATAGCTCGAAAACGGTAGCAAGTTTCTAACAAAGAAGCATAAATTTCAGTGTCAATTTCAATGCCTTTCTCTAATGAAGCTTCAAGGTCATTGAGAACTTGTTCAAGTGCTTGAATTTTGGTTTGAGGATATGGTTGTTGGTGAATGATAAGTGGAGTGGGTTTTGGTTGTGGGTAAGAAAAAATGTTTTTTGATTTTTGGGTTTCCCATTTTCTTAGTTTCTTAAGTTTTTTGTTATCGGTTTTCTTCTTAGCTGAGATGGAGGTGTAGAGGAGTGGTAATATATCAGTTGAACTGCACTCTTTGAGAGTTCCGTTTGCAGAAGGGTCGTTGGTTGAGGTGAAAGAGTAGCGGCGGGTGGTGGTGGTGACGGCGGTGAAGGTAGTAAAGCACCAGCATGACGACGCCATGGCCACGACGGAAGTGAGTGGCGTCTGATACCAGAAGATAAAATGTGGTTGTTATAACTGCCAAATACACTTTTTAATTACTATTACAATTTACAAAATAGAATATTTATAACACTACATCATATTTTTAAAAAATAAAAGGATATTTTTGGCACCTATAAATACTTAAAGTTTCATTTTTAGTCCCAAAAATTTTTCTTCCAATAATAATAATAATAGTCCTCTAAAAATTTTCTGTCAGCAGAAATGGCCAATTAGCAAGAACACGCGGTAAGCAGAACACAAAAACACGAACCTCTGTTCAACAATTTTCTTTTCTCAATTTACTATGTATCAAGTGTCAGTGTATGTTCTTCATAGCTTATAACTCCCAATCAAAACAACTCATAAACCATAACAAACAACAATTGAGCCTCAGGTGTTCGACGAAATGTCAAGCCGAGTTTTCATGAAAAAGGGGTTGATGAGTGTAATGGGCACTCATATTGTGAACTTCCTAACCAAACACAAACAACAGCAATCACTCTGTGTTTCCATTAACATTCGATCAAAAACAACGTCTATCCAATATGTAGAATCACGAGCTAGAGACCCCACATTTGAGAAACTAATGGAAAAGTATAAGAACCTTCTCAAAGTCATTGCCATTCAAGACCTTATCCTTGCTAACCCCAAAAATCAATCAGTTTCTATTGATTTCCTATCCAATCTTTCCCAGAGGCTCCGTCTCAACCGCGGTGCCACTGCCTTCCTCCGCAAGTTTCCTCACATCTTTGACATTTACTACGAGCCTTCCAAGTTGCAGCCCTTTTGCAGGTTAACTGATGCAGCTCTTGATGTCTCGCGTCAGGAAGCTGAAGCCATTAATGCTTCGTTGCCTCTTGTTGTTGAAAGACTTGTTCGGATATTGTCCATGTCTGCTTCCAAAATGGTTCCTCTTAGAGCTATTTTCAAGGTTTGGAGGGAGCTTGGCCTTCCTGATGATTTTGAGGATTCGGTTATAGCTGCTAATTCTAGCATTTTTCAGCTTTGTGATGCGGATGAACTGAATACTCATTTGTTGAAGCTGGTTGGTGATGTTCCCAGCAATGGTTTTAGAGCTGCTGTTGAGGATTGGAGGGTTGTTGAGTGTTGTAAAGAGGATTGCAGTGTTAATAGCATGGAAATGCCATATAGTTTCCAACATCGGTATCCTCCAGGGATGCGACTGAGCAAGAACTTCAGAGCCAAGGTGAAGGAATGGCAGAGTTTGCCTTATATGGGGCCTTATGAGGTGGTCAGTGAGAAAAAGAAATCGTCTAAGCATTCAATGATGGCAATGGAGAAACGAGCGGTGTCCATTGTTCACGAGTTTCTGAGTTTGACAGTGGAGAAGATGGTGGAAGTTGAGAAGATAAGCCAGTTTAAAAAATGGTTTGGGATTGATTTTAATATAAGGGATCTGTTCCTGGATCACCCGGGGATCTTCTATTTGTCAACTAAGGGAAAAAGGCACACTGTTTTCCTGAGGGAAGCTTATGAACGAGGGTGTTTGATACACCCAAATCCTGTCTATGATGCAAGGAGAAGGCTACTTGATCTTGTTGCTTTAGAACGTCGTGGTTTACCTGCTGTTAATTCCAAGTTGCAGGATAGAAGCAGTAGCAATGAGGTTGAACAAGGGGAAAACATGCAAAAATATGACTCGTTATCATCTTTTGACTAAAGCATAATTTCATTACAACTTTGTCTAGTTTTCTTGTATCATAAAATCGTTTTTAGTTTAGAGTTACTACCATTCCAAGTTTGATTGCAGTTAATTGCATTTTGAGTTTAAATTAAAATGCATTATGTGTGTGTAATTTTACCTATGATATTTGTAATTGTATATCATTTTCCCTTCTCTTATTTTGTGATCGATGAACATCTTCCCGTACAAAGTACAAATTGAATGTATTTCAATGTTTCACACTCATCTCTGGAGAGGCATACGTAATACCTGCTGGAAATACAGACAATGTTTCACAAATTGCTGATAGTGCAATTGTATCAGCATTCATTCTACTAGTAATCAAGAAACAACATCAGTTGGAGTTAGCCCCCAGTTAAGATATTGATGGGCTATATATGAATATAAAAAATAATCAATTCGACAGCGCAGGGCCTGCTGCACCTACTAGGTCTGCAGGTTCGCAATCTCAACCAATTTCTGCACGAATTTAGTAGGTGCAGCACTCCCATCGTGCATGAATTTCTGCTGGGAATACACAAAAATCCACTACAAGAGGCATCTCTTGTTGTAAGAATTTTGGTAAAAGTCGTGCTGCTTCGCACTACAGTTTTATCTTATCATACGGCCTGGTTATGCGATTTAGTATTGTTTTATATGCATCTTTTAAGCTGGATCAAAATTCGAATTGATATATGCTGAAGTACAAAGTCTTTTTTAGTGATTTGTATTGTTTTATATGGTGATATATATTGATTTAATCTTGACATTATTGTCTAGTTTATGAAGGATCATGCATAATTACTATTGTCTTTGTACTTTTGATCCTCGCTATCAAGCCTTTCTTGTCAATATCATTTACTTTTTGACTGTGATTCCAGATTGTCAGTCCCTAGGTTCGGTTGAAACAATGTCATAAACCAAATACAGTATGAGTAATTCCAAGTATCGTTTTCTACTCATATTGACATTATAAGCTACAATTAATTCAAACCTTTTTTTGTCATCATGAAACACTGTTTTTGTAATTTTTGTTCTTTCGAAGCTTCCTTAAGCAATTTTATCCACATCACGGTTATCTTCCCTGAAAATATGAGTTGCTTTGAAACACATGTGACGAGTGATCTCCAAACAATTACACCACCACTTGTAAACAAGCCGTCACGGAAAAACACATGTGACGAGTGATCTCCAAACAATTACACCACCACTTGTAAACAAGCTGTCACGGAACAATAAAGCTGTCTCTGACGATGCCATGCTAAACCAGGAGAGCCTTTAGCAACTCAGTTGGTGATGAATTTAAGCCAATAAGCAGGTGGCGGGATCAATTGAACTTCCTTAATAGTTTCAGTGCAAATGGAAGAAGAAACGTGATAATTAAAAGGACTAGCAACTCGCATAACCCAGACACGGAGAAGAGAAGACCACTGCTTGTTAGAATAGAATTAAGACAGCCCCAGCAAACCTTCAAATTGGCATCATTATTAACTTACCTCATAAACCTTATCAAGACCACACTCGAATAGGGGAGAACAAACTTTATGCCAGACCATCATCACAAGCTTTCAGATTCATTTAAGGAACTGCTCTCTCCTGATAGGTTATATTCTATATATACCACCAGATGATGGAACCCATAAGCACATGCTTATAACTTATAGGACCAGAGTTATCAGCCAACTATATGAGACTGATAATGTATACTATAAGCTAACAGTATAAGAATAGTGTTGCTAGTTAGATAATATACAAGAATAGCCGCATATACTATTTCTGCATATTTATTCCTCCAAATCCAATAATAATGCAATAAAAGAAATTGTCTTTTGGATTCAGAATCAAATCTATTATATATCACAAATTAACCAGAAATGTGTATTACATTCGTGTCAACAACAATTCACATTTACAAAACTTGCCATAAGCAAGTCATAATCTATACATTCTTATTCAGTCCTAGTGTAACACAAGGAATTTCTATGGAAACAAATTTTCCCTTGTACAAGGTTTGTGTTCAACTCTGGGAACTTGTAATTTTCTGCTATACATTGTCAAGAAAGAGGCTCGAAGCCTATAACAACTAATCAAAATTGTATTTACACTATAAAGCATGATAGCAAGCTCAAGATCACATCACTCAAACTTCTCTCCTTAAAAGCACTGGCCTTCCCAATTTGATTTCGTGGCCATTTTTTCATTGGGTTAGGTTGAAAGAATCAGTAGAAAACTGACTATATATTTCATTCTGAAGTGTTTCTGAAGTTAACCATGTATATTGCAGCTACAGTAACACTGGCCCCAACAAGCTGTACAGGTGAGAAGGTTTCACCTAGATACAGAAACCTGAAATTCCAAAGAAACAATGTGTATAAAAAGGTGCTCACAAAGATACATAAACCTGAAATTTGACAGAGAACATGTGACTTGGGTAGAAGAAATGCCGGTGGCAAAAGGTGCAAAAAAGTTAAGGTCTTGCAGGCACAATACTTCAATAAATTATGAAGGATGGCACTGGATTGTTATTCTGTTAAAACATTCTTCGCTGTTAAAGATGGTCACTTTTTTCTTCCGATTAATGACCCTTACAGGTAAAGAAGTGCTATATCACCATCAAAATCCAGTGACTATTTCCCATTGTAAGGCAGTCTTACCCGAAAATTGAAGCAAACATTGGGGTTAGAAATGTAAGTGAACTGAGCTTGGTCAAGCTACCTGCAGTGCATGTCACAAAGGCAACATCAATAATAATAATATGGTGTATTGTTTATGGGTTGATATGGAATTCAAAAACAAAAAGAAACTTCAAATCTACAAAATAGATAAAGATGCATCATAACACAGTGATTGCAATCTGCGAGAAGAAATGAACCATTTTGGATTTAACAATGAGGCTTAAATTCAAATATTTTAATGATTCTAAAAGAAAATTCTCGGAAAGGAAAAGAGAGATCATGATCAGAAAGATATACAGACCTTTAGTTGCACTGTAAAAGAACACACCATAGCTAACAGCACTTCCAAAAATGGACGTGTAGAGGAGTGCCAATATATCAGTTGAACTGTATTCTTTAAGACTCCCACTTACAGCAGGGTCATTGTTAAGAATTGCAAATGCCACGAGGGGGAGACCACCAATAACCATATGCTGCAAAAGAAAGAGGATAATAAAGTTTTGAACCAAGCTTCTAGAGGTTATACCTTCCGCATTCCCTTTATTTAAAACAATTAGATTTTTTTTTCGTAGAAATTCTAATATGTGAATGGTTACACCTATATAATCATCATTCCACTACTTTCAGTATTCAAACTTATTGTTGACACATCTGCTGGAATATATATTTTTGCAACTATAATATCAGGATCTATAAATTAGAGTCCAACATATCCAAATTCATACTTTTGTAAATTTGACTTGTCTGATTTTAAATTGTAATGCGAACAGGCTTGATGAGCCTCAACACAGCAAAAATAAATATATAATGGAAAATACCTATAATTTTGGACATTTGAAAACAGAAGTAATAATCATTCAGTTACATTTCATAGCATAGAATTTAGTCAGGATGAGATTTGAAGCGCACCCATCCAGTTGCCATGATAGGATCAGAATACTTGGAGACCCACCGAACCATGACAGTGCCAACTGCCATGCTCTGAGCTGCAAGAAGCATCCACCACTCCCCACTTCCCCACAGTGAGAAGTTGCTCTCATCAAATGATAGGGCAGGTAACTGCAATAAAACCAGTAGTGTACAAGAGAAATTGTATATTCAAATTTACAAAATCAACTAGGAAATTGTATTTTGTGGACAGCGTTAACTATAACAAAACATATGCTTGACATCCTTCCACAACCAACATTATATGCAAAACATTGTGCTTACTAACTTTGGGCTGTGCTTAAAGGGAATGAGAATGAAGACACATCCTTTTGATTAAAACCAAAATTAAAATACCTCGAGTAACACAAGTCCTACGACACCAAGTACAAGCCCAGCAGCTCCAACAGCACCAATGGATTCACCAAATAACAAAGCTGCAAGTACAGCCACCGTCAAAGGTTGTGAATCAATAATAACCTGCCACATATCCACGCTAGATAGTCAAAACAAGCAACAACTTATGCTCTCACTGCAATCTAGAATCCAAATCAACACAAAACAACTTCTCCACTAATCCAACTCTATCAATATGACACACACAGAGCATTTTACAGAGTACTTTCACCGGATTCAACATTAAACTCAGCCATCCAATGTGTACTAAATAAGGACTATATGGTGGTCTCTAGCAAAGACATGTGAACTAGACATAAACACCCAAACAAAACAGCAAAAACAGTACAACCTTTGTCCATCAATATAAGCCACATTGTAAAAGAAGAACCAAAAAAGTGTCTCCAAATATACAAGTCATGTTTCAAGTCCTCATTAATACTACTAATTTGCCTTCGAAAATTAAAAAAGTCGGAGTTTGTTGAAACATCTATACACAAATGACATACACATTAATCATAGTATAACACTACAAACTTTTCTTAATATATACTATAGAAATGAACTACAAACATACACTTCCCAAACCAGCTGAAGTCTTCTGCAACCCTTCTGCCAGAAATCCCTATTTCATTACAGCAAATGCAAATCAATCAATAAACCAACAACTACATATTTCCCATAAAGTAAAGAAAGGTACATTGAGTGAAAAAAAATCGAAACCTGAAAACAAGCAGCATCGATGATGGCGAAAAGAGAAATGGAAAGCCAAGCATTGAAGCCAGAAGGTAAAGGTCTTCCTCTAGAAGCAGCAAAAGCAACAAGAAGAAATCCAGCAGGAATGAGACGAAAAGATGAAACGAAGAAAGGACCGTATTTCGGAAGCACTTCTTTCATCGCAACCATGGCAGTTCCCCAGAAGAAGAACGGTGATATCAACACAGCACCTTCCCATAATCCTTCCGCTAAGCACAGTCTCTTCGATGATTCATTTTTCTTTGATATTTCATCTTCTTCTTCTGTGGTAAGGAGACACTCCACGTCTTGACCTGTTCCGAAGCAATCTAGAAACTCGTTGTTGGTGGATGATTCGGTTGATTTTCCAGTGGTTTTGTTGTTGGAGCATGGAACCCTAAATCGAAGGGAAGATGGAGTGGTGGAGAAGCGAGAAGAAGAGGGGAGTTGGTTGATGTGTAATTGAGGAGTGTGAGTGGTGAAAGAGTAGTGGCGGGTGGTGGTGGTTGTTGTTACGGTGAAGGGAGAAGAGCACCACCACGAAGACGCCATGCACGACGGAAGTGAGTGATAACGGCAAAATTGTGGTTGTTATAACTGCCAAGTTGCTTAATTGCACATGCTGATTCAGCTCAATCTCAACCAAGCATCGTATCGTTACGACACGTCACACGTGTCTCTCGTATTTTTTCTCTAAATAAAATAGATTTATGTTCTAACATCTAGTTTGTCGTAAGACGTGCTTGAATGACTTGGTGATCATGCGATGCATTGCAGAGAGTTTTCAGATTTTAAATACAGCTACATTTTTGTCTGAGATGTCATTTTTGATATTTTTAGGCGTGCATAAATATATCTGTAGAGAAAGAGGCGTCTGTGAACTTTTTGACAAATCCATAGGAAGAACGATCGACTCTCACACCGATAGATGTTATGTTGTATGGGTGGATAAGCGGAAAGCATGCATGTGTGAATTTGACTGGGTTTCGCTACTTGTTGGATTGGAGACTGAGACTTTTCTTGTGGGACAGGCAGCCTTGAAAGCTGCCTCATGTAAAGTGGCCAAACATGAGAAAACATATTATGACAATCAACATGTTTTCATATAATTTGCATTAGACATTTTTGGCTTCCTAATACCAGAGGCTGTTAATCTTCTGCAAAAAGTTGAAAATGTATGAATAGTAATGTTGTGTCCCATAAAGCTATAAATGTAGAGAATTAGTTTTACTATTCAAAAAGAGATAGCGCACAACTTGTCCCTCGTTTACCTCCTCCCTATATGTAAAAGAAAAAGCTATTTTGAAGAAGAAAAAAATCTGAATATCCATTTTGAACACCCAAAACTACACCACACATTTTTATTTTTATAAATTTGAATATATTCCTCCATCTAGATGTAAGGTTATTTTTTGAAAAAGCTATTTTAGTTGGCTAATTTTTGTAATTAGGGCAATTTAGTTTTCTTTAAAAGCTCAACGGGTAATACAAACAATTAATTAAGTTCAGGTGGTAAAGATTTTGATCTTCTTAATATGTGATTAAAAGTTCGATTTCTAACTTATACATATGAAAATAATTTAGTTGAAAGGTGAGGACCTATCTTATATATCTCACATGTCCTCCAACAGAGATTATAATTATCGTTAATGGTAGTAAAAATTTCATACCCAACTTATAATATCATATTTCTATCCAACTTATAATAAAACTGGATGTATTATGATAAAGAAAATAGATGTAGTTATCTTCATTTTTGTGTTCAACTTCAACCACCACTAGGCTTTTTAAACAAAACAAGTGTTCAGCATACAAAGGAAAAAGTAAGAGGGGAGACGATTTCCAAAGACAACTTAACAAACAAATGAAGATAATATTTTAGTAATCTAGCTTGTATTTGACACTTCAGAGATAATGAGATGTGTGAGATCATTGGGGATTAGGTAAAGACAAAGACTCTAAAGAACTATTTAAAAACAAATACAAAACCTTTTTGTCAAAAAACGAAAAGAAAAGAAAAGCTTATGGCCACCTAAGTATTTCATTAAATATTTTGTTGTAAAATACTAAATAACACAATAGTAAAATATTTTTAAGAAATTGGTATATTTAATTAGCATGCCAATTAACTCTTTTATTATATGAGCAATACTGTGATAGTCATCGAAGTTTATTATAGGAGTGGAAATAAAATTTACTCAATTTACTTTTTTAAATTTATTGAATAACTGATATATTTGATCTATATTATAGATCAAATACATCAATTATTGAATGAATTTAAAAAGTCAACTGTCTCTCATAAAAAGAATTGGAGTGGAGTATTTCAATTTCATTACTATGTATTTCAAATTTCAATTTCATTGCTATGTATATTCATTTCAAATTTAAGTTATTTGTTTTTAGGTGGTTAGAAATTTCGGCGTTCGAGCCCTGATCCTCTGCATATATATAATGCAATGTCCCTGTTAACTGAGTTATACTCACTGAACATTTAAGTTTTTTTTTTTTACTCAACTTCAATTTATGTTCAAATAGTCTTTATCAAAAAAAATAAATAAATTGTGTTCAAATAGTGACACTTGTGATTTTTAAATTCATCTCGTAGATTATATATGAATTTGATTCGGTCCCTTCAGAGAATATAACTTGTATACGTTACAGACAATAAAAAAAAGTCTTGTGTATCCATTGCTCTTTTTTTATTAATTAATGAGAATGACTCTATCCAATGCATAGAAATCGAGCAATTTGGTGTTTGATATTTTAGTGTTTTTTTCGTATAATAAGTCAATTGATGAAGCCAAAAAGAAAAAATGAATTAAAATGTTTTGAGAATAACTACCAATTACCACTTCTCTATCAATGTGAGGGCTAAGACTATAAAACAAAAGCCTTCATATATGCAAAGACCTGCTCCTCATATACGTATGCATGTTCCCACCTGCTTTCTTTTACTACACACCATTATAAAAACAAACTGTGTCAAACATTTGAAATGATCACATTAACTTCTTGAGCAACATTTTCTGATAACAAAATATGATGACAGATAGAATTCACCCTGATAATGATTTGGAGGTACAAACCAAACCAACAATTCCTTTGTATCCTCGAAACACTTCAAAATCCGATAGACGCGATCCTTTGCAACACAAGTATTTCAATCCACCTGTTCCTAAACGCCCTTTTCCAGTGAGGCATTCCTATGATCCACCAAAGAAGAAAAGAAGAAGTTGCTGCTGCAGGTTCCTGTATTGTACCATCAGCATATTGCTGATTCTTTTTATTGCAATTTCCATCACTATTGGAACACTCTACCTTGCTTTTAGGCCAAAACTTCCCAAATATTCAGTTGACAGACTCAGAATAGCACAGTTCAATCTTACTGATAATAACAATCTTTTTGTTACGTTCGATGTTACAGTAACTGCTAGAAATCCAAATAAGAAGATTGGAATATACTATGTAAATGGAAGCCATATAAGTGCTTGGTATAAAGAAACAGAACTGTGTGAAGGGTCTTTGCCGATATTCTATCAGGGTCATCGGAATACGACCGTACTTAATCTGCCTTTAACCGGTCAAACACAGGATGCAACTGGTTTAGTAAATACGTTGCAGCAGCAGATTGGAGAAGCGGGTAATATCCCCCTTGATATTAAGGTTAATCAAAATGTGAGAATTAAGCTTGGTAAGTTGAAGATCTTTAGAGTCAAATTTCATGTTAGGTGCAGGCTTGTAGTGAATAGCCTTGGTGCTGATAATGATATTAGCATTTCAAATAGTAGTTGTAAGTTCAGGCTTAAGCTATGAATTCTGTTCGGATACGGATTGTGTAGCCACATCTGGTTATCCGGTTCATATATGGCTGACTGCGTACAGTCAGACTCATAGGGTTGTGATTACACATAACCCAAATCTATTTATTTTTACTTGGTTAATTAGTAGAGTATATGTCATAGTTGTATTATTAATAATAAAGGGATGGAAGATTAGGAGTTCCATCAGCCCTTTGAGATACATACAGTTTGTCTTGTACTTTGATTCTATTCTTTGAGCCACTTCTGGCTCAAATTATGATTAGCTATATGATATATAATATTTGTTCAATCCCAAGTATTGATGGTTTTTTCTACCCTCTATAAACACACAGCAAAGTAGTTTTTAGACAAAATATATTCTACACTTGTATTTTGGTAAACCAAGTTAGTCTCATGCGGACACATTAATAACTAAGATTTATTTAAGAGACTCGTCTCTCCCGACATATGTTTTTATATGTGCAGTGATCAAGAATAGAACTCCTGACTAAATAATTCAAATGATTCAGCGACTCAAACATCTTTGACTTGTGTCCTTTGACAACATATCTTTTAACACATTAGACTTATGTTATCTTCACCTAATTTATTCTTGAAGCGTTGACTTCACCCCCGCCCCCCCCCCCCCCCCCCCACACACTTAAATTTCAAGTGCCGTGATATCTTACTACTAAAACTTGAATTTCCAATGTACCAAAATAAATTGAAGGATAAAAAGTCAGCTGGGGTGTTTAATTATTACCCGATTAAACATTATTCTGAATATTGTCTGTTTTGCAAGCATCTGCATAATTCTAAAATAAGCCTTTGAACTTCTTCTATGAGCAACTTATCAGACTTTGACGTACCTAACTTAGAAGAACTATCTTCTAAATCCTGTTGGCTTTCTTGTTGGTTTTTCCAAACCTTCCTTCCACCAGGCATGCTTTTCCAGTAACACGTTGACTAACAGACAATAAAGGACCATTTGTGACATTTGTTTCGCCTCTATCTTCGTTGTAAATCACCAATTTTATTCTGATGATGCTTTTGTATCTGCTGATTGTTGCAATTTCTAGACTTTAACGAGTCGATAACTTAATGTGTACTACTACTACTTCCTTGCTTTCTATCAAAGCACAAATCACAAACACGAAAGGCCTTGCTCTTAACCGGGGCTAGAGACGCATCAGTAACCTTTTTACTACTACAAGCACGGCAGAGCAAAAGACCACAGTTATAACAATTATGTTTCTTCCTTGTGAAACCAAATGCTAACCTACAACCACTACAACTTGATTGGTCACTATTGAAATAGGTTTATGCAAACATACCGCAACTATAAAACTTGGACCACAAGTTATTGTATCTACCTGCCTATCTCTTAGTGCCTCAACAAAACAAGGGGTGTATCGGTTTTCGGTATCGCCTAGCCCAAGTTGACCATTTTCGCCTTTCCCCCATGTGTAGACACTTCCTGAAGATGTCAAAACAGAAGAATGATATGAACCACAAGATATTATTTTCACATATTCTTGTTTAAGCATACCTTCAACCAGAACTGCTCTATCCTTAACATGTGGATTTCCCAATTGTCCATATTTTGCACTTCCAATAGCAAAAACTTTCCCCATATTAGTAAGTGCTAGAGTCAACATTCTTCCACAAGATACTTGAACAAAATCGTAGTCAACAAGCTGTGAAACACATGTTGGTACAAGCTTGTTTCCGTTATCGGCATGACCAAGCCTCGCTTCATCTCCATCACCCCATGTAAACAACTTACCGGTAGAACGTATTGTACTAAAAACGGTCAGCAATGACTTCGATAATTGCGGCAGTATGCCATGTTTCCACAAGCAACAGACGTCAGACATAAACCCTTAAGAGACTCAACTTCTTTTGGACTAGAACTAAGAACTGTGATAATTCCCATGTCCAAGTACTCCAAATGTACCATCTCCATATGTAAATAACCGACCGCAGCTGGAAACAATCGCGGTATATCATTCTCCAGAAGCAACACTTGAAATACTAATACCCTCTACAGGTAAAGAAATTTTATGTGTTAACCACCGACTCCTAATTCTTCCTTCATCAACCGAATCCGAACAAGAAACGTCGTTCCCCCACGCAAAAAGCTTCACCCGAATCCGTCAAAGCACATGTGTGATACTCGCCACAGACGACGTTTTTTACACGAATATCACTAAGAGAATCAACTATTCTGGGGGAGCATGTGTTTGAGAAGACTAGTTTAACATTTCTAAAGCTTTAATGACATCTTTTGCTGATAAGCATTAACATGATAAGACTAGTTTAACATTTCTAAATTCTGATAAACTGAAAGCATGTGTTTGAGAAGATTCTTCTGGTGCTAAAAAATAAGCTTTCACTAGAAACACGCGGCGGCACAAACCAGAAGCTGAATGAATTATGCATCAAGTACATGTGATGATTAAAGAAACAGACAAATAGATTGTACCTATAGTGAATGATGTAACCAAGTGAAGGTGAACATTTCATGATCAACATTCAACAATCAACACCCTCTTCATCATTTGGAAGTATAGTGCAATGGCATCATCATATAGGCCCAACTGGGCATATATCTTTGATATGAGTGAATTACAAGAAAATGCATACATATCTCTCTTAGTCATTTGATCAAACAGGTCATGTGATTAATCCATATGCAGCATACAATACAATACAACCCAACTAATAAACTTTTTTAAAAATAGAAGAAAATAATTGAGAGAAGAGAGGAAGATGAACGATGAAAAATGAAGAAAAAATTTCAATTTATTTATATAAAATAACCAATGTTTTCATTTTAGTGCTAACTATTAGAGTATTTTTAAAATTTTAAGGGCTGCACGAGAAAGTAGAGAGTGCAAAAAGAAATTCTGAATATTTTAAGAAGCCCAAGCCCACAACCCTAATACTCTCAAAGGCCAAAGTTATTATGCTTAAACATTTTACTTATGCAGGGTGCATAAGTAAATATTAGCCACCAGATCTATCTGCCACGTGTTATAATCCTAGCATTCCCAGCAATTAACGGAATTTTCACACGCGCGGTTAACGGTTTCCTCTCTCAATTGACGGAAGTTCACACGCAACTATCCAAGCTCTGCTCCGACGAAATCCGACGGCGAAATCATCATCACCGTCTCCGGAATCATCATCTCCGTCACTGATTGCATCGTTCATCGCCATCGCCGCCATTTTTCTGGAATCACGTTTAAGGTTGGTGTTGCACAGAAAAATTGATTTCAATTTCGATTTTGATTTATTATGTTTGTTTTCCGTTTTGATTTAATTTCTGGATGCTTGTGGTTATTTGTTGATTGTTATGAGGAGGTATATGAATCATTAGGTTGTTGTTTTTTTGCTGATTTGAGGAGGTATAGGAATTGTTGTTGAAGATGGTAAAACTAACACTAATACACAACAGTTAGTAGTTAGTACTGATTGTTATGTAATTGATGTTAATAGACACAATGAATTTGTATGAAGTTGTTTATTTGTGAAACCTAAATCCAAAGAGTGAAAATGGGATTGAGTAGTAAAAGCTTAGCAGCTTATCAGACCACAAAACTTCAATAATTCTATTTCAATTTCAATTTCATGTATCAATGCAAATCCAAATTCTACATGCTTAATGTTTGATGTCGATGAAATTTAAGTGGATTCATTGTCTAACGTCGAATTAATTGTAATGTTGATTAATTTTGGACTGTAGGTCTTCATAGTAGTGGATTAATTGTAATGTTTCATTAGCAGCATATTAAATTTACATGCAACCATAATGATAGTTAAATGGTTTCCAGCTTTTATACCTTGAAACCATGAATATAGAGGAATGGTTTCAAGAACAACAATTTGCTATGTAAATGATTTTTAAGTACACTACTTTATGCGTGTTATTTTGGTTGTTGTTCTAGTGGTTAACTAAATTTTACATGATTTTTGTTTATAGGGATTGTCGCTGTCTTTAATGGATTCGATGTCAACTTCATTTGAAACACTCCCATTGTCCGTTGTTGATAGTTCAAACACACAGGCGGATAGTTCAAGAACACTTGTTGATACATTTCAATGTTGGGAGTCTCTTACTAAAAAGGAAAATTGGGAGTCTCTTGCTTTTAAATCTGTTGAAGAAGTTGAAAAATTTTATGGTGACTATGCATTTAAATGTGGGTTTTCAGTTCGGACTTTGATGAGATTAAAAAAGAATTCACAAAATAAGCCATCTGATAGATATCATTACCTACGTTATGGTTGTAACAAACAAGGTTACAAGAAAGGAAGTTTGTTGGATCCAAAGAACAAGCCAAATTCAGAGAGTCCTGTTGTGGTTGAATTTGAGAAAGTAAAAGAAAAAGCAGAGGAAAGGATTGGTTGTAGAGCTGCGATTTCTTTAAAGTTGGATGAAACTCTGAATGTTTACAAGATATATAAATGGGATGTGGCCCATTGTCATCAGTTACATAAACCAGAGCATGGACGTTACTTGAGATCATTTAGGTCGGTGAATGAAGTGCAAGGACAACTTGCTGTAATTAATTCGAAAGCTGGGATATCAATGAGAACTTCATATGAGGTCATGGGTCAGGGTGTTGGAGGCACAGATAACTTGCCTTTTCGATTTTCGGATTTAAAAAATTATTTGATGACAATCCGGTCGAAAGAGATGGTGGTTGGTGATGCAACTGTGATTCAAGAATTTTTTAGGAATGAAGCTTTGTCGAAACCATCATTTTATTATGATATTCAAGTTGATGCAGCAGAAGATATAGCTAGTATTTTTTGGGCAGATGGGATTATGCAGCTTGATTATTCCTTGTTTGGTGATGTTATAAGTTTTGATACAACTTACCGAACCAACAACCATTATCGCCCTTTAGGTTTGTTTTTTTGAACTTCTACCAGGTTAAAAATTTTTGTTTTTATTCCATTATGTTATATAATGTGTTGCCATGAATAGTATAGGTAAGTTGAATATGTTGAAACCGTTTACCAATAATAATGGTTTCTTTGTATATCTTTCTGAAACCATTTATCATTAGTAATGGTTTCACTTGTTAACATGTTGAAACCAAAATAGCCCTTTAATTGTTTAAGTGTTTTTTATAATATAAGTGAAACCATAATTTTGATATCTGCTTTGTGTCCTTTTAGTTGCTCCATTTTATATTTCAATGATAGTGTGGCATTTGTTTGATAGTTTCAGTACCAAACATAATCAATTATAAGTAGCAGTTACTAGTAATTAGGGATTCAATTTATCCTTATGTAATTATGGTTGATCCTTGCAGTACATGTTCTTGTTGATAGTGTGGCAAAATAGTTGTTTTATTTGGTTTTTATGTTGTTTGTGAATTCAAAACCAATGAGAAACCATAAATAGGATTCACTTAATGTGTATCTGAAACCCAAATATCCATGTTATGGGTTGAATAAGTTTTATAATATAACTGAAACCATAAATCTGACTTAATGGTTTCACTGTATTTATTTCTGAAACCAAAGTTGCCACCTTATGGTTTCAGTTATAGCATGGCATTTGTTTGATGGTTTCAGCACTCAAGATAATCAATTCTAAGTGAAATAATAATTATGATTGATCCTTGAATTTGTTTTGCTTGTTTTTTAAGCAGTTGTTTTAATAATTTTTTAATCTTAGCTGTTTGTGAATTCAAAACCAATGAGAAACCATAAGTGTGGGTTAATGGTTTCACTGGGTATGTATCTGAAACCAAAATAGTCTCCTTATGGTTTCACTAGGTTGTTATTAGCTGGGGATTATATTTTTGATCTCAATATTAATTGTCCTTTTATATATGCATTTTTCCCCTGATTTGGTTTATTTACATTTCAGCTGCATTCATGGGCTTTGACAATCATCGGACAAGTGTCTTATTTGGTGCTGCCCTTTTGTATGATGAGACTTCAGCAACTTTTGATTGGTTGTTTGCGACTTTTTTGAGGTGTATGTCTAATAAGAAACCACAATCCATATATACAGACCAGGCGCCTGCATTGTTGAAGTCAATTCCTAATGTTTTTGAGGGTGTTTTCCATGGCTTGTGCTCATGGCATATGTCAGAGAATGCTAAAAAAAATCTGGGGTCTCGTGCAAATGCTGCATTTTTCAATGAGTTCAATTATTTGATTTCAAATGTTGAGACTGAATCGGATTTTGATTACTACTGGGATCAGATGATGAAAAACTGCTTTGGTGGAAGGCCAACTTCTGATTTTAGTTGGCTTGTTCAAACACACAAGAATCGAATGCACTGGTCGTCAGTTTGGGTCAAGTCGCATTTCACAGCTGGTTTGAAAACGACCCAATTAAGTGAGTCCTTTAATGCGTTTCTTCGTCGTTTTCTGCAACCTGACCATTCTCTAGTTCAATTTTTTAGCCATTTTAATATCATGGTTCAAAGATTGAGGGATAAGCATGCTGAGTTGGATTTTAAGGCTGCAAACACTAGATCAAGAAACAATTATCCCAATAGTCAACTGATGCGGTCTGTTGTAAACAAGTACACCCCAGCATGTTTTGCATTCATTCATAGACAGTATGATCTTTCCTTCAAATACTTCTATGAAGAGGTCACAACTCAATGTTCTGCCTTTAACAAGGTTTTCAAAGTTTTTACAATTGAACAGCTTGATGAACCTGAGGAAGTAGGTGGTGCTAATTATGATGATGATGCTAATGATGGACATTCAGACCGCAATTTTTTGGATGAAGAAATTTCTGAAAACCTTTCCCCAAATTTTGAACAGCATGATCGACTTGATGAAAGGGTTGTGACAATTGATATTAGGACGAAACATATTAGCTGCACATGTCGTATGTTTGAGAACAAGGGTTTTTTATGTCGGCACGTTTTCAAAATATTGGAATTTTTAGGTGGTTCCGTGCAATATCATAGTTTGAAAACGATACCTGCAGAATATGTGTTGAAGCGGTGGACTAGAGATGTTCGTCATTCGATTGATAAGATTAAACCTACCATCAATGCTGGCACTGAAGGGACGACTCAAGCACAAAGATATCAACAGATTTGTGCTGTTACAATCCAGATTTGTACACGTGTTTGTACAGACCCTGAGGCTTCTCAAGTTTTCCTTAATGGTGTACTTGAAGCTGGGAAAAAGGCAGAGGAGTTGATTATGTCCAAAGGTTTTTAAATATTTTCTTTTTGAACTATGTTTTTCACCTTGGCTGTCTGTGTGTTATAACTGAAACCCTAAGTATGGCTGAATGGTTTCATTGTCTTTGTTAGTGAAACCAAAGGTGCCTTCTTATGGTTACAAGTGCTTTTGTTGTGTCATTTGTTTTGAGGGTTTGAGTATTCAATTTATCTGCACAATGATTGATGAATTTTTTTTATAATTGTATAGGTATTCATACAGAACCACCTGTTGTGACGCCATCTAAGTCTTCCAATACAACTACTGTTGGTGAACCATCTGATGGGGTAAAGTCAACTGCTCCAAAGTTCAAAGTCAGACCAAATCCAATTAGAACAAAGAGGCGAATGAAAAGTGATTATGAAATTGTTAGGGAACGCCAGAAAAGGAAAGTAGAGCGGAGGAGACAACAAAGAGAGGATGAGGCTTTAAAGGAGAAAGAGGCTAATGTTTGATATATTTACATTTGTTTTTGTTTCATGTTAACTGTTTGTAATAGACTTTGTTACAAAACCATTAGACTTGTAGGAATCGTACTTCGTCATTTTCATGTTCTTTGTGTGGTATGTATTGATGATTATAAGATATCGATCATTAGACATATATTTTATTTGTATTAGAGAGAATGATTATCATAATTTATGTCTGTTATACTTGAATGCATACTTGTTTGGTATAATATGAATGAAACCATAAGTCTGGCTGAATGGTTTCATTGTATTTATTTCTAAAACCAAAGTAGCATTCTTTTGGTTTCAATGAAACAATGAACATTTACATACGTATTTTAATATATCATATATTATTGAAATATACAGTCATAATTTCTTTAAAAAAATATCTATATTCAAGTATTATTGAAAAAAAATCTTTGCCAAAAGCATTATAATAAACTCATATTATCTAACATGTCGAATAATTAAATGTAATCAAATAAAATCATAGATTATTGTTATTATACAAATAATCAAGACTATTCATATTATATAAATTATTATGATATTATTATATATGTCTCTTTATACCTGAACCCATAATTGTTTGGTATAATGTAAATGAAAACCATAATAGTGGCTCAATGGTTTCACTCCATATATTTCTGAAACCAAAGTACCCCTCTTATGGTTTCAGGTAGTAATAACCAAGGTTTTTTAGTAAAATGTTGTTGTTTGAAAGTTAAAAGGGTATTATTGGAATTCCAGAAGAGGCTACACCAAAATGATTTTTTGCCTTTATATATTAGTATAGAAGTATAGATAATCAAGTCTATTGAATAATTAATGAAACCATAAGTTCTGCTAAATGGTTTCATTGCACTTATTTTTGAAACCAAAGTATCCCTCTTTTGGTTTCAATGAACATTACATACGTATTTTAATATATCATATATTCAAAAAACTATATATTTTAAATTTTACAATTTGATAGTTGTTGAAGCTTGTTTTTTAAACAGTGAAAACTAAATTTCCATGTGTGTATATTATAAGGTACATCTAAAGTAAAGATTGATTAAGAATTAAATTTCATAATCTACAAAGAGCAATTCATTAAAACTAGTCAGTAAATTGAACATAACTTGTCCCAAGAAGAAAAAAACATTAAAACAATCCATAAAATCAGCAACAGAGTGTTTTGTCAATAAAAGTGTTCTAATGAGCAGGAGAGAACAAACTACGAATACAACCCTATCAAAAGATGCTGAAACCATTTTTGCAATACCAATGGTTTCAAGACAAAGCACCTTGAAACCATTTAACAGTACTAATGGTTCCTAACAGAACAACTTTGCATCTTTTGAAGCAGCTCTTCATGGTATGAAATTGCAAGCTTTTTCACATCATCTTTCATGGAATTGCTTGGATGGCTTAAGATTTCTGAACACAAATCGATCCGAAGATCCATGATTTTTGCAACCTTTGCATGCTTTTTGAGTCTTGACCAACCTTTGAAAGATTGTATTTCACCTCCCCATTCAGCTAGATACTTCATGCAGAATACACCACAATTGTCCGAATCAATCTGTGTAGCAACCTTTGGTGTATCCCAAGTGAATGTGATGAAGGAGAAAGGCATTTTCATTTTCCTTTGCTTATACAATTCAGCCACAAATGCTTCTACCTCATTTACCCAGACATCAAATAGCTTCTTGTATGAGGTTGGTTCACCATCCTTGGTTTCCAATCTTTCTCCTACACCCGCCAAACTGTTCAGGAATTGGAATTTGCGGTGTTTGAGATTGACAACGAAGCAAACATAATGGCTTCCTGGGTTACCAACTATTGCTGGTGACATGATATGTTCCACCATGACAAACATAGTATTAGAATCACATTATTTAACTAAAATTTTAATAATAAAATCATTATCATAAAGCATGTATCTGAAAGGTTTTGAAAAGAGACTTACGTATTCCAGCTTTTCAGGGTCAATGGCCTTCCAATCCATGTATTTGAATTGGTTGAGCCTCTCAAGAAATCTCCAGCATGCAATATTCCTACTCACGGGAGGCATTTTTTCCTGGTCAAACTGTTTATATAAAATGAGTAAAATAATCAATAATATGTAAATAAACAATATTATGTTAATTTTTAATATTAATGGATTGTGATACATACATAAGTAAGTAATGGTGTCACCAGTTTTGTCATGCTACTCTGTTGATCCCAATTCAGACAATTAACCCAGACGTTTATGACCAGACATGACACCCATTCGTCCTTCTGAAGGGTCCATAAAGCATCTCTTTGTAGGGAATAAAGATGAGCCTTGTTGTTGGAGCAGTACATAATTTCATACCTATACAATAATTAAGCATTTACTATTGGTAATAATATTTAATCTGAGTGAAACCATAAGGAGACTTTATGGTTTCAGATAAATATCCAGTGAAACCATTAAGCCAGTCTTATGGTTTCACATTGGGTTTGAATTCACAAACAGCTAATTTTAAAACATTATTCAAACAACTGATTAAGAACCAAACAAAACAAATACAAGGGTCAATCACATTTATTGTTTCATTTATATTTGGTTATGTTGAGTGCTGAAACCATCAAACAAATGCCACATTACAACTGAAACCATAAGGTGGCTACTTTGGTTTCAGAAATCAATACAGTGAAACCATTCAGCCACACTCATGGTTTCATTTACATTACACAACCTAGTGAAACCATGAGAGGGCTATTTTGGTTTCGTATACACATTCAGTGAAACCATCAAGCTTAACTTATGGTTTCTCATTGATTAAGCATTATCAAACAACTTCAAAATCAAATAAAACAACCATTTTTCCAAAAAATCACATTTGCACTAAGCTAAATAAGAAACAGTTTTTAACTTACTGATCAAGATCTGGGCTCCAAGCATATGTTGACAACTGTTTCTGCAACTCAGTTGTATTAGACTCATGGACAGCGTCATCATATGGGCTTGCAAGGTATTTAGATTTTTTCACCACCCGTCGACGCTCAGGGTACGTCCTATCAGAGTGAAGCACATTATGTCTCTTTCTTTTTTTTGGAGTGACATTGTCAATGTCAATAATTTCATCTGGAAGCATTGTCTTTATTGGAGTTGCACTGTGAAATAATAGTACATAATAATGTTATTTTCTGCAGGATTTAAATAATATTATATTTATCACACTGTTTGATTCTTACTTTATAACAGTGTCTGAGTCACGTTCTTCAGACTTCTCCTGTTGTGACACATCTGGTACCAACACTAGCGCACGGCATTGGTTGGGTACTTCAAAATATTGCGGGAACTTCAGGATTGTTTCAGTTGTGGCTTTTTCTGTGTCTTGTGACACTGAAACTTGTGGTACTGGCGCATCTTTAATCAACCTGAAACAATCAAAACAATAATTTAGTTTTGAAACATCTTATATGAAAACCATTTGACAAACGATTTGAAAGTTAAGATATCTTACTCTGCATCAAAAAACTCAGGAAACTTCAACATAGTTTCCAATGTTGCCGATTCAGCCCCTTGTGACACCGAAACATTTTTGTTAGAAGCTTCAGCCCGATCAAAAAACTCTGGAAACTTCAAGATAGTTTCCTGAGTTAATGTCAAGCCTGCATTCGGTGTCAGCTTCACTGAATGATCAGTGATGTTGCATGCTGCCATCACTGCATCATCAATGATTTTTGGAGCGATCTCATCTTCTTCATCTGTCTCTTCATAATTCTCATGTTGCATGCTGCCTGCATCAACATTAGGTGTTACTTTCATTGAATCATCAATGATGTTGCATGCTGTCGGCACTGCATCATCAATGAGTTTGGGACTGATCTGATCTTCTTCATCCTTGTCCTCATCCTTGTCATCTTGAACTTTATCATTGTCATCTTTGTTGCTATTTTGACCAATGATTTTGTCATCCTCTTCATCATTACCACTTAACCTACATTATTGAATTTTCAGAAAGTCACAACATAACTCCCAATCATAAAGCATTCAGAAAAAACATTTTTAATGTTGAATTAAATTATTATTTGTATTGGAAACCATAAGATGGGTATTTTGGTTTCAGAATCAACTATAATGAAACCAATAAGTCACTCTTATGGTTTCAGTTATATTATTCATGTTGTATAGAATATGAATACATATATTAAGGAAAGGTCCTGAAACCAAATTAAACGCAGTACCTCTCTTCCGCTTGAGTTCTTTTTCCAACATCATCATCATCATTCAACCTGGAAATCATTAGTGTGAATTTTCATAAACTAATCCAGCAAAATTTAATTGTCTGAAAAAGTTAAATTAAATGCAGTACCTTTCAGTTTCAGGTACAACACCAATATTGGAACTCTTATTCCTCTCATTTTCACCTTCTACTTCAATTGGATTATCTTTTCCTGAAGTTCCGGCATTTGCTTCAGTTATTCTTCTTTCCAATGTTTCTGCGGTTTTTGTATAGACAGTTATACAAGACCTACAATGAGTAAGATACATTTGTGCCTGCCAAGGACAATCACAAGTTAAACCATTAAGAAACATCTATGGTACGATTTCCAATATTTTATATTCGATTAGCATTTGAAAAGAAAATGCAGTACATGAGAATCAATGACAATCACCTTAGACAGTGGACAAGTGTCTGCATCAAAGCACAATACAATCGGACTTCCTGCGGTTCTGCTCAGACTTGGTAACCCAGCTGGTAGTCCATTATCAAGTCTTGTTACCCCTGCTGTCAGTCCATTCTCAAGTCCCATAATATCATGGATCTTTTGAAGTTCTTGGTTTGCGAGCTTGACATCCCAATCACGGAGGGATGGCCGATTGTACTTTCCTGTCAAAAATGGACTTCTTTTTCCCATTTTCTCCATGTAATTAATCTGCAACAATTAGTTAGTATTGTGTCACATAACAACTCCAAAGCATAGATCATTAATTAGAATATTTGTACGTTGAATAGAATTTGAATAGTTTAATGGGAACCATTATAGGCCTATCTTGGTTTCAGATGCAAATACAATGAAACCATTAAGACACACTAATGGTTTCAGTTAAAAGATATAAGATATAAAGGATAATAACAGCAATTAGCAATTAAACATAGGTTATTGCAAGTAGTTCTCAAATATGAATATTTAATGGGAACCATTATAGGTCTATTTTGGTTTCAGATGCAAATACAATGAAACCATTAAGACACACTAATGGTTTCAGTTAAAAGATACAAGATATAAAAGATGCAAATACATTTAGGAATTAAACATAGGTTATTGCATTGAGGGTAGATCATTACCATTAAAAAGTGGAAGTCTGCTAGTGGATTCAAAACATCTGGAGATTGCAAGCCTTTTTTCATATAGTCCAGAACATGTGAGCACCAGTTATATGAAGATACTCCAGCTGGATCTTCCAAAATATCTGCATACTGGAGAGACACATTTCCTCTATTAGTTGGGCACAAAATGTTGTGAATGATGTAACAAATTGCACCCTTCACCCATGTTCTAGGTTTCTCTATTGTCTTCAGTGAGCTTTCCAATTCCGCAACCTTCACAATTGGAGAATAATCTCCAATCAATCCTAATTCCTTCCTCAGCCTTTTAATTGCTCCTTCAGAGCAAAGGTCAGTGTCTATTTTCTTTCCAGCTGTTGGTAGTTCGTAGACTCTATGCACATCATCCTCTTTCAACATCAGGACCTCTGTATCACTCAGCCTTATCCACATATGCTCATGTTCAAATCGTTTGACAACCCAATCCACAAAAAAGGTGTGGATCCTTTTCCAGTTGCATATATGCATTATCCCTCCAAAGCCACATTCGTGTAGTTGGTCAATTATTTCCTGTTTCCTCTTTTTGGCATTTACTGAATGCATAAGTTCATAGACCTTAGGTACACTCATTTTATGCCTGAGTCTTGCATCCGCATCAGGATCTTTTGTCACAACAACTTGTTTCACATTTTCTTCACCCGAGCTTGCTTCATCAGAATCTTCTGTTGCCATTGTTGCTCTCTTTTTACGACCACGAGATGTAGAAGCAACGCTCTCACCACGTTTTGTCTGTTCTTTCTTTTTTTGCTTCTTGTTTTTGACACGTCCCCTCTCATTTTTTTGATCACTACCAGATAACGAATCATTCTTATTCCGTTTATCGTCATCTGACGGTGTCAAACCAATACTAAATGATGGCATTTGCTGTAGTTCCTTTGATTCTTTCCCCTGTATCAAATGAAACAAGTAAGTATGGTTTCATATGGCAGAAAATAAGTGAAATACTATAAGTGTTTCATATCATGGTAGAACATAAGTTAAATACTCTAAGTATAATTTAAATTCATTGAAACCTTATGGGGGCTACTTTGGTTTCATATCATTGTAGAACATAAGTTAAATACTCTAAGTACATTTTAAACTCATTGAAACCTTAAGGGGGCTACTTTGGTTTTAGATACGTACCAAGTGAAACCATAAAGGCACACTTATGGTTTCAAATAGTTTTATCTAATTTATGTTGACAGTCTGGAAGATGGTTTGTTGATGCATCTGACAATATAAAAAAGTGATTATAGGAATTTGGGGTAAACTAATTAATTAAAAGCAACACTATACATACATTTCTGAAAATGAAGTTGCTTATGGACACATAACTGAACTATCCCGTAGATTGTTATTAGACGTTAATTTGGTCCTGTAATATGATTTGAAAGTTTCCCTATTTCGTCCATTTGATGAGCTACGCCTCATCGATTTGTTTAGACATTGGATTTTAAGTTTCTTTTGTCAACCTTACCCAATAACTGAAACCAATCATGTTAAACCAACAAATTTCATAATTAAGTAAGTTAAACCAACAAATTTTGTACACTTAGGGAGTTATTTGCAACAAAATAAGATATAAAGACTAAAATTAAAAATTCGCGAACATACAAAAACCAAAAAATCTATTAAGTCTTGTACGAATAATCTTCATACATAATATTGGGGAACTTATAAAAATTAATTGTTGTAAGTTGTTTTTGTAATTTCTTCCTAAATAGTATCACTTAACATTATTATTTCAATAGATAAATTGAAGGCTACGTTATATATTTTATCCCTTAAATTAAAGTTTATTTTAAGTTTCACTTTAGCTCCTTAAATATATTTGTTAAACATTTTAGTCTTATAATTACAAACATTAATATATTTTGATCTTCAATAACAGACTAAATGTAAAGTTTGTAACTCAAAAATAAAAAATTGTTCAAGAGAAATAAAGTAGAGAAAAATATGAGTCCAACAATCAAATGCCGAAAATTAAATACAAGAAAACAAGGGACCACTACTGAGACATAAAATGGACCATTAATTAAATATATACACAATTTGGCAGAATTAAAACAAAAAATATCCACACGGCCACATCAACCACATAAATAGAAATAAGTACCACCACACACAAAAAAGATAAAAGTGCATGATCCAACTAGAAATCAGTTTTTTTTCGACATAAATTAAATATTCTCTATATGTAATTATAAATATTAATTCCTTAAATTTTTTAAGAACTAAATGAATGGTAAACTCTATCTAAAAGTATGTAGAAATCAACTGAATTTGCTAGCTCTGAAATAGAGTAAATTTTTGGAGGAGAACTCTCTAACTTTCAATCCTCTAACTTTCCCTAACTTTAGGCATTTTTAGGCATTTTTCATGTGAGAGAAAAATTTTAAAAATAATAAAATAAGATGAGAGAGAGGGGGTTGTAGGAGAGAGATAGAGAGAAAGTTAGGGTGCAGTTCCCGCCACAAAGTTAGAGGAATGCTACCCTAAATTTTTCCAACAAAGTTTGACACCTTTGCAATTTTATTATAAGCATAATTCAAATTATAATACGTAAAAAATGTTCTCATATTTTACAATTAATGGATCACTTAATGATGGATCACGTAAAAAATGTTCTCATATGGGTCACAAGACACATATGACCCCTCTTTTATATCTTTCTTCGACTACACCAAAGGTTGCTACACAGATTGATTCGGACAATTGTGGTGTATTCTGCATGAAGTATCTAGCTGAATGGGGAGGTGAAATACAATCTTTCAAAGGTTGGTCAAGACTCAAAAAGCATGCAAAGGTTGCAAAAATCATGGATCTTCGGATCGATTTGTGTTCAGAAATCTTAAGCCATCCAAGCAATTCCATGAAAGATGATGTGAAAAAGCTTGCAATTTCATACCATGAAGAGCTGCTTCAAAAGATGCAAAGTTGTTCTGTTAGGAACCATTAGTACTGTTAAATGGTTTCAAGGTGCTTTGTCTTGAAACCATTGGTATTGCAAAAATGGTTTCAGCATCTTTTGATAGGGTTGTATTCGTAGTTTGTTCTCTCCTGCTCATTAGAACACTTTTATTGACAAAACACTCTGTTGCTGATTTTATGGATTGTTTTAATGTTTTTTTCTTCTTGGGACAAGTTATGTTCAATTTACTGACTAGTTTTAATGAATTGCTCTTTGTAGATTATGAAATTTAATTCTTAATCAATCTTTACTTTAGATGTACCTTATAATATACACACATGGAAATTTAGTTTTCACTGTTTAAAAAACAAGCTTCAACAACTATCAAATTGTAAAATTTAAAATATATAGTTTTTTGAATATATGATATATTAAAATACGTATGTAATGTTCATTGAAACCAAAAGAGGGATACTTTGGTTTCAAAAATAAGTGCAGTGAAACCATTTAGCAGAACTTATGGTTTCATTAATTATTCAATAGACTTGATTATCTATACTTCTATACTAATATATAAAGGCAAAAAATCATTTTGGTGTAGCCTCTTCTGGAATTCCAATAATACCCTTTTAACTTTCAAACAACAACATTTTACTAAAAAACCTTGGTTATTACTACCTGAAACCATAAGAGGGGTACTTTGGTTTCAGAAATATATGGAGTGAAACCATTGAGCCACTATTATGGTTTTCATTTACATTATACCAAACAATTATGGGTTCAGGTATAAAGAGACATATATAATAATATCATAATAATTTATATAATATGAATAGTCTTGATTATTTGTATAATAACAATAATCTATGATTTTATTTGATTACATTTAATTATTCGACATGTTAGATAATATGAGTTTATTATAATGCTTTTGGCAAAGATTTTTTTTCAATAATACTTGAATATAGATATTTTTTTAAAGAAATTATGACTGTATATTTCAATAATATATGATATATTAAAATACGTATGTAAATGTTCATTGTTTCATTGAAACCAAAAGAATGCTACTTTGGTTTTAGAAATAAATACAATGAAACCATTCAGCCAGACTTATGGTTTCATTCATATTATACCAAACAAGTATGCATTCAAGTATAACAGACATAAATTATGATAATCATTCTCTCTAATACAAATAAAATATATGTCTAATGATCGATATCTTATAATCATCAATACATACCACACAAAGAACATGAAAATGACGAAGTACGATTCCTACAAGTCTAATGGTTTTGTAACAAAGTCTATTACAAACAGTTAACATGAAACAAAAACAAATGTAAATATATCAAACATTAGCCTCTTTCTCCTTTAAAGCCTCATCCTCTCTTTGTTGTCTCCTCCGCTCTACTTTCCTTTTCTGGCGTTCCCTAACAATTTCATAATCACTTTTCATTCGCCTCTTTGTTCTAATTGGATTTGGTCTGACTTTGAACTTTGGAGCAGTTGACTTTACCCCATCAGATGGTTCACCAACAGTAGTTGTATTGGAAGACTTAGATGGCGTCACAACAGGTGGTTCTGTATGAATACCTATACAATTATAAAAAAAATTCATCAATCATTGTGCAGATAAATTGAATACTCAAACCCTCAAAACAAATGACACAACAAAAGCACTTGTAACCATAAGAAGGCACCTTTGGTTTCACTAACAAAGACAATGAAACCATTCAGCCATACTTAGGGTTTCAGTTATAACACACAGACAGCCAAGGTGAAAAACATAGTTCAAAAAGAAAATATTTAAAAACCTTTGGACATAATCAACTCCTCTGCCTTTTTCCCAGCTTCAAGTACACCATTAAGGAAAACTTGAGAAGCCTCAGGGTCTGTACAAACACGTGTACAAATCTGGATTGTAACAGCACAAATCTGTTGATATCTTTGTGCTTGAGTCGTCCCTTCAGTGCCAGCATTGATGGTAGGTTTAATCTTATCAATCGAATGACGAACATCTCTAGTCCACCGCTTCAACACATATTCTGCAGGTATCGTTTTCAAACTATGATATTGCACGGAACCACCTAAAAATTCCAATATTTTGAAAACGTGCCGACATAAAAAACCCCTGTTCTCAAACATACGACATGTGCAGCTAATATGTTTCGTCCTAATATCAATTGTCACAACCCTTTCATCAAGTCGATCATGCTGTTCAAAATTTGGGGAAAGGTTTTCAGAAATTTCTTCATCCAAAAAATTGCGGTCTGAATGTCCATCATTAGCATCATCATCATAATTAGCACCACCTACTTCCTCAGGTTCATCAAGCTGTTCAATTGTAAAAACTTTGAAAACCTTGTTAAAGGCAGAACATTGAGTTGTGACCTCTTCATAGAAGTATTTGAAGGAAAGATCATACTGTCTATGAATGAATGCAAAACATGCTGGGGTGTACTTGTTTACAACAGACCGCATCAGTTGACTATTGGGATAATTGTTTCTTGATCTAGTGTTTGCAGCCTTAAAATCCAACTCAGCATGCTTATCCCTCAATCTTTGAACCATGATATTAAAATGGCTAAAAAATTGAACTAGAGAATGGTCAGGTTGCAGAAAACGACGAAGAAACGCATTAAAGGACTCACTTAATTGGGTCGTTTTCAAACCAGCTGTGAAATGCGACTTGACCCAAACTGACGACCAGTGCATTCGATTCTTGTGTGTTTGAACAAGCCAACTAAAATCAGAAGTTGGCCTTCCACCAAAGCAGTTTTTCATCATCTGATCCCAGTAGTAATCAAAATCCGATTCAGTCTCAACATTTGAAATCAAATAATTGAACTCATTGAAAAATGCAGCATTTGCACGAGACCCCAGATTTTTTTTAGCATTCTCTGACATATGCCATGAGCACAAGCCATGGAAAACACCCTCAAAAACATTAGGAATTGACTTCAACAATGCAGGCGCCTGGTCTGTATATATGGATTGTGGTTTCTTATTAGACATACACCTCAAAAAAGTCGCAAACAACCAATCAAAAGTTGCTGAAGTCTCATCATACAAAAGGGCAGCACCAAATAAGACACTTGTCCGATGATTGTCAAAGCCCATGAATGCAGCTGAAATGTAAATAAACCAAATCAGGGGAAAAATGCATATATAAAAGGACAATTAATATTGAGATCAAAAATATAATCCCCAGCTAATAACAACCTAGTGAAACCATAAGGAGACTATTTTGGTTTCAGATACATACCCAGTGAAACCATTAACCCACACTTATGGTTTCTCATTGGTTTTGAATTCACAAACAGCTAAGATTAAAAAATTATTAAAACAACTGCTTAAAAAACAAGCAAAACAAATTCAAGGATCAATCATAATTATTATTTCACTTAGAATTGATTATCTTGAGTGCTGAAACCATCAAACAAATGCCATGCTATAACTGAAACCATAAGGTGGCAACTTTGGTTTCAGAAATAAATACAGTGAAACCATTAAGTCAGATTTATGGTTTCAGTTATATTATAAAACCTATTCAACCCATAACATGGATATTTGGGTTTCAGATACACATTAAGTGAATCCTATTTATGGTTTCTCATTGGTTTTGAATTCACAAACAACATAAAAACCAAATAAAACAACTATTTTGCCACACTATCAACAAGAACATGTACTGCAAGGATCAACCATAATTACATAAGGATAAATTGAATCCCTAATTACTAGTAACTGCTACTTATAATTGATTATGTTTGGTACTGAAACTATCAAACAAATGCCACACTATCATTGAAATATAAAATGGAGCAACTAAAAGGACACAAAGCAGATATCAAAATTATGGTTTCACTTATATTATAAAAAACACTTAAACAATTAAAGGGCTATTTTGGTTTCAACATGTTAACAAGTGAAACCATTACTAATGATAAATGGTTTCAGAAAGATATACAAAGAAACCATTATTATTGGTAAACGGTTTCAACATATTCAACTTACCTATACTATTCATGGCAACACATTATATAACATAATGGAATAAAAACAAAAAATTTTAACCTGGTAGAAGTTCAAAAAAACAAACCTAAAGGGCGATAATGGTTGTTGGTTCGGTAAGTTGTATCAAAACTTATAACATCACCAAACAAGGAATAATCAAGCTGCATAATCCCATCTGCCCAAAAAATACTAGCTATATCTTCTGCTGCATCAACTTGAATATCATAATAAAATGATGGTTTCGACAAAGCTTCATTCCTAAAAAATTCTTGAATCACAGTTGCATCACCAACCACCATCTCTTTCGACCGGATTGTCATCAAATAATTTTTTAAATCCGAAAATCGAAAAGGCAAGTTATCTGTGCCTCCAACACCCTGACCCATGACCTCATATGAAGTTCTCATTGACATCCCAGCTTTCGAATTAATTACAGCAAGCTGTCCTTGCACTTCATTCACCGACCTAAATGATCTCAAGTAACGTCCATGCTCTGGTTTATGTAACTGATGACAATGGGCCACATCCCATTTATATATCTTGTAAACATTCAGAGTTTCATCCAACTTTAAAGAAATCGCAGCTCTACAACCAATCCTTTCCTCTGCTTTTTCTTTTACTTTCTCAAATTCAACCACAACAGGACTCTCTGAATTTGGCTTGTTCTTTGGATCCAACAAACTTCCTTTCTTGTAACCTTGTTTGTTACAACCATAACGTAGGTAATGATATCTATCAGATGGCTTATTTTGTGAATTCTTTTTTAATCTCATCAAAGTCCGAACTGAAAACCCACATTTAAATGCATAGTCACCATAAAATTTTTCAACTTCTTCAACAGATTTAAAAGCAAGAGACTCCCAATTTTCCTTTTTAGTAAGAGACTCCCAACATTGAAATGTATCAACAAGTGTTCTTGAACTATCCGCCTGTGTGTTTGAACTATCAACAACGGACAATGGGAGTGTTTCAAATGAAGTTGACATCGAATCCATTAAAGACAGCGACAATCCCTATAAACAAAAATCATGTAAAATTTAGTTAACCACTAGAACAACAACCAAAATAACACGCATAAAGTAGTGTACTTAAAAATCATTTACATAGCAAATTGTTGTTCTTGAAACCATTCCTCTATATTCATGGTTTCAAGGTATAAAAGCTGGAAACCATTTAACTATCATTATGGTTGCATGTAAATTTAATATGCTGCTAATGAAACATTACAATTAATCCACTACTATGAAGACCTACAGTCCAAAATTAATCAACATTACAATTAATTCGACGTTAGACAATGAATCCACTTAAATTTCATCGACATCAAACATTAAGCATGTAGAATTTGGATTTGCATTGATACATGAAATTGAAATTGAAATAGAATTATTGAAGTTTTGTGGTCTGATAAGCTGCTAAGCTTTTACTACTCAATCCCATTTTCACTCTTTGGATTTAGGTTTCACAAATAAACAACTTCATACAAATTCATTGTGTCTATTAACATCAATTACATAACAATCAGTACTAACTACTAACTGTTGTGTATTAGTGTTAGTTTTACCATCTTCAACAACAATTCATATACCTCCTCAAATCAACAAAAAAACAACAACTTAATGATTCATATACCTCCTCATAACAATCAACAAATAACCACAAGCATCCAGAAATTAAATCAAAACGGAAAACAAACATAATAAATCAAAATCGAAATTGAAATCAATTTTTCTGTGCAACACCAACCTTAAACGTGATTCCAGAAAAATGGCGGCGATGGCGATGAACGATGCAATCAGTGACGGAGATGATGATTCCGAAGACGGTGATGATGATTTCGCCGTCGGATTTCGTCGGAGCAGAGCTTGGATAGTTGCGTGTGAACTTCCGTCAATTGAGAGAGGAAACCGTTAACCGCGCGTGTGAAAATTCCGTTAATTGCTGGGAATGCTAGGATTATAACACGTGGCAGATAGATCTGGTGGCTAATATTTACTTATGCACCCTGCATAAGTAAAATGTTTAAGCATAATAACTTTGGCCCATTCCACTGCTGTTTTTGCTACTTACTATGACTATGTCCATAAAATTGTACCTTACCCTTCAAAACAAGAACCTTATATTGATGTTCAACTCAACTCTTCTATAGTTCTTAAATACAATGAAATCCCAGATTTTATACATCCTTTTTGTCCATATCCATCGTTAGGGACACTCACCTCAGATCAGTTTAAGGATTTGTCTAAAGTGTTTTGTGTATTAGTAGATAGCTATGAAGAGCTAGAGCGTGATTTAATCGATTATATTTCGAAAAAATCAGTGCTCATAAGACCTATTGGTCCTTTATTCAAGAATCCAATAGTAAAAGAAGCGAGTAATATTCGTGGTGATTTTGGTAAGAGCAATGATGATGATAATGTTATAGAGTGGCTTAACACAAAGCCAAAAGGTTCTGTGGTTTATATCTCTTTTGGGACTGTTGTGGATCATCCACAAGAACAATGGAATGAAATTGCTTACGGGTTATTGAATTCTCAAGTTACATTTTTATGGGCAAAGAAAAATCATGTTTTTCCAAATGGATTTTTAGAGGAAATGAGTGAGAGAGGAAAAGTTGTGAAATGGAGTTCACAAGAAGAAGTTTTAGCTCATCCTTCAACTGCATGTTACATGACACATTGTGGTTGGAATTCAACAATGGAAGCAATTGCATTAGGAGTTCCAGTGTTGGCATTTCCATCATTTGGTGACCATCTTCCAAATGCAAAGTTTTTGGTTGATGTTTTTGAGGTAGGGATTAAATTGGGTTGTCATGGAGCTGGAAATAATGAATTGGTATCAAGAGATGAGGTGAAGAAGTGCTTATTGGAAATTACTAAAGGGGAAAAAGCAGAGAGGTTGAAGAAAAATGCAATCAAGTGGAAGAAAGCGGCGGAGGATGCGGTGGCTGTCGGTGGTTCCTCTGACCGACATCTTGATGCCTTTATCCAAGATATTAAGAATCGTGTCATTAATTAATACAATAATGTTAACATTTAGAAGATGTTTTTCTTTTATGTAATATCATACTATTATTTCCCTGTGTTTTTTTTTTGAAGAGGCTATTATTTCCCTGTGTTAGCAGTTATGCTGTGTGTTTCAATTCAAGAAATGTAGTGAAAAATAATACTGTAAGTGTTAGAACACAAAGTCGAGTTTCAAGCCTTTCTATGACAGGCTCGTGCCGCGCCTAGGCCTGGGCTTGAAAGCACAACACAGTTTGCAGAAACTTTGATCAATACTGGCACAATTCTTGTACTTCACACACACACACACACACACACTTTAGAGAGATGAAGATAAGAGAGAATCAAAATCAGAATGCGAAAGGAAGAGGAATATTATTGATTTCACACTTACACAAAATTACACATAGTTCACTTATTTATAGCTAGTTACTTGTGATACAAGCCACACTTGTAACTGGCTCAACTAATTGCAACAAACGTAATTAACTATTTCAACACAACCAATTACAGTTACAATAAGTAACAAACAACACTAACTGAATTATGGAAAAGGAGGTCATTCATTCGGTTATTTTGTGATTAAGAATTGGGAGGGATACCAAACTCACCAATTTTGGAAGGGAATCCTTGTAACTTGCTTCCACATAGGGGTGGACAGATTTTGTCCGTCCGGCCCAAACCGGCCGGTCCATTAAGCCCGATTGAGGGCGGGTGGGTCTTCTCGAGTCAACGGGTTGCGCGCGTCAACTGATCCGGTTGTTATGTCGGTTTCGGTTGGATAAAATCAACCCACGGTTGCCCATATCCGACCGATATATATATAGAGAGAGTAATAATTACTCCACTAGACTAGAAAGTATGTCAGTTACTCAATTTTTTTCTTCTGGTGTGACTATTGCCTAGTGCCTTGAGACACACAAACTGACATAAAGCAAAACTCAATTAATTATTTGAGACAAATTAATTCTACAATACTGTATTTTATTTATTCTAACCCACAATTCAAACACTTCTTTATTGCCAATCAATTTCTGAATCCACTTTTTCTTTCTTTTCTCTCTCTCTCTCTCTCTCTCTCTCTCTCTCTCTCTCTCTCTCTCTCTCTCTCTCTCTCTCTCTCTCTCTCTCTCTCTCTCTCTCTCTCTCTCTCGTTTAAACCCACAATACACCTTAATCCATCTTCTACTCTCCACATACAAGGTGATGATATGCAGACATGAGAAGCACTACCAGTCCACCACCATACAACTTCGCTGCTTCATCTTGTTTAGTGTGAAAAATTCCTTAATCAAATAAAAAGTGTTACCTTTGTTCCACATCTGTCAAGTGTTCTTGATTTTTTAATGTAGTTTTTTTGCCTTTTGATATGGGTTCCTTCAATAGTTTTTCTTTTCTCTTCATGAATCTTGTGCAAACAATTTTTTCTGTTATCAAACCGTGACAAACCACCCGCACAAGCCGACAAACCGCCTCAACCGAAACCGATCAAACCGATGACACAGGTGGACGGAAGTGGGTGAGACATTCTCAACCGTGGGTTACTTCGGATGAGAGCTTTTCAACCGAATTTCGACCCTATCCGACCGATGTCCACCCCTACTTCCACACATATTTGTTGTGTGGTGGGATTCACTCCTCAATGGGACCCACACCAATTATTGCTCTTATAGTAAAAGAATAACAAAATGGGATTGACTTGTTAAAATGGGCTTGACTTGTGGCCCTTGTTGACATGTGTTGATTCAATGATACTCGATATAAGGTTTTGAACTTAATGTCCATATGAAAAATGTTCGATGGTTTCTCATCCCACCCCTCGTCATTCTTTTTCACCCCCCAGAAATCCAACTTTACCCTTGATTTTACCTTCAAAAAGTTCGGTACACGCGTACTGAACTTTTTCGATATTGAAAAATAGGTGTTTTACATCGTTAAAAAGTTCAGTACGCGTGTACTGAACTTTTTTTCAAGGGTTAAAAATGGAAATCCAGGGGGTGAAAAAGAAAGCTGGGGGGTGGGGAAAGAAATCTTCAAAATGTTCTTTAGTTCCGTTTATTGGCTATCTAGGCTTTTGTGTTGATGAAAATATTCTAAAGGCAAGTTTTGGAATTTAAAGTCTAAAATTAATTATTTTTCGAACCTATATTTCAAAATACACTAATATATATTATTTTTGATCAAAATAGCTATACAAATTGAATTTTGAACTTACAAACCAAATTGTGTTTTATTTTTGAAATTGGTTTCCGTACGCTTCGGAACTTACTATTCAAAGGATGTTATTTTTTAAAAAAATTTTACACTTCGAAAATTATGAACTGAAAACGAACATTGACATTTTCTCATTGTTGTGTCTTCTTTCTTTAACTTAATTTGTTTTCATTTCTTTGTACTCACCGCCTCTTTCACAACCCAATACGACATATTTTTTTTCCTTCGGCCAGAACCGTTATCTGAGCAATGCCGGATTCATCAATGTTTGGTTTCAATTCAATCGGAGGTTCCACCATCCTAACATGTACCTATATAAACCAATACAATAACTGCATATCAGAAACGTGCACTACAAAGCTGTAAAACCAAAATTCTGCCAAGTTTGGATTTTATCTTCCAAAATAATTTCGAAATGCACATTCCAAAATAAACCGATTAAAGCATACGTTACCTGTTGAATGACACCAAATAAGTGTAGAAACCCTTTATAAGTGAATAAACGTTGATTTCAAAGCTTCAAAATGTAAAAAAATCAACTTGTATAGTCATTGATCGAAAATAATACATATTAGTGTATTTCGAAATTTAGGTTTCAAAACTAATTAATTTTGGAATTTAAGTTTCAAAAGCTATCTTCAAGGCAATTTCATCCCCCCGTATAGTAAATAAAGAGACCTAAAGAGCATTTTTTTTTTTTGACATTATCAAAAATCTTGCATTTGATGTGAATATTGAGTCATATAGAAATTTTTTAGAGTCAAAATTGTTGGGACAATGTGATAATTTGGGAGAAATTAGAGAGAATAGAACGAGAGAATTGAGAAGAGAATTAGGAAAAAAAAGAATAATTGCATTCATCCACAAGGCGCAAAGATAGTTATATACAGAACGGAGGGCTTGCTTAGCTACCAAGCCAATGTAACTAACTACCTACAAAAAACGAAAAACTTCCCTAACTGCCAAACTAACTAACTATGACAGCTATTCAGAAAACACGTTCTCAGCTTCTGAAGCATCTCAGCTTCTGAAGCACTACAGCTTCTGAAGCACCATAGCTTCTGAACCTCTGCAGCTTCTGGAGCACTACAGCTTCTGAAGCACCACAGCTTCTGAAGCTCTGTTTTCCAAAACATGACTTATTAATTCAACAAAAATGTTTTTTTGTGGCTGTTGATATGATATGACAATAAATTTGTTGAAAAATAGATTTGAGTGGTTAAAAATATTTAAAAGTATTCTTGAATTTTTATTTGATACAAAAAATGTTAAATCGGTGGATAATGTTTAATTAAAAAATTTATACAAATCGGTGGATAATGATTAATTAAAAAAGTTATACAAATTTTAAGACTGTGTTTTCTTTCTCCGGTCATATTTATAGGGAAAAATTTACTTACACGTTGTTTAAAAAATTTAATTAATTTTTTTGATTTAAGATAAAATATGAATAAATTTACTAGATTAAGCCTTATTTTCTTTGGAATTTACATCCACCTTTTAAAAAGTAATAATATATTAGGAATAACAGTATTAATAAGTTTAAAAGTAGTTAACTTTTGCTTATAATAATTACTAAAATTTGAAGTGTTTTTTAACTTATAAATGTAACCGGATGGAGTAGATGATTTTATTGAACAGATGTTGGAAGAAACAATTTTGCGTTATAAAGACTCTTAAGTTAGATTTTATTCTTATCTAAAAGAAATTGACACATTGCATCTAAGCAATTCTTAAGCAATTTTAACTAGTTTCACTCCAATGGTAATTACAATAAGCAATTTATATTTGACCCCACCAATTTATATTTTCATTTTCACTTAATTTTGATAAAATTTAAATATTGGACATTTGAACACCAATTTTTATTAAAAAGATAAGTAATAAAAAAAATTCACCACCACTACCAACCAATAAATAATCACTGCTAAGTTAAAAAAAAAAAAAAAAAAAAAAAAAAATCACCATCACACTTGGGTGAACCACGTCAACCCACTTTCATTGTGTTTCTAGAATCCTCTTCTCAAAGCATAATGAAAAACTCAAAATCTCACACCACAAAATAAACACTTAATTTCAATTCAACCAGCTATGTCTTCTTCATTTAGACAACACACACTTCTCATTCTTAATAAATTTCTCAAAATCTCACCACAAAACAAAACACTGTCAAACAACAAACTTTCATTTCTTCTTCAATTGATAACTCACAACAGATCTATTATCCTCTATTTTGTGTCTTTGTTTGCAACCAACAGATCTAGATCTATGATTCTCTTCATCTTTCTGCCATTGAAGTAATTTATTTTGAGATTTGTCATTGTTATCATGTTGATTTAGTTTTTTTCATATCTGAACTTCTGTTGAAATTTTTGGCAAGTTTTATTATTTTATATTGATAAGCAACCTGTCATTTTCGTTGCTTTCTGAAGCAACTGACAACAATTTTGAAGCAACAAGAATGCCAGCTAGATCTACCCCAATGCTGGGAAAGTCAAGTGATGGGAACTAACATCTCCACGTAGACACCAAGTAACTTCCGTTGGAGTTGCTCTTATATGCAATTTGCAAAGTAATTGTTTAGATGAAAATATTATAACCTTTTGATTTGTGAAATATATATATATATATATATATATATATATATATATATATGTATTATTTAAAAAAAATTGAGTTAATTTTATTTATTAACCAAAAGATAATAGACATTTGAAGTCAACAATCATGTGTATTTTTTTTTAACAATAAAAGCACTAAAAACTTGTTTTCATTATTTTTACAAAGACATCATCCCAAGTCTTTCTTCTCCTCTCCATCACAATTACCTCTTTAAGAATTTTATATCTTTTTATTAACAAATAAAATGAACACATTTAATCGTCATCATCACTGTGGTGTATTCTGCATATCATTGAAACCAAAGGTTGCTACACCAAAGTAGCCCCCATAAGGTTTCAATGAATTTAAATTATACTTAGAGTATTTAACTTATGTTCTACCATGATATGAAACACTTATAGTATTTCACTTATTTTCTGCCATATGAAACCATACTTACTTGTTTCATTTGATACAGGGGAAAGAATCAAAGGAACTACAGCAAATGTCATCATTTAGTATTGGTTTGACACCGTCAGATGACGATAAACGGAATAAGAATGATTCGTTATCTGGTAGTGATCAAAAAAATGAGAGGGGACGTGTCAAAAACAAGAAGCAAAAAAAGAAAGAACAGACAAAACGTGGTGAGAGCGTTGCTTCTACATCTCGTGGTCGTAAAAAGAGAGCAACAATGGCAACAGAAGATTCTGATGAAGCAAGCTCGGGTGAAGAAAATGTGAAACAAGTTGTTGTGACAAAAGATCCTGATGCGGATGCAAGACTCAGGCATAAAATGAGTGTACCTAAGGTCTATGAACTTATGCATTCAGTAAATGCCAAAAAGAGGAAACAGGAAATAATTGACCAACTACACGAATGTGGCTTTGGAGGGATAATGCATATATGCAACTGGAAAAGGATCCACACCTTTTTTGTGGATTGGGTTGTCAAAGGATTTGAACATGAGCATATGTGGATAAGGCTGAGTGATACAGAGGTCCTGATGTTGAAAGAGGATGATGTGCATAGAGTCTACGAACTACCAACAGCTGGAAAGAAAATAGACACTGACCTTTGCTCTGAAGGAGCAATTAAAAGGCTGAGGAAGGAATTAGGATTGATTGGAGATTATTCTCCAATTGTGAAGGTTGCGGAATTGGAAAGCTCACTGAAGACAATAGAGAAACCTAGAACATGGGTGAAGGGTGCAATTTGTTACATCATTCACAACATTTTGTGCCCAACTAATAGAGGAAATGTGTCTCTCCAGTATGCAGATATTTTGGAAGATCCAGCTGGAGTATCTTCATATAACTGGTGCTCACATGTTCTGGACTATATGAAAAAAGGCTTGCAATCTCCAGATGTTTTGAATCCACTAGCAGACTTCCACTTTTTAATGGTAATGATCTACCCTCAATGCAATAACCTATGTTTAATTCCTAAATGTATTTGCATCTTTTATATCTTGTATCTTTTAACTGAAACCATTAGTGTGTCTTAATGGTTTCATTGTATTTGCATCTGAAACCAAAATAGACCTATAATAACCTATGTTTAATTGCTAATTGCTGTTATTGCCACATTACAACTGAAACCATAAGGTGGCTACTTTGGTTTCAGAAATCAATACAGTGAAACCATTCAGCCACACTCATGGTTTCATTTACATTACACAACCTAGTGAAACCATGAGAGGGCTATTTTGGTTTCGTATACACATTCAGTGAAACCATCAAGCTTAACTTATGGTTTCTCATTGATTAAGCATTATCAAACAACTTCAAAATCAAATAAAACAACCATTTTTCCAAAAAATCACATTTGCACTAAGCTAAATAAGAAACAGTTTTTAACTTACTGATCAAGATCTGGGCTCCAAGCATATGTTGACAACTGTTTCTGCAACTCAGTTGTATTAGACTCATGGACAGCGTCATCATATGGGCTTGCAAGGTATTTAGATTTTTTCACCACCCGTCGACGCTCAGGGTACGTCCTATCAGAGTGAAGCACATTATGTCTCTTTCTTTTTTTTGGAGTGACATTGTCAATGTCAATAATTTCATCTGGAAGCATTGTCTTTATTGGAGTTGCACTGTGAAATAATAGTACATAATAATGTTATTTTCTGCAGGATTTAAATAATATTATATTTATCACACTGTTTGATTCTTACTTTATAACAGTGTCTGAGTCACGTTCTTCAGACTTCTCCTGTTGTGACACATCTGGTACCAACACTAGCGCACGGCATTGGTTGGGTACTTCAAAATATTGCGGGAACTTCAGGATTGTTTCAGTTGTGGCTTTTTCTGTGTCTTGTGACACTGAAACTTGTGGTACTGGCGCATCTTTAATCAACCTGAAACAATCAAAACAATAATTTAGTTTTGAAACATCTTATATGAAAACCATTTGACAAACGATTTGAAAGTTAAGATATCTTACTCTGCATCAAAAAACTCAGGAAACTTCAACATAGTTTCCAATGTTGCCGATTCAGCCCCTTGTGACACCGAAACATTTTTGTTAGAAGCTTCAGCCCGATCAAAAAACTCTGGAAACTTCAAGATAGTTTCCTGAGTTAATGTCAGGCCTGCATTCGGTGTCAGCTTCACTGAATGATTAGTGATGTTGCATGCTGCCATCACTGCATCATCAATGATTTTTGGAGCGATCTCATCTTCTTCATCTGTCTCTTCATAATTCTCATGTTGCATGCTGCCTGCATCAACATTAGGTGTTACTTTCATTGAATCATCAATGATGTTGCATGCTGTCGGCACTGCATCATCAATGAGTTTGGGACTGATCTGATCTTCTTCATCCTTGTCCTCATCCTTGTCATCTTGAACTTTATCATTGTCATCTTTGTTGCTATTTTGACCAATGATTTTGTCATCCTCTTCATCATTACCACTTAACCTACATTATTGAATTTTCAGAAAGTCACAACATAACTCCCAATCATAAAGCATTCAGAAAAAACATTTTTAATGTTGAATTAAATTATTATTTGTATTGGAAACCATAAGATGGGTATTTTGGTTTCAGAATCAACTATAATGAAACCAATAAGTCAATCTTATGGTTTCAGTTATATTATTCATGTTGTATAGAATATGAATACATATATTAAGGAAAGGTCCTGAAACCAAATTAAACGCAGTACCTCTCTTCCGCTTGAGTTCTTTTTCCAACATCATCATCATCATTCAACCTGGAAATCATTAGTGTGAATTTTCATAAACTAATCCAGCAAAATTTAATTGTCTGAAAAAGTTAAATTAAATGCAGTACCTTTCAGTTTCAGGTACAACACCAATATTGGAACTCTTATTCCTCTCATTTTCACCTTCTACTTCAATTGGATTATCTTTTCCTGAAGTTCCGGCATTTGCTTCAGTTATTCTTCTTTCCAATGTTTCTGCGGTTTTTGTATAGACAGTTATACAAGACCTACAATGAGTAAGATACATTTGTGCCTGCCAAGGACAATCACAAGTTAAACCATTAAGAAACATCTATGGTACGATTTCCAATATTTTATATTCGATTAGCATTTGAAAAGAAAATGCAGTACATGAGAATCAATGACAATCACCTTAGACAGTGGACAAGTGTCTGCATCAAAGCACAATACAATCGGACTTCCTGCGGTTCTGCTCAGACTTGGTAACCCAGCTGGTAGTCCATTATCAAGTCTTGTTACCCCTGCTGTCAGTCCATTCTCAAGTCCCATAATATCATGGATCTTTTGAAGTTCTTGGTTTGCGAGCTTGACATCCCAATCACGGAGGGATGGCCGATTGTACTTTCCTGTCAAAAATGGACTTCTTTTTCCCATTTTCTCCATGTAATTAATCTGCAACAATTAGTTAGTATTGTGTCACATAACAACTCCAAAGCATAGATCATTAATTAGAATATTTGTACGTTGAATAGAATTTGAATAGTTTAATGGGAACCATTATAGGCCTATCTTGGTTTCAGATGCAAATACAATGAAACCATTAAGACACACTAATGGTTTCAGTTAAAAGATATAAGATATAAAGGATAATAACAGCAATTAGCAATTAAACATAGGTTATTGCAAGTAGTTCTCAAATATGAATATTTAATGGGAACCATTATAGGTCTATTTTGGTTTCAGATGCAAATACAATGAAACCATTAAGACACACTAATGGTTTCAGTTAAAAGATACAAGATATAAAAGATGCAAATACATTTAGGAATTAAACATAGGTTATTGCATTGAGGGTAGATCATTACCATTAAAAAGTGGAAGTCTGCTAGTGGATTCAAAACATCTGGAGATTGCAAGCCTTTTTTCATATAGTCCAGAACATGTGAGCACCAGTTATATGAAGATACTCCAGCTGGATCTTCCAAAATATCTGCATACTGGAGAGACACATTTCCTCTATTAGTTGGGCACAAAATGTTGTGAATGATGTAACAAATTGCACCCTTCACCCATGTTATAGGTTTCTCTATTGTCTTCAGTGAGCTTTCCAATTCCGCAACCTTCACAATTGGAGAATAATCTCCAATCAATCCTAATTCCTTCCTCAGCCTTTTAATTGCTCCTTCAGAGCAAAGGTCAGTGTCTATTTTCTTTCCAGCTGTTGGTAGTTCGTAGACTCTATGCACATCATCCTCTTTCAACATCAGGACCTCTGTATCACTCAGCCTTATCCACATATGCTCATGTTCAAATCGTTTGACAACCCAATCCACAAAAAAGGTGTGGATCCTTTTCCAGTTGCATATATGCATTATCCCTCCAAAGCCACATTCGTGTAGTTGGTCAATTATTTCATGTTTCCTCTTTTTGGCATTTACTGAATGCATAAGTTCATAGACCTTAGGTACACTCATTTTATGCCTGAGTCTTGCATCCGCATCAGGATCTTTTGTCACAACAACTTGTTTCACATTTTCTTCACCCGAGCTTGCTTCATCAGAATCTTCTGTTGCCATTGTTGCTCTCTTTTTACGACCACGAGATGTAGAAGCAACGCTCTCACCACGTTTTGTCTGTTCTTTCTTTTTTTGCTTCTTGTTTTTGACACGTCCCCTCTCATTTTTTTGATCACTACCAGATAACGAATCATTCTTATTCCGTTTATCGTCATCTGACGGTGTCAAACCAATACTAAATGATGGCATTTGCTGTAGTTCCTTTGATTCTTTCCCCTGTATCAAATGAAACAAGTAAGTATGGTTTCATATGGCAGAAAATAAGTGAAATACTATAAGTGTTTCATATCATGGTAGAACATAAGTTAAATACTCTAAGTATAATTTAAATTCATTGAAACCTTATGGGGGCTACTTTGGTTTCATATCATTGTAGAACATAAGTTAAATACTCTAAGTACATTTTAAACTCATTGAAACCTTAAGGGGGCTACTTTGGTTTTAGATACGTACCAAGTGAAACCATAAAGGCACACTTATGGTTTCAAATAGTTTTATCTAATTTATGTTGACAGTCTGGAAGATGGTTTGTTGATGCATCTGACAATATAAAAAAGTGATTATAGGAATTTGGGGTAAACTAATTAATTAAAAGCAACACTATACATACATTTCTGAAAATGAAGTTGCTTATGGACACATAACTGAACTATCCCGTAGATTGTTATTAGACGTTAATTTGGTCCTGTAATATGATTTGAAAGTTTCCCTATGTCGTCCATTTGATGAGCTACGCCTCATCGATTTGTTTAGACATTGGATTTTAAGTTTCTTTTGTCAACCTTACCCAATAACTTAAAGCATTATTCTATTGTTTTATAAAAAAAAATTTGACACAAAATACACTGAAACCATAAGAGGGCTAATTTGCTTTCAGAAACAAATACATTGAAACCATTTAGCCACACTTATGGTTTCCATGACAACAAACAGGAATCCTCAAACAAAATTAATATGTAAACCAAATGAAGCAAAGTAACTCATCTCAACAAGGTAATTCATCTAAACACAATCTGATACCAAACAGTTGTTATTTTTGCTCCATTCCTACCCATTCTCAAAATAGTACTGAAACTATATTTTGTTTGGCTATCATTGAAACCATAAGAGGGCTATTTTGGTTTCAATGATAGCCTAGATCAAATAAAAAATTACCAGCATCCAGATAACATATACAATTTGTAAACTATATCATTTCAGTATATGATTTAAAATGATTTCAAAAGTTAGGTTTTCACACATGCAATTACTTTACTAATTAAGCAAAATGATTTCAAACTACTAGATAAACTTCCAAAAACCATTGATGAAGTTCAAACCTGATTTGATTTCTTCTTTCTAATATATCCAGCTATTTCGTTCATTATCTTGCTTTCTTCGATTACACATGGTCCCTTATTACGTTGCTTCCGTTCCATTACGATGATGAACAGTGATGATGAAAAATGATAATGACGATGATGACGATTATGGTTGCGCGACAGTGATGATTACGACGGTGAAGGCGATGACGTGAGGTGGTGTTGATTTTGGTCACGAAAGTGACGTGTGTGAAGAAATGGGAATTGGGAAGTAACCGTTAATTTTGGACGATAACCGTTAGTGATGGAAGTATGTGTATTAGCAAATAGTGAGGTGGGCGCAGTATTTTAGTTGGGCTGGGCTTTCTTATGCAGTGTGCTTAAGGAATGTTTAAGCATAATAACCGGACCCACTCTCAAATATAAATAAATAGATATGAAGGCAAGATTCAAGAAGAGTAAGGGAAACCCTAATTATCTCTTCCGTCGTCTTTTCTAAAACAATCGTATTTTCTTCGTTCCATTTTTGTATTAGTTTCTGGATCTTATTGTAGTGAATGTTTTGTTTTTATAGTTTGGTCTGATGCCACGTCTCTGGTAGCTATATATGAGCTATGATTGGACCAAAATCAATCTTTCGCATTTTGATAGGAATCTGTGAATCTATACACTATGATTATGCAGAGCCGATTTGTGCGATTACATTTCTATTTATTAGTATAAGTTTTAATTTTAGTTAAGCTGATGATGACAAAATTGATTTGGAATTACCGTCTGAATAATTTTGATGTAAATTTCTTGGCTGTGGTACTGAGGCTTCAAATTAACTTGTGAAATAAGTCATTTTTTCTTAAGATGCATACTCAGATTAAGATAATTAGTTCTATCCTTTTTTTTATAGATTTTTTCTGTAGTTTAAAGCTAAATATTTTGTTTGAAATTTTGGTATTGTTTGACTGAAGCTGATGAGGATCAAATTGATTTGGAATTACCGTCTGAAGAGCTTATTCTTTTGATGAAAATTTCTGGCTGTAACTGAGGCTTCAATTATCAGTTTTCAAACCAAAATTCCTAACAAAGATCTAAATTTATGTTTAAGAGTACTTATAAAAACAGCTTATGACAATTTAACTTATTAAATCAGTTATCTTTATTTTACCTTTTTCTATAAATAGAGCTTTTGCAAGCTTATACATAAGCACTTATCATGATACATGCTATGCAATAAGCTGCACACCATTCAATTCTAGAAACAGTACCAGTACTAGTTCTAAGGCTGGAAAAATGGTATCATTTTGTCAAAAGATAATGTTATATCATCTTTATTAATTAATGTTTATGTTATTTCTAAATGGTTAATTGCTGCTACTAGATCAGTTTCTTGTGTCTCAACATTTTGATCATAACTCATAAGTTTTTGTGAATCAATTGCAAAGTTAACGAGACTGCAAGTAACATACTCTGGTAATCACTTGCAAAAAATTGTTTTGACTTATTGAAAACATAAGAAAGGTGCTGGATGGGTTTGGAAAATTGTGGCATATTGTCTGGTATATTAGCAGTGAGCATAACCAATTGAGGAACAATGCTTCTGCTGTTCAGCGAACATTCTTTGCGCGCTTGAGCTCTGTAATGTTGCCCCAGTAGAATGAAAACATTATTGATGACCTCTTAAATTGAGATATTGGAAGAAAACAATTTGCAAACTATAACCTATTCCTCCTAAAGTCGAGAATCTTGTATGGAGAATTGGTTTTGTAGCTTGTCATATTATGGAGAAATGCTCAACCTGTTTGGAGCTTAGCTAACATTTTGAGTCACATCTTTGCTGTCGACCAAGCCTTGCGCATGCACAAACGTAACATTTGATTTGATGTTTCACTTTATTAAAAAAAATTCGTAACAAGGTGGAATTGGCATTTGTATAAGCCTTGATGTTTATTAAAGGTCGCCTTGTTTCTCATATTCTTGATGTTGAAGTCGATGAAGTTATCGAATTTTTTGGACCATCTTACAGGAGAACTGTTAGGTTTCTTTTATTTATTATCTATTTAAAATCCAAATAAAATCAAACCAACTTAACCGAAGTAAAGCACATAAAATTTGATCGAATTAGATCGAACCAAGCCTCATACTCTTTACTCTTTGTATAGAATAACATTTTATCTCATAACCGATCTAAACTAAATCACGAGCATCTAAAATTTTGAGATTGACTCCGAAGACCCCCTTACATCCATCCTATAGAAAAAATGTGAATGAATTATATATGTGTAGCAAATATGCCTTTGCCTTAGAAACTTCTCGTGCAAAATCATGTTACTTATCTTATTGGAGGGGTGTGCTTATTCACGTTGATATCCATTCTCTGTATATTCACTCTCATTCATTACATTTTCCTTATACTTGGTGACAATTAAATTACATTTCTATTTTCAATACTAGATACCTAGTGAACTCGGATGTTAAATTTGTTAAAAGATAAACCAATGAAATTTAAAGAATCAAGTGCTTAATGAGCTTCGTCAAATGACGGATTTTGGAAAAACCCAAGTTCAATTCCTAAATGGAACAATTTTTTATTAGATTTTTACTTATCTCACGATTAAACTTTAGACTACTAGAATCCTCTTCCTCTCGAAACAATTATTTTTTAAAAAAAAAAAAACCAATGGAATTGCTTTGAGTGGTCGTAATTTTATTTTAAAAAATCAAATTTGGGAGGCCAAACAAGCTATAAAATATTTTCCTATATAAATATCAAATATGCATCTAGTAACCAGGTTTGCTACACAAAGAATCAATTTTATTGCATAGCAGTATATTTCTACATGTAAAAATAGCCTGTAAAAATAATGTAGAAAGTAATGCAAAAATACAAATGATGTATACTTTAATAATGTTTAATCCAACTATCATCATAAAGGAACATAACATATCACTGATATCAGCATTTAGTTTATTAAAGGCTAAACCTGACCCGTCTGGTTCATCCATTATAGTTCACCTAACCAAAAAAGGAACTTTTTAATTTAAAATAAAAGCTCCAATTTTGTCTTTTTCATAAAGTAAGTATTTTCTGGAACATAAATATGAAACCATAACCATTGTTGCCCTTTTCAGCATTCACATGAAAAACTTGACAGCTTCATTTGCAAGAAGAAAAAAATATTAACCTATCATTAGTGCTAATACCTATTAAATTAAACATAATACTAACAATTAACAACATTAAAATGTTAGTAAGCTCAAGAAGGAGAAAATAATGTTTTTTTGAAAAGTCGAATTTTTTTGAGACAAATTTCTGCTCTTTCAAGAACCAAATCAACCCTATCTTTTCTCTTGTTCTTCTTTGAACTTGGATAATGCTTCATGACAACACTCTTTGGAGATTCAAGCTCAGAACTTTCACCACTCTTCTTCCCTTTCTCAACCACTTCTTCTATTTCTGGTAAAACAAGTTTTATCTTTGTTTGCTCCAAGTTAGTGGATTCTGCAATAATAAGAAAAGAACAAGCTCAAACACTATATATATATATATATATATATTAGTACAACAAGAATATGAAAAAGGGGAAGAAAATGAACCTTCAGTGTCTAAGAAAAGATGGGAGGTGTTGTATTGTGGAAGGGGGTGGGAATAGGAATGAGTATTTTGAAGTTGAGAGATTAAAGATTTAAGTTCATGTTTGAGATATTCATGTTGATTGGGATAAAGGGTTTCAAGAATTTCTAACTCTTCCTTTGCTTGCTGTAATTCCATTTAAGCTGGTTTGTGTTTGATTGTTCCACTACTTTTGTTTTAAACGCACATAGAATAAAATATAGTATTAATTATTAATTAATAGTATTAATAGTATTAAATAAAGAGTGAAGTGATGGAAGTGGAAACACAAGGCAGAAAAAGAGGGAGGGAGGGAAAATAAGACATCATTGAATTGGGTTTTTAGACGTTGCAAAGTTATTTTTGTTTAGGTTTCCAATGTTATTAATTTGTTTTTTAGAAAAATATCAATTCTTCTGAGATAAGTACCTCTTATTTAAATAAAAATTACTTTTTTAGATTATTAAACAATTGATGTATTTAGTCTATATTTAAATTAGATGCATTATTTGTTGAATATATTTAAAAATAATTTTTATTTATAAGTAAGATCGGAGGTAGTATGTTGTACCACGTTTAGATAGAGAATGATCCATATAATAAAGTTATTTTAAAATTTATATATTTAACATTTTAAAATTATAAAAATATTAGTACTTTTATTTTTTGAACTATTAGAGCATCCACAATTGAGCACTCCAAATATAAGTACTTAACTGTGTTCCACATGTACACATCACTTGTTTATTATTTTTTAATGATAGTACTTGATAAGTACTCATTCACTCCAACTCAGCACTTCTTAAAAAGTTCTAAATTGGTTCCACCAATAACTTCACATCATTACTATTTTTTTAATAATTAGAAAAATAATTAAAATTAACATGTACTATTTTTTTATAATTCGAAAAATAATTAAAATTCAAAAATTAATTAAAATTTTTTTTTTTAAGAATTACATAAGTTAAAAATAATTTAAAATAACATTACATGATTTTAAAAACAATTAATTTTGTTGATCAACATGCCTAAAACGTTGCCAAATATGCTCAATAAGATCATGTTGAAGTTGAAGATGAGCTCGCCTATCATGATTTTGAATATTTGAATTAGTAGGAGATTGAGAATTTGACATGAAATTATACAAAAAAATTTTGTTTGGATCCATTGTAAAGAGTTTGGAACACAATGGTTACAGTAATAAGAGAATGTTTTTCTGCAAATTTTTTGTTACTATATAATATCATTTATTTTTAACGGTAATAAAACAAATTAAATAGAGCACAACGGCTCTTGTCATTAGCATTAAAAAAATTAACGTTATATCAAATTGGTACATATATAATATTTGACCTGTTACTTTAAAAAATATGAGTTGTGTTTATATCAATTTAATCCATTTATTTGTGTATTGTATAAATTTTAATTAATTTAAATTGAATATTTAAAAGTAAGTGAGTCTCATAAAAAATATATTTAATGTAAAATAAAAGAAGAAAGAGAATACTTATTTGAGACTCAGTATCTATTAAATACTCAAATGGATATTACTCCAATAATAGTATCTAATAAGTACCATTTCTTATTGAAATAGGTACTTATTAGATATTACCGTTGGAGATGTTCTTACTATCTCAAAAGCAATGGTGAACATAAACTAGGTACCAGACAGTAATTCCAAGGATTTATATCTAGTCTTGGATTATATCCTGGCTCTTGTCTTGTCTAGTGTCTACTACATTTACTTCTCCTCTCTCTCTCTCTCTCTCTAGGCACTTGAAAACGTGTGCAGTATCTTTCTTTTCCAAATCTTGGAGAGTCGTGCTTGAGAGTACGGATGATAAGTAAGCTTAAACTTGTGGCGTCCATCTGAACCTATACCCGAGTTAATGGGTAAAATTCAAGTACTGAGTTTGAGTTTGAATTTGGGATCGAATGACATCTGATATTTTGGATACGAATTTGGAATTACTCAAATTCACACTTGAAATTTGAAACTATATCCGTTTACATATTAAATTATCTAATTTCTCTTAAGTATATATAAGTGTAAAAATATAAATCATAATTTTAATTTTGATATTTTTAGAATACCTTAATTTAAAGGGTAATATTAACTAGTGCATCCGAGGCACTAGCTAAAGATATCAAAAAAAGAAAATTATACATAGAAAATAACACTTTTTATATTTTTTAAAGGTTGAATGTACAAATTTCAAGAAGAATTTATTATATCTGTTTTCTTAACTAGTGCCTTGGGGGCACTAATTAGTACTCCCTCCGTTCCAAAATATAAGTCGTTTTGACCATATTACACAAATTAAGAAATGTAATCATTGTTGTATAGAAAAGAGAAATTATGAGTAAGTTTACAAAATTGTCCTTCATTAATTGTATGAGAAAGATAAATGAAAGAATTGAAAGAAGAGAGAAAAATAAAAAGTTAAGGGTATAATAGGAAAAATAGCATTAAATGTTTCATTGGAATTGTAAAGCGACATATATTTTGGAACAAATTTTTTCTCCAAAGCGACATATATTTTGGAACGGAGGGAGTATTTTCCTAATTTTAATTGTAGTTTAATTTCTTAAAAGTCTTGAAGACTATGTTACGATATTGTTGTTGAAAAGTTGTAATTTTAATTGTAATGTTGTTGAAATGCTTGTGTTTCAATTGTAGACATTAATTTTAATTTAATTGAGAAACCTCGATGAAATTTCAATGTTATTGTATTTTTTGTTTTTTTTCTACGGATTCGAATTTGAGTGGAAAAATCCGAACCCAATAAATATAGACGTGAGTGTTAATTTGTCACCCGAATAAACTTTAGATTCAAATTTGAAAGACATCGAATATTTCAAATATAGGTTGAATAGTGTAAAATCCGTTGCCATTAGTATTTGAGAGACTTTATGAAAGTGAGACTCAATGTGCGCATTGAATATTCCTTCACCAAATATACAATCCTTTTAAGGGACAAAAATGGTAAGTATATCCTAGAAATTAGAGATTAAAAAAAATATTTCAAAAAAAGATATCCAGAAAACCTTGTACCTAAATTTTTATTTTCTTTTTATATATTTTTAAAAAGTAACTGCACATATTTTAATATTCTTTTATTTTATTTAATTTTTTTATTAGTGTTCTTAAAAATACTAGTTAACATTTTTTAAATTATAACATTTCATCATTTTATACATATAAAGAAAAAAAAGTCTAATTGTGGAATCAAATTATGCTATGTTCACTAAATAGGCTTAGAATTTGTTAACCAAATTAGATGTTTACCAAATTGTTCAAAGCTGAATATTTTATGCATAATGATTTCCTTGAATCGACTATAGGACATGATTCAAGTTGTATTTGGCGTATTATATGGAGCTCTAAGTTTATGGTAAAAGGTGAACATAACTCGAGTATAGCCAATTATTGGTACATGGCAGGCATAATATCTTACTATGGGACAATAATTGGCTCTTTGATGTGATTGCTATCAACAAGCTGGATTTGATCCAAATTTAGCTCACTTGACAATAGTGGATATGCTATATCAAAATGTTAAGGAGTGAGTTTAGGTATGATCCATGGTTTGACAAAATTCAACATACACGTCGGTCCTCGACAACAAGATCGCCTGAAAGCATGAGAAAAATAGTATGTAAATAGTTTAAAGTGTGTACCGCTTTTGCATAAGCATGAATTCTAATAGATAGTAATATAGTGTTGATAGAAAAATGACATCTCATTTGGAGATCCAGGATGTCATCAAGAATTATAAACTTCTTTTGAAGTGTTTGTCGGCATTGTTTACCCACAAGATCGAAGTGTTAATTAAATGCTTGTGTTTTTTATGCATGCGATGATGATAGTATGAATATATTTAGTGAGAAAGGGAGAGAAATAAAAAAAATATTATGGTAAGAAAAAAATGATTAAAGAAAGTTAAAAAAAATATTATTTCAAATTAAGTCATCGGTTTGTAAATCACCAACATTCATTTATCCAAACCGAATGTCAAATTGGATCGATATAAATCAGTTTGACCAATTTTACATTTTACCCAACTCATCTAAACCCTTTCACGTGCAACTCCATTTTTGTGTTTTTCTCTTCTTTGTCTTACGAAATGGTATAAACTAATAGAAATTTGATATATATAAAAAAAAAAAAAAAAAAAAAAAAAGAATGAATTTTTATAAATGATAAATTGTTTATGTGATTTCTAATTAAGTATATGCTAAAAGGACAAGTGCAATACTTTGATGTACTTTAGAGACATTTAATAATAATTCTAATTTTAGAAGAAGAAAAAAAAAAGGTAAACTTTATAAGTTTTTAAAGGAACAAACACAACCTTTTAATGTACTTAAGAAACATTTTTTACAACTCCATACACACGAACAACTATTTATAATGTAACGAAGGAAATTTATAAATTATAGTGATAAAAAATATTCTATTTCTTACATGCATAAAGGGTGAGATATGTTTGAAATTGTCAAAATCGTTTATGTTATTATTATCTTTTTATCTCTATTTTTTGTTGCAATGAACGTCGATGGTAAGTTATTTTTATCCTTTTCAAAATTTCTTAGCTACTTCGTAGATAATTTTTATTCTATTTTAATAAATTCCTTTATCTTTTTTAATTATAGCGGTCGGCATGAAATGTAGTCAAGATTCTGATTGTCCAAAAAGTATGTGTAACCCTCCTTTAAAACGGAAGTGTATGATGAAGAATACGCCCATTTCCTCAATACAAAGCATATGTACGTGTCTTTAATTGATGTGTCCGTAAGATTTAGCTGTCATTTAGTTATTATGTTGGTATCGAATAATTTGAATTGTTATTTTTATATTTTCACAAACCTTGTAGTCATGGATTTGTCTCTAAGACGATAGTAATAAAATGAAATAAAGCAGCCAAATATTATTTAAATTGTTTTCTTCTCTCTTAATTTTGGAGATATTATCATACTTTCAATTAAGTTATATCATATTTTTCTTTTCAACCCTACCTATCAGAATCAGAATATCTTTAATAGTTAAGTTCACAATTATTTTTATGTTGCTTCTAAGCTTATAATTTAATATTGTCACATTGTGGCTATATATGTTGATTGTAACGTTAAATTTCCGGATGATCTAATCATATATCACTTGTAATAATCTTATTTTAAGTTTTTATCATTTCTTTTGTTTATTTTCAACTTTTCTCACTAGGGTTATAATCTTAGAATTTTGGAAAGTAGTTCAATGACAGACTTTCCATAGTTCTGATTCTTTTTGTTATGTATTAAGATAGTTAGTGTTAGTTAGTTAGTTAGTTGATGTTAGTTAGTTAGTTAGAAAGTAGTTATAGTTGGTTATCCATTAGTTGAGGTAATTAGATCCTATAAATAGGACTACTTTGTACACAATTATCATTCTTTTATCAATCTATATTCATTCCACTATGAATCTCTATGAGTATCTCCCACACGAATACTCTTATGCACTCTTTCTTGCCGATCACTATGACCTTTATCCCTATGATTCAATGATTCATAATATTATGGAATTTTAAAATAATTCAACATTTGTCTTAATTAACCAAAAAAAGTGACGATTGGGAATGGAAATGCCCTAGGTGGATGAGTGAGCTAGGGTTTAGTGTGATCAATCCATAAGATTGAATTTAGAGAATGCACCCCCATTAAGCATTTCCACGCCACACCCACATAAAACCATAAATCATCATATACCCCCCTTTCAATTTTCTTATTTAGTGAACTTTGTTTTGATCTTCAATTTGCAATTATTTATTTTAGTATTAACTCTATAATTCTTAGGAGAAGGAACTTTAATAATTTATAATTCGTTTACAAGGTAAATAAAATATGACTAACAATGTCTAATAAAAATATTATGCAACGAATGCCTAATAATGATAAAAATTTAATAAAATTAAAATTGAATACAAACAAAATGTAGCAAGCAAGTAAGAAAGACAAATTTGAAATTTAAAATGAAATATTGAAAATGTAATAAAATTGTAAAGGTGGGTCTAGGAGGAAATTTACTTCTCTCCCCTCTTAAAAATTGAACCACACACTTATAATTTAAAATGTTTTCTACCCTCTCTTCCCCTGACTTTCATCTACCTCAACCAAACGAGCCCTTAATTCTTTGGTCAGCTTGCGCTTAATGTTTGTTCACTTCTCTATTGATCACGCCAACTCATCTATCCTCTCAAAATTTGATTATATTTTTAATGTTAATATTTAATTTAGAACATTGCTATTTAGTGAGAAAGATTTTCACAAGACATGGAATAATTCATAAAGTAGAATTCATATGAGAGAGAGTTGTTATAATTTATAAATGTTAAATGTTGCACATACTGTTTTCTATGTTTGGTGAAGTAGCAAAAGGAAAAAAGAGCAAGCAATTTCGGCATATCATATGGTTGGCAATGATGTGGTGCATTTGGCGCATGCGTACATAATAACATATTATTTAAATTTTAGAGGTGATTGTGTCAATGTACTTTCTATAGGGGGTCAAGTCATTTATATATTGTGCTTTTGGCCTGTCGATCGATTAGGGAACAATGTTAATTTAGCTTTTTTTGATTGGTGTAGTAATCCTTTAACTTGCTTTCAAAGTATCTAAGGTGTTTGTTTTTGAATTGTAAGGGTTGAGTACCCCTTGTACTATTTTTTTTTTAAAACAAAAGAAGATGGTAGCTAAATGCTATCCATCCCAAAATAGTATTGATAAGAAACAAAATACAAATGGAGGGGCAAAACTAAACTCCATCAAGATGAACAAAGTTTGAAACTATAGCTAGGTAAGCCTAGTTTGTTTCTCCATAAGCAGACAATAGTGAAAACATGAATCTCTTGCCAATAAGTACCAGAAGATAAAGATAAACCATGGTTCGCGAGAAGATCAACAACTTGGTTACCTTCTCTATAGATGTGAGTTATATCATAAAATTCATCTGCCCGAGTAAGATCAAAGCATTGTGTCATCTGTTTCTTAGATTCCAAGGCACATGATTGTTATCAGTATTTTTGAAGGCCAAAACCACTAATGTTGAGTCAGTTTCGATCTAGAGATTTTTCCAATTCATATAAGCAGTTTCAATAGCAGACAAAGCACCACAAAATCCAACTTGGTAAGGTGAAGTAAAACCCAATGATTCAGCAAAAGCATATAAGAATTCAGCAACATGATTTCTAAATATACCATCACAAGAAGCAAGACCTGGATTTTCCTTAGATGATCCATCTATATTACACTTGGTCCATTGTAACAAAGGGGGCTGCCAAAGAATTTCTTTAAGCACTAGAGGTTTAGGGTGATAGATATTAACCTTGAATTGTTTTAGATTTGTTAAATCTCTTATAGAATTTGAAGATGATTTACTAGTGCTATTACTAGACATTGAGGTGTTAGCCATGATCAAGGAAATGGCTGACTTCCAACTTAAAATATTGTTATTGAATCTACCTTGATTCCTAGCTAATCCCTAACTATATGGTGTTTAGAAAATTAATTATGGCAGCATTTATGACTATTTTACACCGTGAAGACCATTGCATATCACAAAATTTTCACATGTCTTCCATAGTAGAGAATTGTATAACCAAATTTAGACAGTTAGCAAACCAAGACCAAAGTTTAACAACAAATTCACATTCAAAAAAATAAATAAATAAAATGAGGATTCCACATTTTTACTGCATAAGTTGCACATAGAAGAAATAACATATCCCATAAGCATCAGAATTGTATCATGCATAAGTCTCAAAACCATCATAGATTTTGAAGTATGGATATCTTGACAACAAATAGCTTTAGATCAATGAACTTCTTGAAACTGCTGCAGTTTGAAAACATAAGCATATACCCTTACTTTTTTTTTCTCTTAGCGTTTGTTTGGCAAGCTATTGTAAGTTTTTGATGAGATCTTTAAATTTGAATAATATCCAAAAAAAAAAAAATCAGAATTTTTTATTCGAAAACTTAAATTTTAATATTTTTAATGATCATATAAGTGTTACAGTGTGAATCCTTGATTCCAAATCTTGTATGCTTCCACAAAATCTTGTACTCTTTATAATCCATTCTTTGCTTATATAAAAAAAAAGTTGCACATAAGATACTACTTTTTTTTGAAAGAAAATTTTCACTAATTAATAGCATTTTCTTTAATAAACACTCTTTAATAATTCAAATCAAAACCAATTTCTTATTAAAAAAAAAAAAAACCACAATTTCCCTCTCTCATTTAAAGACACATATTGATCTCTCTACTCCTTCCAACATGTTTTCCTTCAAATATAATAGATTTGTTGCTAAAATATCAATATCAAATCCCGAAACTTCAGATGGATGACCGGTAAATCAAGTAAAGAAAAGAACTAGCTATATTTGCCATATGACGACATCTCCTCTTATTAATAGACTAATTTACTTTCTATGAATCCATTTTTTTTTATTCGTTTTATTTTTATTTTTATATGATATAATAAACAAACTATCCTATTATGCATAACATAAAAATAAATAAATATTTTTTCCAATTAAACACGTAAATGAAATGTTTCTTATTCATTCTCTTGTGCTTAATTCACTTGATAAAGACATTGCATTTTATATACAATGGTCGGGATTCAAACTTTAAATAACATGCTTATTCATTTTAAGAGTAGAATTTCTAGCCATAGTAGGCTATCTGATAAAAAATGTGTATTATGTCCCTGTGAGCATAACTCATTTGGTAAAAATCAAGGTTGTTAAAATCGGACCGGACCAGCCGTTCGAACTGGGAACCGGACCTGTATCCGGTCCGGTCAGGGTGCAGAACCGTATTGCATGGGAACCAAAAAAACCGTTAAAACCGGCGGCGAACCGGTAAAAACCGGTAAACCGGCGGGTCTAGCCGGTTCGATGGTCTGGATATTTTGTTTTTTATTTTAACGGAAAAATGCAAACAAGCCAAAACAAAGAAACTAGCGGACCTTACCAAAGAAAAAGAACGAACAGGCATGAAAACAAAATATTACCTTTGTTTTTGCTTTAATCTTGTTTTTGGTTATTTTATTAGAACGAAAAATCAGTTTTTTATTGTAGTTTCAACTCTCTGTATTTCACAAGTTTATTATTAGAAGAGAAGAAGAAGAATAGACATCGTAAACTAACAAACCAATAAAACACTATATTTAGGGGGTGTATTGAATTAAGATTTTAAAGGATTTTAAAAGACTTTTTTATAACAAAACAATCTTGTGGTATTCAATCAAGATTTTTATGGAATGTAAATAAATCTATTGGTATTCAATGAAGACAATTAAGAATTTTTTTTCAAGGCAAATAAATCTGTGGGTATTCGATTGAGATTTTTCACTACTTCTAAAATGTCTTTTGGTATTCAAAATTATACATATTTCAATGGATTCTTTTGTGAAATGGATTTTGTAAGACTTTTTAGTTGAAAATACACATAACAATTTCTTTCAACAATCTCACATAAAACATCAAGACTTTTTCAAACTCATTCAAAGACTTTTTTTTTTATTCGGTCACACACAACAACCGATTTTCATTCTCTCACTTTTATGTTCTATCGTTATGGTTATATGGTGATGTGCATTTGCTATCATGCTATATTTGTATTTGTAATGTGACTCATGTTGCAGCCCTTCTTTCTTGTACACTTTTTGTATAGTTTTAACTAGGGGTGAGCATCGGTCGGGTTCGGTCGGATTTGGGGCGAAAATCGTCAAATCGATAAAAACCGCGACCTCTTAATTTGGACCCAATTCTGACCGTTTGCGTCTTCGGTTTGTTCGGATTCGGGTAATACGGGTGACGGGTCCGACGGGTCGGTTTTAACGGGTTAGATTGAAACGTTGTTGTTACATTTAAAACTTCATCGTTCAAAAAATTATTTGTTTTTTGACAATTCGTTCAATATTTCGTACATAATGAAACAAAAGATACAATAAAAATGATAAGATGAAGTTAATTTGTTTCAAATTTGTAAATTCAACGACAATAATAAATAGTAGACGAGAAGTAAAAATTAAGATAAATCTAAAATATTATCTTTCACATCTCCTTTATCAACATATTACAAGTTAAAGCTCGTAAAATACAATATTTTTCTCCTCTATCAAAGATAGATAAAATTAACAAAGTGAAGAGCATATGATATTAAGAGAGAAGAGGTGTTCGAAACTAGAAAAAAATTAATTTGTATTTTAGAAATTATTCGGTCGGTTTCGGTTATGAATAGACGGATTATTAGAGATCCGCACCCGCCCGTATACAACCGTTCATGATCGATTTTTCACAAGTGTTGACCCGAGACCCGACCCGCACCCGACCGAGTGCTTCCACATGTTGGCGGTTATGTCAGTTTCGAGTCGGGTTGCGGGTTGTGCTCACCCCTAGTTTTAACAATGGCATATCTTGTGCCTTATGTTTACTAGGTATTAAACCCGTGCGTTGCACGGGATTGATTAAATATTTTTATTTTATAATTTGATTATTCAAAAAAATAACATGGCATTCAATTTTTTAAAATTTAATATGCACACTATTTTTATTCTTAAATCTTGAAGTATAGGTTAAAGTTGTGTCTAATCCTTCTTTTCTAAGATTTAAAATCGACCTGAATAGCATATCAAATCAATAGATTTGCTATAGATTTACAAAATGATTATTATCAAGAATAACAATTTTGATAGATATGTTGAACTATTCTTTGAGTTTTAAAAAATTGACTTTTAAAATTTTTTATCTCGTCAAGTGAATGTATAATACAGAGATTCGGATAAAAAATAATTTTAATTTAAATAACGGGTTGCTGACATGTAAATAGAAGTGCAATAAAATAGTGAATTATAACAAAAAATTATTTTGTTACTTTTTTTTTAGTTTGACTTACATCTCTTTAAATTTTTGTATGTTAGATTTTAATATTTTTTTAGTTTTTAGAATGAAAACATATAGCAGATAATAAATAAATATTATCAAAATTTGATTCTAATTTGAGTCAACGAAATTATTTTAGTTAAGAGAATAAATAAAATTAAATAACAATTTAATCATTATTGCACAGGTTTGATTATAATTTTTTTAAAAATAAAATAAAAATACTCTATTGGAAATAATCATTTTGATAAGTGCGTTGAATATAGTCTTTTAAATGTTGGTATCATTATATATGTAAAAACTATATTAGTAGACTATTTAAATATATGAAAAATCTATTTTAATATTTTACTATTTTTATAAAAAAAGACATTCAAAGAGCTTTAGAATCAACTTTGTCAAATTTTATATTAGAGCTAGACTTTAAAAGAATAATACAAAGCATTTACGGATTTGATTAAAATGTTTTAAGAAAAGTTGTGTTCTATAAAATGTGACGTTTAAAAAAAATTTCAAAGTTTTTTCACATCAAGTGAATCTCTAATATAGGAGAAAATATCTTCTCAATTTTTTTTCTTTCAAGTTTTCTCAATTGTTTATAATGTGTCTTTATAAAAGTTTGTATTTAAATTTAATAATCTTAGTAGATGGGAGCGTTTGTTTTGATTTTTTAAGAAATTTTTTTTTTATTAAAAATATGTAGTTTATAATTTGACGGGGTTTGTTATAGATTTTCGCATTAATACAAACAATCTGTAAGTAAATGATCATAGTTAAGGAATGTGAAAAAATAGTAGCTTAAAGGTTGGTGCAAAATTATCATCATAAGAAATTAAAATTGCCCAAAAAAAACATACCATAGAAAAATCAATGATACCACTAATTTTTAAATCAATTATATATTTAAGAAAACAACATACTATAAAAAAAATTAATGTTATCCACTTTTTGAAAACTAACACATTATTGAAGTTATTTTCTAAAAAACTAATTGGAGAATATTAATTAATAATTAATAAAAAACATAACTTAAAAATTTATTAGGATTTTTTTTTTAGTTTGCAATTTAGAACCTTTAATTGGCGCCTAATTACTTTTAATGTTTGTTTTCTATATTTACAAAATATATTTATGTTTTTTCTATAATTAAAATATTATGATCAAAATATAAGCGCAAAATGTAGTACATAATAGATAGATGATAGAAGTTGACATGGCACTCTGATAAACAAAAATAATATTAAGTACTTTTTTTTAGCTCTTGAAACTACTTTTAAATTTTTTGATTTTTTCCTATTATTTGATTAAAAATAATATTCTTTATGACAATTTGTATTCTAAGGAGTTTTTTTTTAAAATAAATATGTCGATTTTTACATAATATTTTTATGTATTTAGTTATAAAATTCATTAAAAATTAAAAAATAAATTTAAAAGGACTTTTAAGAACTAAAATATACGTAGTTAGTGTTATCTTAGTCTATTATTAAAAGGACACTTTGTTATGCACAAAAATATAGCAAATTAATTTAAAGTATTTTAATTGAGAATATAAGAGTAAAAACCTATGTAATGCGATGAGCTTTTGTCATTTTTTTTTTTTGTTTATGTCTTTTTTTCTTAATTGATAAATTGTTTAAATCGCAAATGTAAAAAAATAGTAACATATTTGTAAGAATAAGATGACATGTTGTATCTGAAATTCTTCTAATGGAATAAACTTTACTTTCTATATCTAGGTCAAAGAGAAAACAAAAAGTAGAGTAAGTATTTAAAGATATTTTGAATCAACTTTGTCATGTGATAATATTTTATATTAGATACGGCCATCAAAAAAACCAAATTTTGTTTGTCCATCAATTAAAATTCATATATAAACTTTATTCGACCTCTAAGTTAAATTAACATAAAAATATATTAGAATTTTCTTACAAATCCATTTATCAATTGACTAAAGCTTGGTGATACCAACTAAGCCTATCAACAATACACACATAAAGATTATAAGGATTATCATCATATAAAACACACAAAAGTATATCCTCTTTTTCTAGTGGCTTAGATTTCACAAAGTTGTTCCATCCATTTCCTACACATAAACATTCAAACTAATTTCACATTGTTATCTTTCATTAGTATCATGATCAATAATCATATATTTCCTTGGCACCTATCAACAAATACATATGACATATCTCGAGGAATTTCCTGCACAAAAATAACAAACATATTAAATTCTAACTTTTTTTAGTACATATACTCATGTATATTTCATCAAATCTACCTACTAATTTAATTAACTTACCAACACATAATCTAACTCGAATGTGATATAAAAAACTTTATATTCCCAAAAAAGCATTTGTTAACTTTATGAGCAGATATCCCATGATAAGAACAAACTCAATAGCTTCTTCACCATTCACCACTTCTCCATTATCCATTACTTCATCAATTCTATTAGCTTCTAACAAAAATATTCTAATTAAAGAAATACATAACACAATATTGAAAATACTAATTACACTATATAGGCAAAATTAAAGGTACTAAAGTGAATATGCAAGATTTATGGATCAAACATGAATTGCTAGGTGTTAGAATTATACAATGCAATAGTCTCACCCATTGGATTCATAAAAGATCAAGAAAAACAATGAGATCACAACTCTAAGAACATATTTTCTTGCAATGCATATGCATTCCTCTGAATCTGAATATGTATGATGGGGTTGTACATAACTCATATACTATATATTCATAATCATGTAACGGTTTTCGATTATTATTATAGAATTGAAAAGATAAGAAGAGTCTAAGAGGTTGCAATTATAAGTACACAACCCTTGCCATGACATATTTAATGTTCTCATAACCCCCCTCTTTAGAGCACAATGAACTCACCTATCATCTCCCTTTGCATATATTCAACGTAAAAATAATAATAATAATCCATGTCACGGCATTTCCAAATTTCTTTGTTACAAAACTTCTCATGTGCCATCAAGGAAAATGTTGGAGTTTTATAAATTGTTTCGGCTGTATATATAAAGTTTTTTTTTTAATAATATATAAAGTCATTTTTTAATTGAAGGTGTTACATAATTTATTGAATAAAAGCAAGTTAATTGAGTGTTACATTTGTTTTTTTAGAAGGATAATAAACATGAGCATGTAATATAATGACAAATGAAACGTAAACAACTATTGTTTAGAAAAAAGAAAAAAGGGAAGAAATTTTCTTAGATTGACACATAAGCAAAAAATAGTTCGTTTTACATATAGTATATATATATATATATATATATATATATATATAGATAATTAAATAGATTATTATTATTATTATATTAAAGAAGATTTGTTTTTTACTTTTTTAATGATCAAATTCATTGGTTTGTTGTAAAACCCTTGGTATTACTTGCATGATGATGATGATATATAGATGGTCACATAACACTTATCAAAATTTCATTAAATTTATTTACCATATAATAATTAATATATTTTGTTATTTTAAAGATGAAAATGCCACATAAGCACCAACTATTGCTTAGAAAAAAGAAAAGATGGGAGAAGCTCTATTAGGTTGACACATAAGCAAATCAAAGCTTGCTTTACATATAGTATATAGATAGATAGATAGATAGATAGATAGATATAGATAGATAGATAGATAGATAGATAGATAGATAGATAGATGATAACCATTTTGCCTCTTAAAAATTCCAGTTTTTTCCATTCTTTTTCTCCACCGACAAGATGTGTTCATTTTCATTTGTTTCTTCTTTATTTACAAGTGCATTGATTTCCTTTAAATAAATAGTATTCATATATTCCTTTTAAAATAATTCAAAATTAGAGGAGAAACTTTATGATTATTATTTGCATTTACTCTTGTAATTTTTTTCATTAATATACATTGAATTCTTGCAATCTTAAAAATCCATATAGTACATTGAAATCTTACAAATCTGTGATATAACTCCATTGAAATCTTGTTTTAAAAGTCTTGATTGTAAAAGTCTTTTGAAATGTTACAAAGTCAATATAATCTTTCAAAATTTTTTAAAATCTTGAAGAATTTTTTTATCAAAATTGTCTTTCAAAATCCTAATTCAATAGAAAAGAAATAACTTGAAAGAAAACAATGGAAACAAGAAGATAATATTTCATCTAGTAGATTGAGAAGAATAGGAAGAGGAAGAGAACAAAATAAGCCTCCGACGGCTGTTTTCCTTTCTTTAGTCATTTAGCAATATTAGGGTTATGAGATATAAGTGGGCTTGGATTAAGAAATTTTTTTTTTGCCCAAATAAAAATTAGTACAATACAACTAAAATTTGTTAGTACTTTTTATTAGGATTACTAGTAACTTACTTTTTTTTTAATAATCCTCATTCATAGGATATTATATGTAATATTTTTGAACAAAATATTTAATGATATGAAATTAATATGATTTTAATAGTATAAAACTATGAATATTATGTAATTTTTTGTTTGATATTGTTTTATATATATTTTTTTTTAAAAGATTGTTTTATATATTATAAAAATATATATAATTAATTAAAAACGGTTCAACCGGTTGAACCCCAGTCCGACCGGTTGAACCTTGAACCAGTGAACTCGCCGGTTCGATGGCCGGTCCAGTTCTGAAAACCTTGGTAAAAACATTATATACAATATGCAAGGACCGAAATTCGAACCCTAGTACTCTCACTTATTCATATATTTTTGACAAAAAAAAAGGAAAATTTTAGATAGTAAACTACTTGACAAAAAAATGTTTCAAAATTATCCAACGAATAGTCTTGTGAAATAATTTCTCATAAAGGGTTTATAATTTTGGGTTGTTATGTACATTTACATTAATCCAACTATACATAATCATTAATCATAAACTTTTGGCTTAAATAATAGTTCCTTTACATATCCTAAATTTTATTTTTAGTCCTTATAAAAATATTTTCTATCATAACTTTTGGTCCCTACTTTTAATAAAACTTTTGTGTATTTTCATATTGTTGAGAGGTTTTTTTTTTATATAGGTTTATAATATATATTTTATGTAAAAAAAGGTTTATAGTATATATTATAAGAACCGCGCGCCCACAAAATTTTAGAATTTTTTAACATATGATGAATTATTTACGAATTTTTATGCGCAAAATGCTAAAAAAATCATATTTAATTCATCCTTTATTAAAAAAATAATAACTTTTGCAAGAGAGCTTCATATAATGTAGTAAACATGCATGATGATGGAAAAAAAAATTAATTTTCAAATAATATACACGCGTTGACTAAAAAGCATGGATCAAAAATCATGACAAAAAATATTTGAGAGACTAAAACTTATTGAAATTATTTATAGGGACTAAAAATAAAATTTAAGATATTTATTGAGATAAAAAACATATTTAACCCTAAACTTTTCATGCTCTCTTGATTACGAATGTCAACGGGTCGGAGATTAAACGGGGGATGCTTTATCACTCTTTGCCCCACTATTTAAAGCAATTAGTCATGTGCAATCCAGTGTGTCGGATTTTAGCGCAATTATTTGTAAAATTAGAAACATGTTGTCCATCCTTTATGACTTTGAGGTGAAGTTCATAAAGCGTTGATGTAATACAAAAGTAAGTATAGTTTTTTATCGTCTCCACATGGATTGCTGCGATATTAGTGCCGTTCAATAAAAATACATACTAATAGAGTAATTTATATATAAATTTATCTCATTTTGCATTTGCTAGCCCCATGAGGACTTTCTAGACTAAAAAATGTTTATGTGACTTTTTAAAATAAAAATAAAAATATATAAAAAAAGAAGTTTTAAAATTTTAAAATTGTTTTAAAATATTTTTATTTTATAATTATCTTTAATTTCAAATCAACTTTTTCACTTTTTAAAAAAAAAGATTTATTTTAAAAAATATATTTTGTATTTTAAGATGCCGCTTAAACAATTTTTAGTCAAAAATGTCAATGGGGGACTAACAAATGCAAAAATGGGTAAACTTCGGACCAAAATCGAGCAATTAAAAGTTGGGGACTAAAATCCAGCATATTTGAAAATTAAAGAGATTAAAATCAGGCAGTTAAAACTGATGAGAGGGGTCAAAATAAAAAAATTGTGAAACTTGAGGACAAAAATTACATGTAAGCTTTTAAAATATAACAGATATACTAACTATAGTTCTACTATAACCTAGGGATCACGTGAAATTCAACAATATTATTTGTGTCTTTCTCTTTTCTGTCTTGCGAACGATCATTATTATATAAAATATTGAAAACTTGGCAAAATAAGAATGAATTCTTACGATCAATAAAGGGACAAACACAACATTTTGGTGCCTTTAAGAGACAATTTTGCAACTTGATCATCTCTAAAAAAACATTTTTTATGTATTTAAAGAAAGGACAAAAGTTATAAATTATAAAGTGAAAAAACCATACTCTATTCCTTATATGCAAAAGGGAGAAATATGGCGAAAATTGTCAAGTTTGTTTATGTTATGATTATCTATTTTTTTATATTTCTTGTTGCAATGAACATTGACGGTAAGCCATTTTTTATCCTTTTTTAAATTTTCTTGGTTACTCACTAGATCATTTGTATTCAATTTTAGTAACATTATTTTATTTATTATCTTTTTTCTAAATAGCAATCAGTATAAGATGTACTCAAGATTCTGACTGCCCAAAATCTATGTGTACGCTTCCGGCAAAACGAAAGTGTATGATGAAAAATAGGGCCGGTTCCTTGAAATACGGCATATGTACGTGTATTTGACCGATGTGTCCATAAGATTCTGCTACAAAATTCCATGAGTTGTCACTATGTTGTGATTTAATTTGATGCGTGTGTCAAAATATTTTAAATCATTAGTATATATCAATTAATTATCTCTTTAATTATTATGTTGGCATCCAATAAAATAATTGTAATCAAATGAAATAAGATAACAATACATATTATTTAAATTGTTTTCTTTGTTCTTAACTCTGAAGGTATTGACATGCTTTTAATTCAATCATATCATATTTTATTTTTTATACAACCTATCATGATATTTTAAGAGTTTAAGGGACATGCATTGTCAGTGTAAATTAAAGACAATTAATAATAATGTTTCAATCTTTCATGTCAGATAATAAAAGTAGAATTAAGTGGAATGATGTGGCAAAAAATATAATTATAATTGATTGACGGTATAAAATTATTTTATACTATATGTACATATTTTTTTTTCTCATATCTTTAATATGGCTTAAATATAGTACATATGATCGCATATATTATCCGAAATGAGTCTACAAAATAACTAATTTTTTATAGAAATAAATATAAAACTTAACAATCGTTTGGGAGTTAATATTTTACCATTTGTTTTTTTGTGAATAATATATTAAAGTTTTACTTTACTCAATAGTTTTTAACATGAACCAACCGGAAACGCCCAAAGGCAGTAACAATATAGCACGACATGAATAAAATAGTAAAGAGAAATTGGCAAATCTCGTTGAATAAAAAGGTAACAACTTGCAAACAAATCTCTAATGCATCTTTTGTTGATAATTTTATAGATTAACTAAACAAAAAATACATTCAAGGATTAAATTGATAGCCTAAAAATGTATTTGATTTTTTTAAAAAAAAAAATTTCCTCTCACAGTTGCTATATTATTTATTTTTTGTTTACAATGAGTTATGAATCGAACCCAAGACCAATAACATGCTACTCAAATCCCTCACCAAAGAAAAAAAATATTTGATAACTAAAGTCTAAAGTGACTAATAAAAGATCATTTATGAATGTATTTATAATTTTGGTACACTCAAATATTAATATGACACTCACTTACATTTTCAAGGATTTTTTTTATAAGCTACAATTTCAAGGACTTAAATGACAATTTGGCCAACTTTTAATGGAATTGTTTATAAAAAATAATTTACAAATTTTGTTATGAACTATTTTTAAAGCTTTATAACTATATTTCAAAACAAAATGATTATTAAATTTTTTTAATCTATTTGTTTTTAATACCTTTTTCTAAAACAATTATTTTTATTTTAAATCATCTTTTTATGTTTCAAAAATATTGTATTTATATTTTAAATGTCACATAAGCAATTTTTAGTCAAAAAAATCAACGGGGGACTAGCAAATGGGAAAATTGCAAATGGCCCCCAAGTTTTCATTACTCGATTTCGGGCCCCCAATTAGTTTACCCTCTTTTGCATTTAGTAGTCTCCCGTGGATTTTTAAAACTAAAAATTCCTTATTTGAAATTTTAAAATAAAAAATGGTTTTGCAAATAAATGACATTTTTTATTTTAAAAATAACTTATAAAATAATTATTTTTGTTATATGTAGTTTATTTGTTTTTTTATAAAATAATTTTTTATAAAAAAAATAGTTTACAAGTTTTTTTTATGAACTATATTTAAAATTTTATAAACTAATTTTTTTAAAAAAATAATTGTAATTTGTTTTTAAAAAAACAATTATAAATTTATTTATTTTTAATACATTTTATTAAACACAAATAATTTATTTTATTAACGTTTTTAGTTTTAAATCATCTTTTTAACATTTTTTATAAAAAATTGTGTTTGTTTCAAAAATATATTTTTAATGTTAAGATATCATATAAGCAATTTTTAGTCAAAAATATCAATAAGGGACTAACTAATAAATGCAAAAGAAGGTAAATTTGAGCTAAAATCGAACAATTAAAAGTTAAGGGCTAAAATCAAGTATATTTAAAACTTAAGAGGTTAAAAGCAAGCAATTTAAACCGGGCAGAGGGAGCAAAATCAAATAATTGTGAAACTTGAGAACAAAAACTACATGTAAGCTTTTAAAATATAACAGATACGCTAATTATAGTTCTACTATAACCTAGGGCTCACGTGAAATTCAACAATATTATTTTTGATTTTTTTTTTTTTGTCTTGCGAACGATCATTATATAAAATATTGGAAACTTGAAAAATAAGTTTAAATTCTTACGATTGATAAGTTTTTTATGTGACCTCTTTAGTGAGTGTGTGAAAGGGACAAACACAACATTTTGGTGTTTTTAAGAGACAATTTTGCAACTTAATCATCTCTAAAAAATATTTTTAATGTATTTAAAGAAAGGATGAGATTCATAAATTATAAAGTGAAAAAACCACATTCGACTTGTTACATACAAAAGGAAAAAATATGGCGAAAATTATCAACTTTGTTTATATTATGACTAGTATTCATACCCGTGCATCGCACGGGGCGGCACGGGAAGAATTCATTATAAAAGGTGATCTCAATACAGTATATGATAACATATAGTCGGAAAAAGCATAATTAATAAAAACAACACTGATAAGTCTATTATAATTTATCATACGAATTTAGCATGGCAATATTGATAACATATAGAAATTTATCGAATATTATGGTTCATAATTGTAAACATACAAAATTGAAAGCATAATTTCTAATAGAAATCATCAAATACGAAACGATAGATTGTCATTACAACATAAATTAATAAAAACTTTAGGAGTCTGAAAAATAACATTAGAGTCATGCAAATAAAGAGACATAATAACTGATTTGAATTACAAACTTAAAGATCAGGATTTATGACAACCGGATCCATGTCAACCGGCTGGTCGACAACCATATCCATGTTAAGCGGCTCGATGACAACCACGGTTAATACTCCAGTTGCATTTGACATAGTTAATCTTAGTGTGAAACCTGCTTGAATGTTAGCATTATGCAAAAATCGTCCCCAATTATTATCTAGGTATCTGTCACGGGTTCTCGACAGTGCTGTTCTAACAGTGGCTTCCATAGAAACATTTGAGTTTTGTAGAACAACAACAATTTGCTGGTTATTTCGCAAATGCCGACCAATTCTAGTCGGAAAATACTGCATAGTTGGCAGGAAAAAAGAAAATCAATTCAGCTTAATGCTAATATAATAATTAAACATTATATTGTGATTAATCAGTTGTATTTGTTATTTACCATGACAGCCGTACTATTGACATGACCATCAGTAACTTCCATATCCCAAATCAACATATTAGCATTCATCCTGCCACAATAGCATACCTAAATGGTTGGTTTTTTATACTAAAATTAAAATAGCTTCAATTAAAACCTAAATTATGGAGTTTAAAATAGCCATATTTGAGTTTGAAACATATAACATGAGTAAATTGGATGAACACGCATTGAAGGATAAAGAGAAAAATATAATGAAAGATATAATCAAAGACATTGAGCAACAAAAAAAATAAAATAAGGAAGAGTTTGTAATGCAGCTGCCAAAAAGGGAAACTAAGCATGTTTTAGGTTTTCAAATACAATGAAAGCTTCCTAAGCTATAATCAAAGAAATACAGATTTTAGTATAGATTGCAATACAAAGTTGTGGATTCAAATGATGGTTTTGGAGGTTATTTCAACAGTATGTCATTAGTTAACTCCATTTATTAACTCTAGCAAAAGTTTTGGAGGTTTTTTTATGAGAGGGAGTTCCACTTTGCCTCTTTGACAGCATATTGAAAATGCGATATCCTTGCCATTCCTAGATTTCTCAGCTCGTTCCTCATACCACAGTTCAGCATAACAGTGTTTGCAAGTAAACTCAGGCAGTCCAAAATTTAAGAAAGCTGCAAGTAATAAACTATTTCAGTAATTGATAGCACAAGGACATATGGTATACATATAATGATATATCTGAGTTTTATTGTGCACTAATAATTTATGGTACTATATTAAACCATTAAACAAAATTAACTTCTATATCAGATTATTATACATAATGATACCTTCAATTTCAGATTTTGCATACATTGTAGATTTGTAAAATTCAATGTCATTTGTGTCATGGGAAATCCCTGTGTTGTAAAGAATAAAAAGTCATTATACATATAGGATTAACAAAGAAATAATTCATAGTTTGTAGATATAAGGTTAAATGATAAATACCATCTATCAAATTGTCATCAGCAAAATCTAGCCTTTGAACACCAATGTATCTATTTTGTAGACGACTTGTCCTAGAGCTTTTGGCTTTGACAGTGTTGGAAATAGGATTGATAATTGCAGATGATGGCTCAGATGACTTTAGAATAGTAGCTGTATGTAAATAGGAATGGATTATAAGTAAAGCACAGAACAAATTTGTTTAGTAATGTATCTCACATATATCATAAAGTTAACCTGTTCCCTTGAGAGATTGTAGACTTGGAGTTGAAGGTTGACCACTTGAGATACTGTATATGTTAGTTACACATTCAAGTGGAGTGAAATATTTAGGATTAGGCTTCCTAATTCTCTTAGACGGTAGATTCTGGTTTGCATTTGTTTTGGTTAAATAATCTGAGAAGATGAGAATTGTCATATAAATCTTGGAATATCCATATGAGAGGTAAAAAGACAATAATGATGAAATTCCTGTCATGACAAACCTGCATCCAACTGAGAATGTGGGAGGGTAATATCTGTCCTCTTGGCATGACAAACATTATCATAAACAACATCATTTTGATTTGTATATGTTGGATTGATATTTTCTGGAAAACATTAACTAAATTATAAAGTAGCAAAAAACAAAGTTTTAGAAGAAAGAGGATAAAGAACAAAAAAAAATTTAACCTGCTCCAAGAGGAAATTGTCTTGTTGTATTTGAAGATTGAGGTAGTGAAGAAGTGGATGTGTTAGTCAAACATGAAGCTGGTGTAGGAAAGTCAGAAATAGGAGTTTTGCATCTCTTAGGTGTGCAAAACGAATCTGATAAGAACATGTTCAAAAGATGGATATAAAAACAGTCATGTAATAAAGCATGTTGATATAGTAATTTTGGTTTGAAGTCTTACCTGGCCTCAAAGGTGAAAGAGGGATTCTAACTGCTTTCCTTTTGGAATTAACAGATTTAGCAAAAACAACTTCATTTGGAGAAACATTTGTTGGTGGTATATTTTCTGGAATAAATAAATGAAATAAATCAGGTGATTAAGAAAGCCAACATATAAAGAATATATTTTGTATTACCATTGAAACATTTTGTTGTACATGAGAATGATGATTTCAACAATTTTTAATGGTAAGGAATATTTGTAGTCACTTAAAACCAAACCTGATGATGACAATGTACCATTTTGGGTAAGCTTCTTCCTTTGTTGTATTCTACTAAACCTTGCCAACTTTTGTTTGTCAATCTCCATTTTATCAAATAGTATTAGAAATCCATAGCTGCCATATTATACTAAGAGAGTTTTGTGATGTTGGTAAGGTTAATGGTGTTTGATGGTTAGACTTGGTAAGTTGTTGTTCATGGTTTTGGTCATTCACGTGTAGAGATGCTTTTTTCTTATGTGGATGAATTTGTTTTGTTAACACTTGGAGAAAGGTATTGTCAGATGGCTTCTATTTTGATGATTGGAAAAAGAGAAGTTGCAATTGACAATTTGTTGTATGGCTATTTTGGTAATAAAAAAATATAAACCTTGGTAAGATGAAATAGTGTTGTCTCTATCTTATGGGAAGATGATCAAGAATACAATGGAAAAGGCTAGTATGTAGCTATAGGTCAAATATGTTTTTTAACTATGTGAAGGTGAAAAAGCGTTTTCAAATTCTGCATATTTGGCATTTTATGTTTGATAAACAATTTTGTCAATACATGTCCCAACCTTAAGGTATCTACCTAGGAATATATGCATACCATATACCTAAATATAATTGATATGTATATTAAGGTTTCTGCAGAAATCCTCTTGCTACTAACCTCGCTTTGTGTTTGCCAATTGATCCATCTGGCTTTAGTTTCTGCTTGAAAACCCATCTGACGCTGATGGCTTTCTTGCCTTTTGGAAGTTCTGAAAGCTTCCAAGTCTTGTTCCTCTTTATAGCATCAAGTTCTTCTTTCATGGCCTGCAACCAGACTTGTTGCTTAAGAGCATCTTCTGTGCTCACAGGTTCAGAATCTACTAACATTGCACACTGAATAATTTCTCCCTCAGAGTCTACTTCAGTGTCTTGCAACATTTCAAATCCTGCAAATCTTCTTGGGATGTTTCTGATTCTCTGTAGCCTCTGAACTTGTTCAGAAGCATCTTCAGAAGTTTTTGACTCAGAGGCTTCACCTTCAGAAATTCTTTCTTCAGAATTTTGACCTTCAGAAATTCTTTCTTCAGAATTCTGACCTTCAGAATTGGCTTCAGAATTCTAAACTTCAGAATTGGCTTCAGAATTCTGACCTTCAGAATGGGCTTCAGAATTCTGACCTTCAGAATTGGCTTCAGAATTCTGTCCTTCAGAATTGGCTTCAGAATTCGGACCTTCAGAATTGGCTTCAGAATTCTGAACTTCAGAATTGGCTTCAGAATTCTGAACTTCAGAATTGGCTTCAGAATTCTGACCTTCAGAATTGGCTTCAGAATTCTGACCTTCAGAATTGGCTTCAGAATTCTGAACTTCAGAATTGGCTTTAGAATTCTGACCTTCAGAATGGGCTTCAGAATTCTGACCTTCAGAATTGGCTTCAGAATTCTGACCTTCATACCCGTGCATATATTTTTTGTCAGAATTCTTTTTTGTGTTGGTACTTCTTTTTTGAATTGGCTTCAGAATTCTGACCTCCATGATTTCACTTTTTTATCTTATATCCTGTTAAGTCCACATATATTTTTTAATTGAATAGTATATTAGCAAAGAAGATAGATGTAGATAAATAGCGATGCACACAAAATTAAAAGGATAATAATAATATCATATAAAAGTTCATCAATTAGGATAATATCAGAAAAGTCAACTGCCACTTGACATACAATAAGAAAAAGTGAAATTTAAATAGTCACATAACTAACATTATCAATCCACTGCCACTTGATTACTTTGATTCATTAACCTACAGACTTGAAAACTAAATAACTTAAAAGGCCTTAAACATGGGATATGACAATTCAAATCATTACACAAAAAGGCCACTTGATCCACCCTAGGCTAGGCAATTTTCTCTATCTTAATTGCCTTCTTCAAGAGCTTGATGGGAGTGTTATCATCCTCATCTTGTTTGGTAGGAGAAAGTCTCTTTGCAGTGTGTTTCTTTTTGAAAGTCTTTGTTGGACCATCAGCAGCAGATTCTTCATCTAGGATAACAACTCCAACATTCTTCTCTTTTTCAACCCTCATATCCTTCCCAGCATTATTAGCAGCTGCCTTACCCTTATCACCTGCAGCTAGCTTGCCATTACCAATTGCAGAGACCTTCTGATTCTCAGGTGTAGACTGGTTAAATTTCTCAACAGCAGGTGGCTTCCCTTGATCAACTGCAGATGCCTTACCATGAGCAAGTGCAGATGGCTTACCTTCAGCAGATGCAGAAGGCTTGGCTTGAGCAACTGCAGAAGCCTTTGGATTTGCAATTGCAGCTGCCTTAACTTGACCAAGTGCAGGTGACTTAAATTTTTCTGGTGGAGTTTGCCCAATTTGGGTGGAGTCCAAGATCTCCATTGAATCATCAGCAAGATTAACTATAGCACCAGAAAACTTAGACATCAAATCTTGTGTAACTTTGACAGGTGTTCCCTCCAGAATAATCCCCTTTCCCTTGACAGAACTGCCCTCCCCAATTTCAATGTCCTAGACAACATAGACACAAACATAAGCAGATGTTGAAGGTAAAATAATATCTAGGTTATGTTATTTGTTTTAAGCATGAAATATAGATAAAAATTTTAACCTCAGCTAGGACATTTGTGGAGCCATCAACCAAAATATCTTTCCCTTTGACCAACAGAGTACTTAAAGAACCATTTTCCTAAACATGAAGATGATAGTTAGGAACTAACAACAGATATAAACTGATGGAATGAAAGCAACAAACATGAAAAGGAAAAAACATACATTAGTGTTTTTGACAAAAGTAGCATCTTCGTTGTCCCACTTTTCTCTAAACTGATTGATGATAGCTTCATCAGTGCATATCTTCCTAACACGAAAGGATTGTTCAAATCTTGGATTAAAGGAAGGTTTGGTCTCAACCTTAAACAACCAGGTTTGATCAACCATGTCAGCAAGTTGTGGAGGCAAAACTCCAGCACCACCAGCCTAAACAAATGTCAAAATGGCAAGAGTTAGGTGAAACTGTATAAAAATCAAAGCTTAAGTAAATTGATATACTCACCCCTGCTGGTCCCTCTACCATATCAGCACAAGTCATGTTGAAAAGAGCAGTTGCATCTTTGTCAAATATGACAAAACATGCAGAATCAGTGTGATCTAAAACACGAACCCTGATAGAAAACCTGCTTGAAACAGACAACCAACAATTAAAAAGTTGAAACTACATAAGAAATTGATAGAATGCAGTGTGAGTATTAGCAAATATACCTAGGGAAAACACTTTTTGCAACCAAGGGTGGATTCGAATCCGGCAAAAAGAATCAGTTTGATAAAATATACCTATTTATTCAATCTAAGCATGCAGAATCAGTTTGATAAAATATACCTATTTTACTTAAATTACTACACTTGATGAGAATAGATCAAATCAAGTCAGTTATATAAAATGTCATATATGTAGTCAAGAATTTTTCAATCTCTCATACCAAGAACAACATAAATAAGCAACAATATTTAAATTTAAATAAATAAAAAAACTATATCCACAAAACAACACAAACAATTGAAGAGAAAAATGATATCTAGAAATGAACATGTACATTCAAGAAATTGAAGAAATATAGTAAATAGCTATAGCTATGAAAATATACCTTTAAATCTCATTTCTCTTCACAGCAACAATGAAACCTAGAGGAGAACCTCAAAGTAAGAAAATATGAGAGATAACTGCAAAAATTAGAAATAAAAATTGAAATCGAAAGAGAATTTTTTTTTTTATCAAGAACTACAAAGCAAAAAGACTAAATAAATTACGGATATATATGTATATATATATATACCTGGATCGACATAGCTTTTTTGTTTGTTTCAAGTTGGCTTCCTGCAAATACCAACAAAAAAAGTTCAAATCAACATTTACACCACCGGATCTAACACCACCAGCCAAAATTAATCACAAAAAAAAAATCTAATACGAATTTGTTAATGAAATCAAAAGCATGAAACCCTAATTTCAAAATTTCATTTCATTTTAGAAATTGTCGGCGAGAGAGAAATAGATTACCTTTGCCAACGTTCTTCTGCTTCTCGAGGTTTCTCTCAGGAGACCCTCGAAACCCTAGACAAAAAATTAAACATTCCAAATAAAAATCATATATTGAAATAAATGAGAAAGAAAGTGATGGCAGCCAAGATGGTGGTGAAGATATATCGGAGAGGACGAGAGCTGGAGAGGGAAGAACTAAAATCCATGAGAAAGAAAGTGAGTTTTGATATTGAAGAGAGGGAGAATTTGAAATTTGAAATTGATTGATTCCAACCAAAATCATGTGTGCAGAATTACATAGAAACAAAGAATATGAAATTTCATCAAAATGGGTGTTTTTGAAAGTTGGGAAGAAAGGGACAGAAGTGATACCATGCAAGTTGGGGAGAGGTTTGATTTTCAAATTCAACCTCACGTGACATTTTGTTTTTGTTTATTCTATTTGCTTGTATTAAGCTGGGGCGGGTTGTAATGGGCTTAATGAATTTGGCCCAAGTTTGCATCAGAGGAGAAGGAAAGAAGAATTTCAAAAGATTTCCCAATTGAAGTAAAGTTTTTGGCTTCTTGTCCACCTAGGATTTTGCTCTAGGTGCATGTGAGCTTGACACATGTCTTTTTTTGCCTTCAAGCTGTTTTGGTTTTGTGTAGTTTAAGGATTATCTATTTTCTTGTATTTCTTGTTGCAATGAACATTGACGGTAAGCTACTTTTATCCTTTTCAAATTTTCTTGTTGCAATGATAATTTTTATCCAATGTTAGTAACATTATTTTATTATTTTTGTTCAAAATAGCAATCACTATACCATGTATTCATCATTCCGAGTGTCCAGCATGTTGTTAAAGTACAAAAGTAAGTATATTTTTTATCGTCTCCACAGGGACTGATGCGATATCGATGCCGTTCAACAATTAATATAATTTTAAGTAACGTAATTCAAAAGCATTTGTTTACAAAAACTTTAAGAAAATACAACAACGGTAAATGAAAGGGTAATTAACAGAGAGATTGAATTGCTGGGATTATATTTCATTAACTCATTCATATATATTTCCCTAATCAGTTATATAGATTCTAGTTATTAACCAATATTATCACGTATTGCTCTTCGTACGCTTCCGTCTCCAGAGAACGACGAGAAATCTATTGCACCTATCAACCCCCGATCCCTCGAGTGATTAATCGATACAAAGCATTAAGATTCAATACTTTGAGTGAATATTAAAGCTAAATCATTCCTAAAGTTTAGAATTTAATAGATATTATCCTAGTTCTAGATTCAAAAAGTATATTCCTATATCATTTCAAATCATAGATTAAACATTGAAAACAAAGATAATATCAATATTGACAAATAACCAAACTCATATATAATGCCATGATTAAAAGAAATACATACTAATAGAGTTATTTACATCTAACCCCAATAAAATGTCTTTAGCTACTCATTACCATGATAGCTTTACACAAGTGAGAAGAAAAGAGTTGAAATAACAAAACCGTCGATTCCTCGAACAGTTGGTGCGCATCCATCGATTCCTCCGTCATCGTTTCGTGCTCTCCCTCTGCCTTTCGCCTTTGTTTCGTGATGCTCTGTGTTGTTTGGCGTGAGTGCATTTTGGAATGAATTGGTCTTGCATGCTTTTTATAGTTTGGGAAAGTAACTTTAGAATGCTTTGTGATTAAGAAACATAAAGACGGTGAGGTTCCTAGTTGGCCATTTGATCACCTCTCTGCTTCTTAATTTGTTCTTTTCCTAATCCACTTGACTTCCCCTTGTTTGCGCTTTCATTTCTTTCTTAATCTATCTGATGTTTTCTTTCTTTTTTCTTACTTTCAAAACCTGATATATTAATATATAAAAGTACTAATAAATATAACTAACAAAATAATATTTATGTTAACTATTATAAACTAGGAAATATAATAATATATTTACAATAAAATTAAGTTAATATAGTGTCTTTAATTTAAATGATTTATAGGTAAAATTGACACTTTCAATTAACTCATAAAGATAAAAGATCTATAAAAATAAAGTGAAATAGATGAAAATAGCTAAAATACTGTTTATTAATAAAGACTAATATTTATAAATAGTTGGAATTTTTATTACAAATATCTTTATAAAACAAGTCAATAAATAATTAAAATATATAGATAAAATCACTGTTTTTTGACACTTATCACATTGCGCTTCCGACGAGACCAAAGTGTATAATGGAAAAAACCACCAAATGGTCTGTGAAATACGGCGTATGCACGTGTCGTTGACCAATGTGTCCATAAGATTCTACTACAAAGTTCCATGTATTGTCATTATGGTGTGTTTTAATTTGATGTCTCTGTCAAAATGTGTAACACCATCAGCATATATATCGATTAATCTCTTTAGTTATTGTGTTGACATCCAATAAAATGATACTTCCTCCGTCTCATAAAAATTGAGCCAGTTGACTTCAGCACGCATGTTAATGCTCAACTTTGAAGATTAATATTTTTAAGGTCATGTTAACTTATGCTCTAATGACACATGTTAAGCTATCTAAAAATAGAAGTATAACATTTAATGATATAAAAAATTTAATGCTTAGAGAATGTAATACACCACAAGTTCAAATTTTTTTTTTTTCACATTTATCTTCTTAAGGGCACAAGTTAACATTTCCCATATTTTTAATTGTATAATAATAAAAATTATAAAAATTTGATATTTTAAAAATACTCATTGAGATGAATCCAACGACATCTTATATCCTAATATTTATTTTTATTTATTGAGAGAAAAATATGGTCAAAACAAAATAATGCAAATATTCTAAATGACTCAAATAAATTGGGACGGGGGAGTAGTGATCAAATGAAATAAAACAACAATAAATATTATTTATTTTGTTTTCTCTGTTCTTATCTTTGGAGATATTGACATGTTTTTATTCAATCATATCGTATTTTCTTTTCGATACAACCTATCACAATTCATAATATCTTATATATACACGCATTGTTTAGTATGAAATTTCATTGAATCCAAATTACTATACAATAATGGCACAAATTAAAGGCCTTAAATATGGTACATATGACATCGTATATTATCCGAAAAAGGAAAAGAGTCTAAAAAGGAATAATAATTTCTTTTTGCAGAAATAAATATAAAATTTAACAACCGCTTGGGATTTAGTTAATATTTTTACTATTTGTTTTTTATGAATAATATTTTTACTGAATAATTCTTAATATGAACAAACCAGAAATGCCCAACTCAGTAACAATAGCATGACATCATTGACATGAAGAAAATAATAAAGAAGAATCGGTAAATCACTGTTTTAATCCTTGAATGTGTGAAATATTATTAACGTAGTTCTTTTTCTTTTTTAACCAAACCACTATAGTTCTTAAATAAATGTACCAAATTCAAAACTGCAAACAAATCTCTAATACATCTTTTGTTAATAATTTTATGGATTAACTTCACCAACAAAAATCACATTCAATGATTAACTTGACAGCCAAAAAATAGATTTGATGATTAAAGTCTAAAGTGACTAATAAAAAAAATATTTATGAATGTATTTGTAATTTTGATACACTCAAATACTGGTATGACACTCGGTTATAATTTCGAAGACTTGAGTGACAGTTTACCCAAAAAAAAAATTGAATAAATAAACTCTAAATTGAACACGGAAATTGACCAAAACAACAGTAAAACAATTACAGATAAAATCGAATTCGATCGTTGGTTTACTTTTGATCTAAAAAAAAAAAAGTAGGGTTCTAAACTATATAATAGTAAACTCTAATATCACATGTAAGATAAAATCATTGTTATACATGGAATTAGAATACACTTGTTGTGTAGAAAAACACAGCCCTTGTTGTTTGTTGTGAAAAAACATATATAAGAAAGAAAACAAAACCAATAATTGTCTATTTAAATTAGAGCATTGCTATTTGGTAAGAATTATTTTAGAAAAGAAATGCAAGAATAACACATGACATTATCTTATAGCATGATTTAATTTTAATCTCCTCTTTTAGTGGAAATCATGGGGGGTAGTTGATGTAAACAAGCATGAAGATTTATTCTTGCAATTCTTCTCCATAGATTTTCTTACTAAATAGCATTTTACTTTAAATTATGATCTGTGAATCTAAAACAAGGTATATGGAAAGACAACATAAGAACATCTAGAAAAGTGATTATCCATTAAGTTCAAATGTGATTATCAATTAGCTGCTGCTCTACAAGATATTTCAACAAAATGAAAAGTATATTTCATTTTGAGAATAAAAATCAGCAACACCACATTGCCTCCATATCTTTCTCATAATTTTCATCAACAATATAAAAATCAACAACATCAATAATAATTGAAATTCAAGATCCTAAGAATGCGTCAACCTTTGCATTTGTTGATCTAGACAAGAATTTCATGCAAATAGGTGGCTGCACTCCACCAAGAGCAAGAAATGAGCTTGGAAGTGACCAAATTCCATCTCCGCAAATCAAACCAGAAGCAACGGCTGATCCAAATGCATCAGCTTTAGCTTTATCAATCTTCTGCCACACAAACAATATCAAGCTTCCAACACACATATCGATAGCAAAATAGCATCCAATGTAGAAAGGTATAGCCATAGCCATAGGAACAGGAATGAATTGAGAATATTTGCTTCCGGCCATATCGCGAACAAAATTAATAATTATAGCTCCAGCAAAAAATATATAGCAAAGTACGAGACAGTTTTTCGGTAGAGCAGAGACACCGTCCACACCTAGTATAGCCATGTTTCGATAAACGAGCGCATAAGGTGCAGGGTAAGCTGAACCGGGTTCACCAAGAGTACCGAAAGCGTGGTAGAACAGCCAGAAAACACATGGTGATATAATGCATCCCATGGTAGTTCCAATAACTTGGCTCACAAACATGGATTTCGGTGAAGCTAATGTCATGTAACCTGTTTTGAAGTCTTGCATAAGATCTGAAGCGGTCGAAACAATGTTCATCATGACACCACATGCTGCTAAACCAGCTAGGACACCACCGTTAGACATGCCTGCCCAAGCACCGATTGTGAAGATGGCTAATTTTCCATAGGTTGATGCAAGGGACCAATCTGTTAGTCCACAACCATAGGCATTGCAAAAGGCTAGTGCTGGTGCAATCATGTAAATGCAAACTATGTGATACCACTTTAGTTGGTGGAAAATGTGGGGGAGAGTGACGATTGAGATTATCGCAATTATGACATAGCCTGCGACAGCAAACCAAGAGGGGATTTGATCTTTGAGGAAAAACTCGGTTCTGCGCTTGTCGTCGTATGAAAGTGTAGGTGAGAAAGAACCATTGGATGGTGCTATACTTTCGTTTGTGAGAAATTGAGTATACAAACCAAAAAGAGTGCGGCCAAGAACTTTCACAAAGTTGTATAAACCATCACCAAGAATCATTGCTATGGCTATGAAAACCTGTGGTTTAAAGAATACATAATTAGAAGGAAAAAAACCCAAAGGAATACATTATTAATCAGACAATCAGTCACATTAAAAAATATCTATTGCATAATTCAATTTGCTTCAGAATATGTCGAAAATACCTATTGTTCCAACCCAATTAACTGTGACTCGGCTGTTTGATTATAATATATGTAAGAGTTTAATAGACTTACACTATCAGTGTGAATCAGTTTTGCGCCAACATCCAATTAGAAACTATACAATTTTCCCATATCATACTATCAATTTCAAAACATAAAATCGGATAATTTGACAAAAATAGTAGATTTTGATGTATATTAGTGTAAAATTGTTTACACTGACGGTGCTTTAAATCCTACTATGTAAACCAAAAGTTTAAAGAAAATTAAAAAAATTGAAAGAACACTTACTTTGTAGCCTTGAAGACCATGTAAGCTGCTTTGTTTGAGATCAGCAGAGTACCAGTCGCCTTTTTTCGCATCAATGAGAGGCCACATGACACCCCATGAAAGAATTCCACCAATCAGCAGGGATATATTGATTATATATGGGCATATCATCCCAACCCCTACGTAGGTAGCCGAGAAATCAAAGTAGAACATCCTTTGATAGGCTTCTAGACCAAATGTGGGGAAGCTTGCAAATCCACAAGCATCACCAGCAGTGAAAAACCATTGGAAGACACCCCACAAGAAACTAAAGGAGAAGAACTTTCCCAATGCTTGTACTTGCTTCTTTGCGAGTTTGGCGCCTTCTGTTGTATGGAAACTGTTGATAAGATGGGCTGTTGCAGTACCACTTGGATATGTCAATCTGAAGTCCACAATCATAATCTGCAACAAGGAACATTAAAACAAATTGTCAATTAAACATGAAATAACCAAATAGCTTAGATTCATTGGCAAGGCTTCACGGTCATGGTTCTACTATTTTAAAATGATCCTATTTGAACAAAACCAGAATTGAACCATTCAGATAACCAAACTTAAGATAGTACTGGTTCACGATTCAACCAGTTGAATCATCCAGTTTGTTTATTAAAATATTTCAACAGGACATTCAAATAATTAAAAAGGTCAATATCGCAAGGGTGTTGGTTGCATTTTATTGATTATTTGATGCAATTAGTTAGTGTACCTTTCGGAGTGGAACCACGGAAAAGAGACCAAGAAAGCTAACAACAAATAGAAATGCAATCATCCATCCTAAACCAGGAGTCTTAATATTATTGGCACCGGCTTCTTCTGGAATTTGTTTTGCAACAGTTGGACTCATTGCAAACAAGTAACTACCAAAGCCACCTACATAAGCAAATCAAGTCATAAAGAATATGTGTCAACAACAAATAAAGTCTTAATTTGCATCAGATTTTCTCCAAGTCAGAGAGTTCAAGTTGAAATTAAGGTTCTACTTATTCAAATCAATAATCAATCAACATTGAATTAAAGTAATTTCCACTTAAAAAAATCATGAAAGAACAACTGAATTAATAGTAGTAGTAGGTAGCACTTAAGGTTTAGTTGCACAAAATTCTCAACAACAGCAATATAGTATATTAACATGATAAAAAACTTTAAAATAATCAAACTCTATCGTATTACAATTTACAACATCATGAATACGGCCAAAACTGTCAAAATGTAAGCACCACAACTAGATAGATTGTTCTTATAAAACATTTACATTTATAGTATTACTTATCGTGTTAAAATTAATTCTTAAATATGCACACTGCATGATTATGATAGATTAAGAAAAGGACTTTTGCAGTTAGCATTCCTTTCTAAATTAATTCTTAAACATGCACACTGCATGATTATGATATAGATTAAAAGGACTTTTGCAATTTGCATTCCTTTCCTTCAAACATGATCTCTTTAAATCAACTTTATCTATTGACATAACACTCATGAAAACAATTTATAGCTTATTTGAAGAGATTGACTTTATTTTACATTTTCTTAAAGAAATAGCCTATACATAATCCATAATAAAACTTATACATAATCACTTATATGATAATTGCTTATAGGATCAAACAAAAACTTAAATAACCTGTTCATCAAATCATGGTTTCAAATTTAACTTATCTCTTGTATTATAACATAAAAAAACTTGAGGGAATCAAAGGAACACAAATAAATACTATAAAATATAGTATTGACTTATGATTAAATTAAATTAAAACTACATCTCATTTTCAACCGGCAAAAGAAGGGTTAAGGGACCACTGACACAAACACAGGATTTGGTAGGGGTGACCTCACAGTGGAACCCACCACATGATACACAAAACAAGAAAACACATGCAATCCATCAAATCCCAAGAACCAGAAGAAACCCAGTAACCCCAATTGAATTGAATTCAATTATCAAACATAAAAATCAAATCTTTTTCATAAAAATCAAATCTTTATGCTAAAAATCAAAACTTTATAATAAAATAATTAAAAGGGTGGTGATTATTACCGCTAAATGCAATGCCACTAGCAGCAACAACACAAGTCTGAATAACAGTATTCTCCTGTCTTGTAAAAGGTTGAATAAGAAAACCCGATTTAGAAATCAATTTAGTCCAAGTCTTGACAAAGAAGAATCCTAACAACCCAGCCGAAACATTCAAAGAAGGAATAATACCAGTTGTAAGATTAAGCTTCATCACGATGAAAGAGAAAAGCACTGATAACAATAAACTCACTAATATAGCCCTAACAGTAACTTGTTTCTGCCATGTAGGTACTAATTTTCCTTCAAATCCTTTTTCAATGGAAGGTTCTTCTTCTCCATCATTTGACATCGCCACAGTTTCATCATTTGTTCCTTCAACGTCACCGGCGACGACACGTCGGTGCGGTTCAGCAGCCATTGTTTTTGTTGATGAAAATTATGAGAAAGAAATGGAGGCAATGTGGTTCTTTGTGTACGTGTTGTGTGAGTTATATGAATGAACAAGATTGGTTATTTGTTTGTTAGTTACTCCTATTGTGATGTTGAGCTGTGAGATTGAGTGATTGTAGCTGTCATTTTCTTTTTTTGTTTTATCGTAGGTTGACTTGTTCTTAATTAATGGTAATGATGGTGATTAAATAGGAGATTAATAAGAAGGATTTTTGGTTGATTTTGATGAGTGTGTGTTACGTTTACGTTTGTATCCTTGCTGGTATTAGCAGTTTTGAATTAATTGCATTAATGTGATTTGGTATATGGTATTGTCACCATCCATTGTATTGTATTTATTGATAGAATCAGAATCACAAGAGATTCACACTCATATGTTCATTTCTATAACTGTCCATATTATTCTATATTAAGAAAAGTTAGATTATCCGGATTATATGTTATAAATGATGGTTATTCTCATGTTACAAGTTAGTCATGATTCGCGAAAGATTCTTTTAGGATCCGTTTAATATGTAAAATTTCTATTTTTATAATATACATTATAAAATTCATACGGAGTTCGGTGATATTCGATTAAAGTTTTTGCTACTAATATATTCGATTAAAGTTTTTGCTACTAGTATATTCGATTAAAGTAGATTTTTAAACTATTAGATTATAAATATAAAACAATATTTAAATTGAAAAGAAATAAGAATAAGTTGATTGATGGTTGAGATGTGAAAATTAAAAAAATAAATTGAAGAAAAATAAATTGAGAGGATCCATTCTCCCAAAAACATGAGTAGCTAAGTTATTCCTAAAAATCTTTATTCATTTGGAATATGATTTCAAGGAATGTAATATCATAGTTTGAAACAAACACACCCTTGAAAAAAATACAAAATAATAACCAAGCATTACCCACTTGTTTTATTCATGTTACTTAACTAGAAAGTTATTCATTTTGTATGTTTAGATTTGCATCCAAATGAGTCAAACATGCATTTTCAATGCAAACATGATTTTTACTGGAGCTGAAAAAGCCCGAAATCGAAGCTTACACGGCAAAATGAATTGATTCTGAAATTGATTAGCGTGACTGGAGTATATCTTTTCACTGTTACTTATGTGGATCCAATTTGGATTCGCCAATTGATCTTAATCTATGCGTAAAAGTCTTGAGTCAAAGACGAAAATGAAGGAAAATATAAAAACCTTGGAAAAATTCTACAAGAAAGTTAAAAGAAAAGGAAACATAAAAGATGAATTATGTGAGAAGTGAAAGAACAATCACCACATTCACTATGTTTTCGAAAAGGATCTAGGTTTAGTCCAAGAACCTAGAGGAGCAAACTAGCTCTCACTTTAATCAAAGATCGAACTTCCAATTTCTTTCAAAACATTTAAAAATTACTACAGACAAGCGTTGCACATGCTTCAACCAAGAGATTTTTTTCTCTTCCCCCCGCCTCCCAACTCTTTTTAACCCTTCAATATTCCGATTTAAAATGATTCAAATCTTCACTCTTTGAGAAGCCATGAGTTCCACACCAATTACCTTCAATTGTCCTTAAAGTCTTTTTTGTAATCACACTCCCAAAAGTAATTTTTAACAAAATGTCCAAACATGAATTAATATGAATCGCTATTATGTTAATATATCCAAACACTAATCAATTTACATTTAATTAACTTTTTACCAAAACTAATCTAGTCAGAATAAATTTGATCAAGATCAAGTGTTCCCACCGCATTACCAAACATACACTTAGATAACTCAGGGTAGTCTTGAAATAGTTTGCGATCAATAAGGATGTCATCCTCTTTTTGTGGGATCCATAACACCTCACCAGCCTGTAACAATTTCAAGGTTTCAGTAACACTTGAAGAAATTAATGACAATGTATATAATAACATGAAATGAATGTCTCTATTTAACTTACTAATAATTTGTCTGGGAGAAGCGATTTAATCTTTTGTAAGGCTTCGTTTAAATCTTCAGGTTCATCGATGGCAGTAGGAAGCTTATGTACTCCTTTAGCAGCTACTAATAATGTTACCTACCATAAGACATTTCTCAAATATAAGAAGAAAGTGTAACACATCAATGTGTCCTAATGAAGCCATATTGAACCATATTCTTCTCTAGTTAACATATATTTTTAAATGAATAATTACGTAACCATCAAGTTAACATCAATATGTGTCCTGATGAAGTAATTAAGGATTATTTTGAAGATATGAAATATGTTGAAGATATAAATAATTGTATAGAAAGACGGATGATGCTATTAAAAATGGACTATTGGCAAAAGTTAAATCAAATTTATATATCATACCACTATGTACTTGTTGTCAGGCCCAGTGAGAAGTTTCTGTTTTTCAAGATTCAATGTTTTTTCAAACTGCAGCAGAAAACATATTGGTTAATGGCTAAAGCTCTATTATTTGGAACACATTTATGATATAACTTGTCCAATAGTTGTAATTGATAACTTTTTTTTTTTGTTAATATGCATGTTCTAGAAACAAAACTTCTCCCGTGAAAAACTCTACGGCAAAAACTCCACGAGAGAAGACCTGTTCCCGCATATTCTAAGAAGTTGTAGCACATTTTATAAAATCTATTTTAAGAATTATGTCATACATACCATGGTCTCTTCATTTCTGGTCTCTTCATTGCTAAAACTATCAGAACTCTGACTTCTTATACGTGTCTTATCGTTGTTGTTCACGTTGACTAATGTCTCATCATCAAATTTTTCCCTTTCTTCAATTGATTGTTGGTTATAGAATTTTTGTCCATCCTCCTTGCTCCTTTTAATATCCACCTGCCAAAGTTTGTTCATTTAGGTTAACCCCCCTTTAACACCTATAACTCATATTACACTTTGGAGAATGAATGAATGAACTTACAGATGAATATCCTCCATTAATGAAATTAACATGTTGATCCAAAGCTTCCATTGTCTCTGTAACAAAAGGCCAAGCAACAAGAAGTATATCAAATACAAAGCCTTGTAGAATAAAAAATTATCATTGTTAGTGAAATTATAGAACAAAACATTATTACTTGAAAAGCTAATTTTTTTGCGTAAGCAAAATCATATTATTTCATTATTATAACTATTAACTAATATGAGAAATACATTTTTGAATGTGATAATAAAACACGGCGAGGAGCATGAGATAAAGCTGCTCTTGAAAGAGTTTGAGCACTATCATTTGCTTGTCACCTTTTCCGGGAACAAAAATTAAAAATTTTCCTCGTCTCCTAGAAAACACAGCCTCATAGCTCTTATAACTTTTTGGCAAAGCTCTACAATCATGCAATATCGAGCCATACTCGGATCATTTTGATTTTTCAATGTGCACATCATCCACAACAATCTTGCAATCCATTTCAAAACTCACTTTATGTGATCCCATATATACCATCCATTACAGAGCTTGATGTAAACCGCATGTCTCACCTTCCAACGGAGCCATCTCTACAGTGCACCAGTCTGATCTTTGCATCTATGAAATTGCCCTTATAATCCCATACTGCACACCCGCTCCCACACACTGCTGCTCCTTATAAAAGAATGCATCCAAGTTGCACTTCACAAGATCTGCAGGAGGCGGACACCACTGAACAGTGCTGGCCAGGAGCTGTCTCGGTACAGCTGGAGTTTTGTGGCTTCTCGTCTGCGGTAAAGTGCCCAGGACAACACTTGATCTATGCAGAACATGGTCCACGGATTCTATTCTGTTTTCCCTTAGCTATAAGTTCCATTTCTTTGGGAAACTCATGCTAAACATATCATCAAAACTTACAGCTCCATCCATCAATTCTTCCAAGTGTTACAACCGTAGCCAACACAATAATTTTATCCAATAGTCTACACTGTCCGGCCAATGAAGGAATACATGCCAATTTGATTCGGTATAATTGACAGACCACACAGACTGAGCACCCCAACTCTTTTACTACGCAACCTCAGTTTATTTGGTAAAACATCTCTCCCACCACATAAAATGCTTAATCTTTGGGGAATTGGTAAATACCAAATGTCCAACACAGTCCCTTCTTATCATACCTCCAATTGATCTCAACCCTATGATGTAAATTAAGAAGTGGATTTAATATTCCTTACCTTCCTTCGGGAAAAACAGATGTCAAACAAGGGATTAATTCCAAATTCCTGTTTGTTCATCAACAGGCTGCTTCACTACACCAATAATACGCTAGTGAGTGGATGGTGTGAGTAAATATGGATTACCATTGCAACAAAGCCAAGGAGTATTCCAAATTCGGATTAAAAATCCATCTCCAATCATCCGTCGGTAACCTTCCTTTTACAACTTCCGAGATGGCCAAATGCTACGACAGACAAAACTAATATGTTACGAATGACTGATCCGAAAAAGGCCTCATCTAGGAAAGATTTGACTTTGAAAACAGAGAATCCATAGTATCCAAGTTGGTTAAGAAATTCCAACCTTGTTTCCTCAATATTACTTGAGACTAGTTAACATCAAATAACAATAATAATGACAAATTTATACCATGTTGAACTCACCCTTACAAAACTGACTTGTAAGGTGATAGGTGTCACTATTTAACTCATTTCAGGTATTATCTTTATTCAAGCCTTGAGTTTTTCTCTATGACAACAACCATTTTCACAAGTTCAACAAACTATACAACGATTATAACACAAGAAAATATTACTACCTATGTTCGTAAATAAAGATTCCCGTTGACTAAATCATGACAACTAACAAAGTTTGTAGTACTATTAAGTATTAACTTTACTTACAATTGATATTGCTATATAAGTTTATCCTCCAGGAAAATAATTAATTTATCTATCTATATCATAGTATTTATTTTTAATTACAGAAAGAGGTGTAAAATAATTTGAACTATATTATGTTACATTTGAAAATTTGTGAATGGTCCTATTATAAAAGAGACAAAAAATAGTTATAGTGCAGACATATATTTAGGCACAGAGGTATATACAAGTGTTACTAGCAACTCACCTATGATTAAATTGCTCACACCTTCCTTAGAGGAAGTATCAGCGGCTTCTGCAATCCTAGTTAGATCGTTTTGTATTGTGCATCCAGGATCACCCAACACTCCAATCTTAAACAACAGACACTAAAACATTTACAAAATTGCATATGCTTGAGAGTGACAGTTACTACCTATGAAACACCAATACATATACAAGACACACGTCGATGCCGGCAATAATTTAAGAAAATAATAAATGATTGAATGTAATCACATCTTTAGGCGCGAGACACCTATACATGTCGGACACCAGACATATTTTACATCAAAAGATGTTGCCACATTACTTAAAGATAGGGATGTTAACCGGGCGGAAATTGAGCAGATGTACTTTCTCACTCATTTCCCCACCATCTAAAATGTTCCACATACCATGGATCCATCAACATTTAACAATATTAAATTTCTATTATTTATTTTTTTAGATAGACGAAATGACAAGTCATTGGAAACTCACATACAAAATGGAATACTGGGGTCGAACCCCAATCATGACATCCGTAGTAATTTTGACATTTCTACCGGTTGAGCTAGGATTTGTGAACAAATTTCTATTATTTTTAATCAAAGTATTTGAATATATCATATAAAGGTTAGGGACATCACTATTTAAAGAATGAGAACAATGTTAACAAACCTGAAGTTTGAGTACAGAAACAGAATTAGCATTGATGCCTTTATTATAAAATCCAATAGCAAACAAACCAACAGTGAAAACCATGAAGAACATAATAGGCCCATTTACAGTACTTGGATGGTCATCAGAATGATGAGAATGGGAATCATGCGTGTGATATTGGTTCCTTTCATATTCAGAATCTGAGTCACTTGTGAATGAATTAGAAGAGGAAGAAGATGAATCTGAATCAAAGAAACTACCTCCTGCAACACCACCAGAAGCGGCTGAAACTTTGTTAAGGTTGGGTGTGAATGCTAACAATAGAATTAGTAACAAAAAAATAAAACTGGTATGTTTTTTCAACAAATTCATGATTGCCATGAATGAAATTGGTAACACAGGGAATGAAAATTGTATCTTTTGTGATAAGTTTATAGTATTTGATTTGGGGTGGAATTTCGTTGAGATCTCAATATGGCGGTTATTGCGGAAACTCGTCTTCTTTTTTCTTCTTTTTTTGACTAAACGGTTGTTATCCTCTCAATTTTATTATTATTTTTTATTCAATTTAATTATTATTTTTGGGTGAATTTTTATTTATTTGACTTTTAATTATTGGATTTATAATTAATGTTTGGTTTCTCTATTTGCCTTTAAAATTACTCTTTCATTTTAAAAGCATTTAACTTTGATCTCTCGATTAGATTTTTATAATAAAAAAAAAAAATGAGTTATTTGATGTATAACTTACATCGTTGAATATCGGTACCAACAACAACTTTGAGGAGGATAATGTCTCTAAGTTGTCGAACCTCAATTTTACGAGGCCTCAATCTTTTATTTGATAGTAGATCTTTTAAAAAAAAAATAATGAAATTTAAATTTTCAATATTTTTTAATCTAATTTTGTTGGTTCAAAGTGGCTCTGTCTAGGTTTTGAAAAAAAGAAATTATTATATTTTAAACACAAACATATTAAAAAACATAAACATAAGCATCCACATCCATCCAACCCATTTAAGTTCTTTAAATGAATCTCACTTAATATTTTATATTTTTTCATATTTTATAATTATTTAAACAACTCAACAACATTTACTAAATATCTATGCAATTCATCAAACACTTTAAAATGGATCTCATTTAACCTATAGTATTTTCCAATTGTCAATTGAAAGAAAAAAAGTAAATAGCAATATGTGACACTTAAAGAATCGTGTTTGTGCAGAAGCACGGTGGTTAGTTTATGAACGGTGACAACCTTGAATTATTCCATTTTTTCTGACATGGTACTGCTGCAATTAGTTTAGGAACGGTATATACATACCGATAATCATGCTGCGTGTTTATCATCTCTTTTTCTCTTTGCTAGATGGAAGACGTATTTTTAAAGTAGTAGAAGATTTGTTGATATTGATTATGATATGAATTTTTATATATTAGTTGCAAGAATGATTATTTTTTATGTAATTGATTTTATTAACAATTTAACTCTTAAAAATATGTTAAATTATCAATTTTAAGTATAAAAAATCAAATTAAAATTTAAAATAGATGAGTCAATTCCACAAATGAATAAAAATAGAAAAAATAAAACTATAATTAAGCCTAATTTTGTTTTAAAAAACACAAAATATGTAGTATAAGTTAATAAAGAATGGTAATATAATACTAAAAATAATATATTCAATGTTTTAAATTTTTAATTTTTTTAAAAAACTTTTACTTTTAAATAATAATAATTTTGTTTAATAAATAAAGCAAACGTGTAAGAGATTGTTTAGTCAGACTTTGGAGGTGAGAAAGAACAGCGATGGCCAGGCGAGTCGAGACTCGGAACGAGTCGCTATTGACTCGAATTGTTGATTCGGTGTTTGCCTTTGTTAGACAAGCTGAGTTTGAGATCCTCTTCTTTCTTTTCTTCTTCATCGCTTATATTCTCTTCAAAGACATCGTAAGTTCTTTTCTTTTTTATAAGCTTCTTCCTTTTTCTCATTTTTCATCACCCATTTACACCCTTTGTTCAAATTTTTGTTCTTTTTTATATGGGCACCATGTTTTTTTTTTTTTTTTTTTCATGTTTGAGAAATTAGGCTGAAATTTTGACATAGTGTGTGTGTGGGATTCTCAATTCTAAATTTTTATAGCTTGAATTGCAAATTTTCTATTTTGATTGGTGATTAATATTAGAAAGTGCATCCCTATTTTTATCATTGTTTGGATAATTATATACTGTAAAAAACATTTACCTTGTTACTGTAAGCTTTGGAAGTATAAAGTGGATTTCTTGTGAATGAATATATTAATTGTATTTCTTATAGATCTTGTGATATACTCTGATCGAAGACGTGTCTGGTGTCTGAGACACATGTGAATACATTCTCAATTATGTTATTTTAAAATTATTATTGACGTTGTCGTGTCAATGTTGCCTCCAATTTCCGTGTCTGTGTCGGTGTTTCATAGGTATACACTCGTTCGTTGGTGCACGAAGATTCATTCTCTTTTGGTTCAAAATGCTTAATTACGTGAATTGAAATCAAATGGATACCATCTCCTAATATACCTATGTTAGGAGTGCTAAACAAATGCCAAATTAGTTTTACCAAAGTCACCGAATCTCCAAATTAGAGAATCTATTTCAAATTAGGATATAACCATGTCAATTGCAAACACCATCTATGAAACACTAACATGAAAAAAAAGACATCGGATACGAGACTCTTTCAGCCACTAGACACACCTTCAATAGTTCAATCTGAAATGTCGGTGCTACGTTGATGAGCATATTGACTCTCACTGTTTCAATATATGTATGATTAGTAACTTGGTTTTGATTAATTGTAAATTTTGGCAACATTTCACATGTTCTCCATCTAAACCTCCATCCTCTAGTCTATGTCCTGTTTATCTTGTAATTGTGGCTTTGTTAGTGAGTTTCAATGACTGTTTTGCATTAACTGCAGACATCAAGACCTGAATACAATCAAGTATTTGTGAAGAAGCCCGGTGGTGGACCAGAACTTTTTCCGTTTTAATGGAATTGATGCTTGGATAGGTTGGATGTCATTCCCGAAGGTATTCTTAGCGTGCCATGTAATGGTCTTCCATATTTCCTTTTGTATTTGTATGTTTATGTTTATGTAAGTTAGTAGGCAAAACAGGTTTGTATGATGTTACATTCCAGTTAGGTATAGCACAATACAATCAAGTAAAAATGGTTGACAATATTTTTTCTGTTCTCTTTGTTTATTTCAAATTTGATGGGCTTGTTTCGTTCTATATCTCTTCTTTCCTTAGCTTAGGAATAGAATGGCGTGGAACTTATTCATTCACAATCACATTTCAAATGCGGTTTACAGTTTACATATTCCATGATCCTTATCTTTGACATGAACGATAAGTGTTTATGCATAAACTATTTTTATAAATAGTGCGGTTAATCCGTTTTCATACAAGTAGTTGGTTGTTTTTATAAGTTCACTTAAAAATGCTTATGCAAGTTTGTCATTTGGATATAAGCTCTTTGAGATGCACTAATGTGTGTGGCATACATGTGTTTTGAGATACTGCCAAATGAAAGATAATTTTCCATTTGTCTCAAACTCTGATTCTAAGCCTCTCAATCATGAAACACATGAACCTAAGTTTGATTCATGCACCTGAGAATGACAGACCTACACTTCAATCTCTTTGTGTGATATGGAGGACTATTGTTATCCTTAATGTGACATACAGTATCAGAAAATGCAAACAAATCCATATTTTGTACGACTCAACTTTAATATTTAGCAAAGACATTAAAAATTCAGCACTGAAGAAACAATATTCTGGCAATAGCATGACTAATAGTTGAACACAAAAAAGAAAAACAAATGTGGTTGGTTGTCCATAAAAAAGTCCACCAAAACAAGCTTTTCTTGCATTGTTGTACTAAAATGGCTTTTGAGAAACCTCTTAAAGTTGCTTACAAACAAGCTAATTGATTTGTTAAGAACACATAATCTTACTAGAAACTTAAGCTACAAATGACACTTTCAAACATAGACATTCAACAAGAGTTTTTGTGCAAAACCACACTAGTTTTCAATCTTAGCCATCTCTGGTATATTTTCCAGAGGAACTTTAGTTACCCCATTGCGAAAACCAATATCAGAAGCCAATCTGTCATAGCAGTACGATCCACAGCTAACCAATGCCATACTATAAAAATTTGTTCTTGCGGTCGAGGTCATAAGTCGAAGTGAAATAGAAGCTATGGAATCGAAAGCCGCCTTGTGTTTATCTTAGCAGAACACAACACAACATGACCTTAACTAGTTCAGTATCATTCTTATAACTGAAAGCATAGTACTCCCTCCGTAACACTTTATAAACAAATTTCACATTTCTAATGTATCTAAACTATATTATAGTCAACATATTCTAATTATACAATGAACCTAAAATGGTAAAATTTTCTTATAAAGTGTTACGGAGGAGTATAGGATAAGTTTGAGACATAAAAATGTGACATTAAAGGTAAATAAAAGATTAACAGAAGAGAGAAGAGATGACCATGATGTGCATAGAGGTATGCCTGCCTCCAAGAGTAGATGTGATCTCCAGCTTTCAATTGTTTCCGATCAATCTTGTTGGAAAGTACTCCCATCTTAAGTGTGTATGATTTACCAAGGTGAAGGAATCAAAGTGTTATATATAAAAGTTTTTCTATATTAAAGTCTTGTATATAAAAGTTATGGTGATAGAAAGCATTTGCTTAAAGTTAGGATATAGAAACAACACAAACATACACTGTCCCACAACTGAAAGAGAGAGACAGAGAGAGCAAGATATGCCTATTTTATAGGATCTACGGAAGATTTTTACAATTTTAAATCTGAGCCATTAATTATAAATCAGATGGTTCAAATTAATTCTGTTATAAAGTCACTTAAAATGATCTCAATTGTACGGTTTAGATTGACAACTATGATTTAAAGCTGTGAAAAAACTATGCAAAAAGCTACAACATGAAATCAGTTTCCTAGAAACTTAGCGATTAAGCTTTCAATATTTTATTTTGTCAAAAAAAAAAAACTTTCGATATCTTATGAATTAAGAAAAACAAAGAGGGACCCACCCACTCCACATGTAACTCTTCACCCTTACAAACTAGATAATATTTCTATTTTGCCCCTCATATAGTCATTCGGTTTTGAACGTGATATTTGCCTTTGCTACACTTTGGTTTATCAATTCCAACCTATGAAGACGGGATATGTGACACGATACCGATACGACACGATATTGATACGGTGATACGAGAAATTTTTTAAAATTTCCGATATGATACGGTCGCGATACGTTGTTTAAAAATAAACTTAAAATTAAATATACAAATATACAATATATAAACATAACAAAAATCGAGAAAGATAATAAATTAACATTCAAATTATTCAAACTGAGCAGACAAATGACAATTACATATCTCAAGTTAATTAAGAGCACCAATATCGGTGCCTTTATGCGTTCCTACACTGAACCAAACAGTGTTTTGTCAGAAAAATGTCAGTAAGAAATCCTCCTACGTTCATCTGTATAACAACGGTTCTTTAAGCTTTTGTGTGACAAAAAAATTAATATAAAATAAAAAACAGTATAAATGTAGAAATTTTGTAAGGTTAAGTGGGACCTATTTTAGAGTTTTTATGAGTTGAATGGATATTTGAGAAATATAGTAGAGTTGTTTAAGTAATTAAATAATATAAAAAATTGATTGGGACCAACTTAAAGAACCCAAATGGGTGCAATGGATGTGGGTGCTCTAAATACTATCCAAAAAATAAAACATTATCGGTACCATCCAAAAAACACATGATTGTCAATCCATAAAGAATATCATACTCTAACATTCACTACTTAAGAGGAAATACAAATTGTATCAGTCTCATATCCTCCATTTCTATCATAAAAAAATATATTATTTTTCTGATAATTTCTCTGATACGTGTATCGGAGAGTATCGGTATCGGACACGTATCGAACACGATACTTCGCCATTTTTGAAGTATCGGGGCTTCGTAGATTCCAACAAAGGAACATATTTGGTTTTGTTTTCTTATTTATTATAAGATTAGAATTCTTATTTGTTATTATAAGATTCAAATTGACTCCTTGTGCTGTTGGGACAATGTGATAATTTGGGAGAAATCAGAGAGAATAGAACAAGAGAATTGAGAAGAGAATTTGGGAAAAAATCAGAATTAATTACATTCATCCACAAGGGGCAAAGGTATTTATATACAAAATTGGGGCTTGCTTCACTACCAAGCGTTCGTATATTAACTACCTAAGACAAATCAAAAACTATAACAAACTAACTAACTAACTATTCATTACTAGCTTCAGAAACTTTCTCAACTTCTGGAGCTCTGCAACTTCTGAAGCTTCCGCAGCTTCTGGAGCTCTACAGCTTCTGAAGCACCTCAACTTCTGAAGCATCTCAGCTTCTGGAGCTCTACAACTTCTGAAGCATCTCAACTTCTGAAGCATCTCAGCTTCTGGAGTTCTACAGCTTCTGAAGCATCTCAACTTCTGAAGCTCTGTTTTTCCAAAAACATGACTTATTAATTCAACACACCTCCTAAGGCATGTTTTCCAAAGCATTCATTCCTATAAGCTTCTTCAGAGTGTCAAACCTTGCCTTAGCCATAGGTTTGGTTAGAATATCTGCAAGTTGGATCTCAGTATTGCAATATTCCAACTCAAACTTATCTTTGTTCACTTGATCTCTCAAAAAGTGAAACTTCCTCTCAATGTGCTTACTTCTTTCATGACTAACTGGGTTGTTAGCCAAATCAATTGCTGACTTGTTATCAACAAGTAGCTTTATCCTTGTTGCCTCTACTGCCCTCAATTCAGTGAGCAACATCTCAATCCAATTTGCTTGACAAGCTGCAAATGAAGCTGCCACATACTCAGCTTCACATGATGACAATGCCACTATCCCTTGCTTCTTAGAACACCAAGAGATTGATGCATTACCTATCATGAACATGTATCTTGCAGTACTCTTCCTGTCATCTTGATCTCCTCCCCAATCTGAATCTGAGTAACCATAAGCCACTAGCTTCTTGTTACTGTTTTTTTGGTTTGGAATCAAAATGCCATGATCCATGTTTCCTTTCACATATCTAAGAACCCTCTTTGCAGCAGTCAAGTGATTCATCCTTGGTTGATCCATAAATCTGCTCAACAGACCAACACTATGACATAAGTCAATTCTAGTATTGCACAAGTACCTCAATGATCCTATGATCTGCCTGTACAATGTTGAATCAACCAACTCATCCTCAGTATTCTTGCTCAGCTTCACACCTGTTTCCATAGGAGTAATTGCTGGGTTGCAATTGCTCATATGAAACCTCTTCAAAATGTCAATGACATATTTCTTCTGATGCAAGAAATAGCCTCTATCTGTTTTCACAAATTCCATGCCAAGGAAATATGATAGCTCTCCTAAATCAGTCATCTCAAACTCCTTCATTATGTCTGTTTTAAATCTCTCTAGCACAGCTTTGTTTGATCCTGTGATCAATAAATCATCAACATACAGACACAGTATTATAATCTCATCATGACTTGAGCCTTTCACATACACTCCATGTTTTGATGTGCATCTAGTGAACCTCAAATCCAACAGGAAGCTATCAATTCTCTTGTTCCAAGCTCTTGGAGCTTGTTTCAAACCATAGAGGGCTTTGTTTAACTTGTATACTTTCTGTTCTTGACCTTTGATCTCAAATTCTGGTGGCTGCTTCACATACACCTCTTCCTCTAATGGTCCATTCAGGAAGGCAGATTTCACATCAAGCTGGTGCATAGCCCACCCTTTGTAGGTAGCTACTGCAACAACTAGTCTAATTGTCTCTAGCCTTGCCACAGGTGCAAACACTTCATTAAAGTCAAGTCCAGGCTTCTGAAGAAAACCCTTAGCTACTAACCTTGCTTTGTACTTAGCAATTTCACCACTTGGTTTCATCTTCAGCTTGAAAACCCATTTCACATCAATAGGTCTCTTGTTTACAGCTTTATTCATCAATGTCCATGTGTTATTCTTCTCAATTGACTTCAGCTCCTCTTTCATAGCATTCAACCAATTTGAATCTTTCAAAGCTTCACTCAGAGTCACTGGTTCCAATTCTGCAATCATTGCTTCACTGATCAGTTCTCCATCTTCAGTGATTGCTTGATCAGGAAACACATCATACTCATTCAACCTTATTGACTGTACCCTTTCTCTGGTTAATCTTCTCAACTGTTGATTAGGTACAGCATTAGACTGATGATCTTCAACTTCTATCTCCTCTTGATTTGTTTCCTCAAGCATAAGTCTTCTGTTGAGAATTGAGCCTTCAGCACTTGTGCCTTCAGTCCAATCCCAACCCTTTGATTCATCAAACTTGATATCTCTGTTAATCACAACCTTGTTATCTCTAGGTGAGTACAATTTGTAAGCATCAATGGGATGATAACCTGGCAATATCATTGTCTGACTTCTATCATCAAGTTTTCTTCTAACTTGATCAGGAACATGTTTGAAGCAAAGTGAGCCAAATATTCTAAAATGACTAACACTTGGTTTCAAACCTGTCCAAGCTTCATGAGGAGTCTTGTCTTGTAACCTCTTTGTAGGACTTCTATTGATGATGTAAACTGCTGTAGAGGCTGCTTCACCCCAAAACTTACGAGGCATATGCTTAGCTTTAAGCATATTTCTGGCCATGTTCATGATGCTTCTATTCTTCCTCTCAGCTACACCATTGTGTTGAGGGGTGTAGGGTGCAGTGACTTCATGCTCTATACCTTCATCTTCACAGAATTTTGCAAATTCATGTGAAGTGTATTCACCACCTCCACCAGTTCTCAATTTCTTAACACTAAATCCACTTTGATTTTCAACTAGTGTCTTAAATTTCTTGAACTTGGTGAATACATCACTTTTCTTTTCTATAAGGTAGAGCCAAACATGCCTAGTACAATCATCTATGAATGTCAAAAAATAGCTATTACCTCCAATGGATTTCACCTCAAATGGACCACACACATCTGAATACACCATTCCTAGCTTTTGAGTTGACTTCATAGGCAATTCATTCTTGAATGAATTTCTGGCCTGCTTTGCTGCACAACATTCCTCACACACTTCACTTGGTGCTCTGATCTGAGGCAAGCCATGAACCATCTTCTTGGAATTCAACATGCTTAAACTTTTGAAGTTTAAGTGTCCAAACCTGTGGTGCCATATCCAATTCTCTTCTATACCAGTAACTGAGGCTAAGCACTTGAAATCAATCACATTGATTTCAACCTTAAAGGTTCTATTGCTTGACAATGGAGCTCTTAGGATTAACCTATCCTTAGCATCATGAATCTTTAATTCTTTATTAGCCATTGTCACTGTATAATCCTTTTCAAGTAATTGACCAAGACTAATCAAATTACTTGTCATGGAAGGAACATACAATACCTTATTAATGAAGGATTCCTGACCATCTTTTCTCTTCACAAGAATTGTCCCCATACCTTCACTAGTGATCTGACTGCTATTAGCAAACTTGATATTCCTTCTCACTGAATAATCAAGCTTCAAGAACCACTTCTTGTTGCCAGTCATGTGATTGCTACAGCCAGTGTCAAGATACCACAAGTTGGATTTGTCACTTTCAGTGTTTGTAATTGCCATGAGCAGGGAATCATCAGAGTCACTACCATTTCCCTTTGCCAATTGAGCTTCATCCTTGTCACTTCTCTCAACTTTCTTAGAGTGACACTCTCTAGCATAGTGGCCAAGCTTCTGACAATTATAACACTTCACATCCTTCTTATCAATCTTTTTCTTTGAACCTTTCTTGTTACCTTTGCTAGACTCTGAGTCTTTTAGGTTCTTGCCATCATTCTCTGAATCTTCTTTCTTTTTCTTGTTTTTCCCTTTGGAACCTTTCTGAAATTTTGCCTGCAAAGCTTGATCAATGGCTTTGTTTGAACTCCTTTGCTTGACTCGCAACTCATGTGCCTCCAATGAAGCTTGAAGCTCCTCTATCTTCATAGTAGCCAAATCCTTTGATTCTTCTATTGCTACCACTATGTGATCAAATTTCTCAGTCAAGGTTCTCAAAACCTTCTCAATCTTGGACTTTTCTGACAGAGCTTCACCATTTGACTTCATCAAATTAGTGATACTCAACATTCTTGAAAGATACTCAGCTATCGTTTCTTGATCATTCATCACCAACATTTCATATTGTCTCCTTAGAGCTTGCAGCTTGATACCCTTCAGTTTTTCATCACCTCCATAAATCTTTTTCAATGTATCCCAAGCACCTTTAGAAGACTCTTCCTCAATGATCTTCTCAAAGATATTAGGATCCACACACTGATGTATGATGAACAGACCTTTTGCATCCTTTTTCTTCAGCTCGCGATGCAAGGCTCTTGCTGCTTCATCAGCATTTGCAGCCAGGTCTGGTACTCTATCATTCACAGTTTCAAGAACATCTTGAAACCTGAAAATGACCTTCATCTACGCACACCAACGATCATAGTTTTCACCTTTGAAAACTGAAAGATTTGCAGGAAATTGTGATGAGGTTGTGCCATTGTTCGCCATTGTTTCTTGATCAAAGAATCAATGCAAAATGTGAATCACAACCGGGCTCTGTGATACCAATTTGTTGGGACAATGTGATAATTTGGGAGAAATCAGAGAGAATAGAACAAGAGAATTGAGAAGAGAATTTGGGAAAAAATCAGAATTAATTGCATTCATCAACAAGGGGCAAATGTATTTATATACAAAATGGGGGCTTGCTTCACTACCAAGCGTTCGTATATTAACTACCTAAGACAAATCAAAAACTATAACAGACTAACTAACTAACTAACTATTCATTACTAGCTTCAGAAACTTTCTCAACTTCTGGAGCTCTGCAACTTCTGAAGCTTCCGCAGCTTCTGGAGCTCTACAACTTCTGAAGCATCTCAGCTTCTGGAGCTCTACAGCTTCTGAAGCATCTCAACTTCTGAAGCATCCCAGCTTCTGGAGTTCTACAGCTTCTGAAGCATCTCAACTTCTGGAGTTCTACAACTTCTGAAGCATCTCAACTTCTGAAGTTCTATTTTTCCAAAAACATGACTTATTAATTCAACATGTGCATCATACACATGTGTTATGGTTTTGGCGTATGTGAAGTTCCATGAGCTATGTACCCTGCAAAGAATTTATTTGGGTGTTTAGTAAATACAATCGTATAATGATATCTAATTTGTCCATATATGTAGTTTTCTTTTAGACCGAATGAATATAGTTTTTTGGTGCAAAAGTTTTGAAATGCAGAATTTGTATACATAAATAAGTGATAGAGAAGAATATAGTAAGTTTGGATTCATAGACTAAACTTATGTCTGTGTAGATTTTGCTTGAGTTTAGTTTTATTTTAAATTAACTCTTAAAAATATGCTAAATTATCAATTTTAAGTATAAAAAATCAAATTAAAGTTTAAAATAGATGAGTCAATTCCACAGATGAATAAAAATAAAAAATTAAAACTATAATTAAGCCTAATTTTGTTTTAAAAAACACAAAATATGTAGTATAAGTTAATAAAAAACGGTAATATAATACTAAAAATAATATATTCAATGTTTTAAATTTTTATTAGTGAGTTTCAATGACTGTTTATCTTGTAATTGTGGCTTTGTTAGTGAGTTTCAATGACTGTTTTGCATTAACTGCAGACATCAAGACCTGAATACAATCAAGTATTTGTGAAGAAGCCCGGTGGTGGACCAGAACTTTTTCCGTTTTAATGGAATTGATGCTTGGATAGGTTGGATGTCATTCCCGAAGGTATTCTTAGCGTGCCATGTAATGGTCTTCCATATTTCCTTTTGTATTTGTATGTTTATGTTTATGTAAGTTAGTAGGCAAAACAGGTTTGTATGATGTTACATTCCAGTTAGGTATAGCACAATACAATCAAGTAAAAATGGTTGACAATATTTTTTCTGTTCTCTTTGTTTATTTCAAATTTGATGGGCTTGTTTCGTTCTATATCTCTTCTTTCCTTAGCTTAGGAATAGAATGGCGTGGAACTTATTCATTCACAATCACATTTCAAATGCGGTTTACAGTTTACATATTCCATGATCCTTATCTTTGACATGAACGATAAGTGTTTATGCATAAACTATTTTTATAAATAGTGCGGTTAATCCGTTTTCATACAAGTAGTTGGTTGTTTTTATAAGTTCACTTAAAAATGCTTATGCAAGTTTGTCATTTGGATATAAGCTCTTTGAGATGCACTAATGTGTGTGGCATACATGTGTTTTGAGATGCTGCCAAATGAAAGATAATTTTCCATTTGTCTCAAACTCTGATTCTAAGCCTCTCAATCATGAAACACATGAACCTAAGTTTGATTCATGCACCTGAGAATGACAGACCTACACTTCAATCTCTTTGTGTGATATGGAGGACTATTGTTATCCTTAATGTGACATACAGTATCAGAAAATGCAAACAAATCCATAGTTTGTACACGACTCAACTTTAATATTTAGCAAAGACATTAAAAATTCAGCACTGAAGAAACAATATTCTGGCAATAGCATGACTAATAGTTGAACACAAAAAAGAAAAACAAATGTGGTTGGTTGTCCATAAAAAAGTCCACCAAAACAAGCTTTTCTTGCATTATTGTACTAAAATGGCTTTTGAGAAACCTCTTAAAGTTGCTTACAAACAAGCTAATTGATTTGTTAAGAACACATAATCTTACTAGAAACTTAAGCTACAAATGACACTTTCAAACATAGACATTCAACAAGAGTTTTTGTGCAAAACCACACTAGTTTTCAATCTTAGCCATCTCTGGTATATTTTCCAGAGGAACTTTAGTTAACCCATTGCGAAAACCAATATCAGAAGCCAATCTGTTATAGCAGTACGATCCACAGCTAACCAATGCCATACTATAAAAATTTGTTCTTGCGGTCGAGGTCATAAGTCGAAGTGAAATAGAAGCTATGGAATCGAAAGCCGCCTTGTAAGTTGCTGCTTGTCCACTTCCACCTGCTACAATTATGTTTGTGGTTGCAAGGAGACCTGTTTTGCAATAAATTGCAAAATCTTCACAGTTATTCTTGGAGATATGATAGCCACCAAATCCATTTTCAAAAAGATAAATAGCGCGGCGAAGGACTTCCTCCGCCGCATCTGAAAAAGCAAGGGTGCAGGTTCCTCCTCTAACTCTTGCTAGAAAATGAATTTTAGAGACACCATACTCAAAGAGGTATAGTTCACCTCCAGAAAGGAAACAATCTAAGCAAGATGAGATGACACCATTGGTGTTTATTTCACGGCTATCACCACATCTCAAGCATGGAATGTTGGTATCAATAGAAGGAGCTGAACTTGTAAAGAGAGTGTCGAAAATAGTTGGTGTTCCATTTTGTTGTAGTCTTCCATTTGTGAAGTGGATTACCATTCCCTGACCAACATATATTCCTGTTTATCTTAGCAGAACACAACACAACATGACCTTAACTAGTTCAGTATCATTCTTATAACTGAAAGCATAGTACTCCATCCATAACACTTTATAAACAAATTTCACATTTCTAATGTATCTTGACTATATTATAGTCAACATATACTAATTATACAATGAACCTAAAATGGTAAAATTTGCTTATAAAGTGTTACGAAGGAGTATAGGATAAGTTTGAGACATAAAAATGTGACATTAAAGGTAAATAAAAGATTAACAGAAGAGAGAAGAGATGACCATGATGTGCATAGAGGTATGCCTGCCTCCAAGAGTAGATGTGATCTCCAGCTTTCAATTGTTTCCGATCAATCTTGTTGGAAAGTACTCCCATCTTAAGTGTGTATGATTTACCAAGGTGAAGGAATCAAAGTGTTATATATAAAAGTTTTTCTATATTAAAGTCTTGTATATAAAAGTTATGGTGATAGAAAGCATTTGCTTAAAGTTAGGATATAGAAACAACACAAACATACACTGTCCCACAACTGAAAGAGAGAGACAGAGAGAGCAAGATATGCCTATTTTATAGGATCTACGGAAGATTTTTACAATTTTAAATCTGAGCCATTAATTATAAATCAGATGGTTCAAATTAATTCTGTTATAAAATCATTTAAAATGATCTCAATTGTACGGTTTAGATCGGACAACTATGATCTAAAGCTGTGTAAAAACTATATAAAAAGCTACAATATGAAATCAGTTTCCTAGAAACTTAGCGATTAAGCTTTCAATATTTTATTTTGTCAAAAAAAAAAAAAAAACTTTCGATATCTTATGAATTAAGGAAAACAAAGAGGGACCCCACCCACTCCACATGTAACTCTTCACCCTTACAAAATACTCTTTCTATTTTGCCCCTCATATAGTCATAAAAAAATCTACTTCTAAAAAAATAAAATAAAATCTAACTCACTTAGAAATTATAAATTAAGAATGCAAATTTAGAAACACTCGTAACCGCAAACTCAAAAAAGTTGCTCTTATCTCACTTCTCCATCATCATCAAACTGATCTCATCTCACATCACTTCATCCTCAAGTTGTTCTCAACACTACACAAACAATACTTTCACGTCACGGTGGTGCTCTCATCTCAAATCCTCAGAACGGTAACTTCTCAAACGTTCTTTTGATTTTATTTTATTTTTTCGATTTAAGTGGGAATAGACTTGAAGTTTTATTTTTATTGCACTTTATTATTTGAAGAACTTATGAATATTTTGTATTTGTTTTTAATATGGTTGTATTATGTATATGTAATTGATGAACTTATGAGGAAATAATTGTATTCTGTATTTGATGAGCTTATGAGAAAAAAATATATCGAAAAAAAAATAATAGCATGGAATACATCGGAAAAAACAGATTAAAGTATCTGAACCAAACCGAACAAAACCGATGCGTTTGGTTGGGTTTATTTTTGAAAAACGTTAAAAATCAAACCAAACCAAACCAATCGATGATTCATTGGTTCGAACATCGAGTTCACTCAAAACCGATCCAAACCGGTTCAATTACACCCCTAAAGGCGGGGACAGGTTTTGCTCAAATCCAAAATTTTGAATATCCCCATATTCATCTCAATTTTTAATGAGTTAAAAAGTAGAATACCAAACTCATACCCGATGAGATTCAAGTATCTCATTTTTCTCCACCCCACATAAACTAGGGTCGTATTTTAGTATTTTTTTTATTAAAAAAAGTTAAAAATCCAAAATTATATTTTTCAACAACATAGGGTGTGTTTGGTAAGTCCAATAAGCTAGCTTATAGCTTATTGGACTAGCTTATAAGCTTGTTTGAAAAATAAATATGTGTTTGGTAAAAAGCTTTTTTCATTAGCTTACAGTTTTTTTTTTTTGAGATGCTATTTGAAGTAGCGTTTGAGCTTATAGTTTTTTACAGTTTTTTTCATTTTTAACCTTTAATTTATTTTTATTTATTTTTAAATAAAAAACTACTCACTAAAGAAAAACAAACTACCCACTAACACATAATATACTGTTTAGTCATTTTATATTTATCAACCATTTTAAAAGCTAATTTTACCAAACACTTTTATTTCAATCAACTAGCTTTTCAACTATCAGCTATAAACTAGCTTATAGCTTAATTTTACCATACAGAGCCATAATTTTTCTAAACAATTTATTTAATACTCAACTTAATAAAAATAAACATATGAATGTAATTTAAGAGTTTCTGCTTAAAAACTTTTAATTTAAAAGATGTAAAATATAATTTCAACACACTTCTTCTTCCGAAGCACCATTAAAAAATACGAAGTTAAAATCCATTTTATTAGATATATTTAGAAAGAACCAATACCAAGTACCAACTATTTCATTCACTCACAAACGTGTAATTGATACAACACCATTTGATGACTAGATATGTTTAGGAAAAACCAATTACTTAGAACAAGAATTAAGCATAAGCAACATAGAAACAATTTTCATTCATCAAACACTCTAAACCTTTCAATCAGGAAACATACAAACCTACACTTCAATCTATTTTTGAGATGGAGGATTATTGTTATCCTTAATGTCATATTAGAAAATGCAAACAAGTCATTATTTTGTAGTACATCTCAACTTTAATAATGAATAAAGAAAGCATTAAAATTTAAAAGCATTAACATATCAAACAATAATGAATAAGTAACTCCTACTGTGCTTGTATGAGTAATGTTTGAACTCAAACAGAACTCAAAAAATTTGTCTTGGAATGCAAGAAAGATTGAACGGAGGCTAAATCAAACATACATTTGTTTACCTTGGCTATTTCATGTATTTTTTCTACAGGGACTTTTTTCGCATCTTTAAGTACCTTGTATCGAAACCAAATATCAGAAACAAATCTTCTAATACAGTATGTTCCGCAGCCAACCAATGTCATACCACAAAAACTTGTGGTTACAAATCGAACTGATAAAGAAGCTATGGAACTGGCAGCAGCCGAGCAAGATCCCGCCTGTCCACTTCCACCTAGACTGATTTTTGTGGTCACAAGGAGGCCTGTTTTGCAATAAATTGCAAAATCTTCACAGTTATTCTTGAAGACATTGTAGGCACCAAATCCATTTTCAAGAAGATAAAAAGCACGGTGAAGTACATGTTCAGTTGCATCAGAGGAAGCAATTGTGCAGGTACCTCCTCTAGCTTGAGCAAGAAAATGTGCACACGAGACAGCATACTCAAAGAGACATAGTTCACCACCAGAAAGAAAGCAATCCAAGCATGATAAGGTGACACCATTAGTCCTTGTTCGGCCTCCATCACCGCATTTTGGACATGTAATATCAGTATTAAAATTTGGAAGTGAACTTGTGAAGAGACGGTCCAAAAGAGTTTGTGTTCCATCTGTTCCTCTAGTGAAATGGATTACATTTTCCTCACCAACATATATACCTGTTATTATGTTACAAAAATGTAATTAGCAGAATATAAATACGACGGTAACTTAAGTACTATAAACATTAAAAATGAAGCATAGGATAAGTTTGAGACAAGAATATGATACATAGTTGAATATGAAAACATAAAATATATATATATATATATATATATATATATATATATATATATATACACACACACACACATATGAGTAAGAGAAAGAAGAGATAATGACCATGGTGTGCATAGAGGTAGGCTTGCCTCCAAGAGTAGATGTGGTCTCCGGGGTTCAATTGTTTTCTATCAATCTTATTGGAAAACACTCCCATTTTTGAGGTGTTATGGCACAATGTGTGTATGCTTTGCAAAGGTGAAGAATGAAATTGGATTAAAGAAAAGAAAGAAAATGAAGATGAATAAATACTTTGCCTGTGAACCTTCCACTACTAGACTACTTAATTTTGAGGGAAATTAACAATATGACATTTACCGAGGTAATTAAGTTGATGCATTCATTAATAGCCTTTAGCCATTCAAGGTGCATCATAGCAATTGCTGAAATTAACAACATTGAATGCAAAGAATTGGGGGGTATTCCAAAAGACTCTAGTAGTGCAACCATGTTTTGTCTCAACATAGATGATCATTTTTTGGTCAATGTGACATTACTATTATGGATGTGTCGATAGCTAGTTTTTTTTAATGGCAAGATGTGTCAATCTCTAGTTTTTCTGGTCTTTAAATTACCAAGTAATCTATGAATTTGATACCTAAAGTTGCTCTCTCCCTATTTTTAAGGTGTTTCGAACACCCTCGCTTATGCTCATGGGGTTGATTATACGAGAGCCTACAGCAATAATCATGCTAAGAATCTCATTGAGGATTGGTGTCGTCTGCAGCCAATAATCATGCTAAGAATATCAAAGGCGCTTAACACAGTGGCCAAACATGCAAAATTGTGTTCTTACGATCAACATGTTTTCATAACATATGCGTTTGACACATTAGGCTCACATAAGAGTCATAACAATGTTGTCTAAAAAAGAGTTCAAAAAAGGGTCATGCATAACAATGTTATCCGCCTACACTTCACTCATGTGTAATTAATTTAAAAATATATATAGCAATTCCTTTTCTAAAAAATTATACTACTTTGTTGTCGGATAATTTTCATAAATTTCATTAACTCACGAATACACATTGTCTGTATAAGTAATCAACACTACTACTGCTGTGCTTGCATCGCTAATGTTAGAACTCAAACAGAAAGAATAAAAGTGCTTATCCTTAAGTTTTTTCTCACCAAAACAGAATCTTGTATTCTACTAAAATGACTTTTGAAAGCTTTCAAAATAGCTTACAAACAAGCTAATTGGTTTGTTAAGAACACAACTGAAACTAAGTAAATGAAAAGTACAAATGGTACTGGAAACTTAACCTGCAAGCAAATCTTAACAAAAAAATTTAGAACCCTCATTCAAACATAGAAATTTCACAAAAGAATTTTTGTTCAACCACACTAGTTTTCCGCCTTAGCCATCTCAAATAATTTTTCTACAGGAACTTTAGTTACCCCGCTGCGATATCCAATATCAGAAGACAATCTTCTCCAGAAGTATGATCCACAATTAAAAGTCAGACTGATATAATTTGAAGCCACAAATGGAAGTGCAGACCAATTAGCTGCACCAGCCATGAATGATCCTGCCTGTCCACTTCCACCAATGCTGCTGTCCTCGGCGGTTACACGGAGGCCTGTTTTGCAATAAAGTGCCAAATCTTCACAGTTATTCTTGGATATATTGTAGGCACCAAATCCATTTTCAAGAAGATAAAAAGCACGGTGAAGGACCTCTTCCGTTGGATCCGAAGAAGCAAGCGTGCAAGTACCTCCTCGAGCTTGGGCTATAAAATGTATTTTATAGACACCATACTGATAGAGGTAGAGATCACCTCCAGAAAGAAAGCAATCTAAGCAAGATTTGAAGACATTATGATTCCTTTTTTGGTTGTCGCCACCGCATCTTGGGCATGGAATGTCAGTATCAAAAGAGCTGAGAGCTGAACTTGTAAAGAAAAAGCCCATTGTTGTAGTTTTTTCTTGTGGTGCTCCAGTTGTGAAGTTGATTACCATTCCCTCACCAACATAAATTCCTGTTATTATCTTACAAAAATGAAGTTCAGTATCATGGCATGACATTAACTTCAGTATTATACTCATAACTGAAAGCATAGAAAAAGTTTGAAAAAATAAGATCAATATGAATACTCATATAAACTAAGAATAAAAAGAATAGAATTAAGAATAGATGACCATGATGTGCAAAGAGATAAGCCTGCCTCCAAGAGTAAATGTGATCTCCTGGTTTGAGTTGTTTCCGATCAATGTTATTGAAAAAAACTCCCATTTTTAAGGTGAAGAACGAAATGTATGAATTGAAGATAAGAGATAAAATGAAGAAGAAATACTTATACTACAGTTTCTTTGCCTCTAGACCTTCCACCGCTGTAGTACTAGTATTTTTGGGGCAAACAAAATGACATATTCCGAGGTAAGTTGATGCATTAATCATTAATAGCCTTTAGCCATTCAAGGTGCATCGTAGCACTTGCTAATTATTAACAAGTTCCAAAACACCTCATGGTATTGATTTTTAAGTGTGGATGATTATGTCTCATATAAACTATGAATAGAAAAAATGTTCAATTATAAGAGATGTGCCTCGTAATTAGAAAGATGTTTCATGGTGTTGATTTTGAGTAAAAATATGATGTCTATCTCACTTGCGGTTTGAAGCACTTACTCGTTGTTATTCCATCTCTTCTTTTTCATTGAATTACGGACAACGTTTTGTCCTCTGCACGAATTATATAAAATGTCAAAATAACATTTGTTCACATAATATCATATAATACAAAATTTGTGTAATACCTTAAATATTGTTTGCTCAGTGTTGTTTTATCGTGTAATACTTACATTTCGCAAATCAAAAAGACTCTATTGGTCACTTAAAGAGATGAAAGAAAAAATATCTATACTTACATTTACTAAATATCTATGCAATTCATCAAACACTTTAAAATGGATCTCATTTAACCTATAATATTTTCCAATTGTCAATTGAAAGAAAAAAAGTAAATAGCAATAGTCTATGTGACACTTAAAGAATCGTGTTTGTGCAGAAGCACGGTGGTTAGTTTATGAACGGTGACAACCTTGAATTATTCCATTTTTTCTGACATGGTACTGCTGCAATTAGTTTAGGAACGGTATATACATACCGATAATCATGCTGCGTGTTTATCATCTCTTTTTCTCTTTGCTAGATGGAAGACGTATTTTTAAAGTAGTTAGAAGATTTGTTGATATTGATTATGATATGAATTTTTATATATTAGTTGCAAGAATGATTATTTTTTATGCAATTGATTTTATTAACAATTTAACTCTTAAAAATATGTTAAATTATCAATTTTAAGTATAAAAAATCAAATTAAAATTTAAAATAGATGAGTCAATTCCACAAATGAATAAAAATAGAAAAATTAAAACTATAATTAAGCCTAATTTTGTTTTAAAAAACACAAAATATGTAGTATAAGTTAATAAAGAATGGTAATATAATACTAAAAATAATATATTCAATGTTTTAAATTTTTAATTTTTTTAAAAAACTTTTACTTTTAAATAATAATAATTTTGTTTAATAAATAAAGCAAACGTGTAAGAGATTGTTTAGTCAGACTTTGGAGGTGAGAAAGAACAGCGATGGCCAGGCGAGTCGAGACTCGGAACGAGTCGCTATTGACTCGAATTGTTGATTCGCTGTTTGCCTTTGTTAGACAAGCTGAGTTTGAGATCCTCTTCTTTCTTTTCTTCTTCATCGCTTATATTCTCTTCAAAGACATCGTAAGTTCTTTTCTTTTTTATAAGCTTCTTCCTTTTTCTCATTTTTCATCACCCATTTACACCCTTTGTTCAAATTTTTGTTCTTTTTTATATGGGCACCATGTTTTTTTTTTTTTTCATGTTTGAGAAATTAGGCTGAAATTTTGACATAGTGTGTGTGTGGGATTCTCAATTCTAAATTTTTATAGCTTGAATTGCAAATTTTCTATTTTGATTGGTGATTAATATTAGAAAGTGCATCCCTATTTTTATCATTGTTTGGATAATTATATACTGTAAAAAACATTTACCTTGTTACTGTAAGCTTTGGAAGTATAAAGTGGATTTCTTGTGAATGAATATATTAATTGTATTTCTTATAGATCTTGTGATATACTCTGATCGAAGACGTGTCTGGTGTCTGAGACACATGTGAATACATTCTCAATTATGTCATTTTAAAATTATTATTGACGTTGTCGTGTCAATGTTGCCTCCAATTTCCGTGTCTGTGTCGGTGTTTCATAGGTATACACTCGTTCGTTGGTGCACGAAGATTCATTCTCTTTTGGTTCAAAATGCTTAATTACGTGAATTGAAATCAAATGGATACCATCTCCTAATATACCTATGTTAGGAGTGCTAAACAAATGCCAAATTAGTTTTACCAAAGTCACCGAATCTCCAAATTAGAGAATCTATTTCAAATTAGGATATAACCATGTCAATTGCAAACACCATCTATGAAACACTAACATGAAAAAAACAGACATCGGATACGAGACTCTTTCAGCCACTAGACACACCTTCAATAGTTCAATCTGAAATGTCGGTGCTACGTTGATGAGCATATTGACTCTCACTGTTTCAATATATGTATGATTAGTAACTTGGTTTTGATTAATTGTAAATTTTGGCAACATTTCACATGTTCTCCATCTAAACCTCCATCCTCTAGTCTATGTCCTGTTTATCTTGTAATTGTGGCTTTGTTAGTGAGTTTCAATGACTGTTTTGCATTAACTGCAGACATCAAGACCTGAATACAATCAAGTATTTGTGAAGAAGCCCGGTGGTGGACCAGAACTTTTTCCGTTTTAATGGAATTGATGCTTGGATAGGTTGGATGTCATTCCCGAAGGTATTCTTAGCGTGCCATGTAATGGTCTTCCATATTTCCTTTTGTATTTGTATGTTTATGTTTATGTAAGTTAGTAGGCAAAACAGGTTTGTATGATGTTACATTCCAGTTAGGTATAGCACAATACAATCAAGTAAAAATGGTTGACAATATTTTTTCTGTTCTCTTTGTTTATTTCAAATTTGATGGGCTTGTTTCGTTCTATATCTCTTCTTTCCTTAGCTTAGGAATAGAATGGCGTGGAACTTATTCATTCACAATCACATTTCAAATGCGGTTTACAGTTTACATATTCCATGATCCTTATCTTTGACATGAACGATAAGTGTTTATGCATAAACTATTTTTATAAATAGTGCGGTTAATCCGTTTTCATACAAGTAGTTGGTTGTTTTTATAAGTTCACTTAAAAATGCTTATGCAAGTTTGTCATTTGGATATAAGCTCTTTGAGATGCACTAATGTGTGTGGCATACATGTGTTTTGAGATGCTGCCAAATGAAAGATAATTTTCCATTTGTCTCAAACTCTGATTCTAAGCCTCTCAATCATGAAACACATGAACCTAAGTTTGATTCATGCACCTGAGAATGACAGACCTACACTTCAATCTCTTTGTGTGATATGGAGGACTATTGTTATCCTTAATGTGACATACAGTATCAGAAAATGCAAACAAATCCATAGTTTGTACACGACTCAACTTTAATATTTAGCAAAGACATTAAAAATTCAGCACTGAAGAAACAATATTCTGGCAATAGCATGACTAATAGTTGAACACAAAAAAGAAAAACAAATGTGGTTGGTTGTCCATAAAAAAGTCCACCAAAACAAGCTTTTCTTGCATTATTGTACTAAAATGGCTTTTGAGAAACCTCTTAAAGTTGCTTACAAACAAGCTAATTGATTTGTTAAGAACACATAATCTTACTAGAAACTTAAGCTACAAATGACACTTTCAAACATAGACATTCAACAAGAGTTTTTGTGCAAAACCACACTAGTTTTCAATCTTAGCCATCTCTGGTATATTTTCCAGAGGAACTTTAGTTAAACCCATTGCGAAAACCAATATCAGAAGCCAATCTGTGATAGCAGTACGATCCACAGCTAACCAATGCCATACTATAAAAATTTGTTCTTGCGGTCGAGGTCATAAGTCGAAGTGAAATAGAAGCTATGGAATCGAAAGCCGCCTTGTAAGTTGCTGCTTGTCCACTTCCACCTGCTACAATTATGTTTGTGGTTGCAAGGAGACCTGTTTTGCAATAAATTGCAAAATCTTCACAGTTATTCTTGGAGACATGATAGCCACCAAATCCATTTTCAAAAAGATAAATAGCGCGGCGAAGGACTTCCTCCGCCGTATCTGAAAAAGCAAGGGTGCAGGTTCCTCCTCTAACTCTTGCTAGAAAATGAATTTTAGAGACACCATACTCAAAGAGGTATAGTTCACCTCCAGAAAGGAAACAATCTAAGCAAGATGAGATGACACCATTGGTGTTTATTTCACGGCTATCACCACATCTCAAGCATGGAATGTTGGTATCAATAGAAGGAGCTGAACTTGTAAAGAGAGTGTCGAAAATAGTTGGTGTTCCATTTTGTTGTAGTCTTCCATTTGTGAAGTGGATTACCATTCCCTGACCAACATATATTCCTGTTTATCTTAGCAGAACACAACACAACATGACCTTAACTAGTTCAGTATCATTCTTATAACTGAAAGCATAGTACTCCATCCATAACACTTTATAAACAAATTTCACATTTCTAATGTATCTTGACTATATTATAGTCAACATATACTAATTATACAATGAACCTAAAATGGTAAAATTTGCTTATAAAGTGTTACGAAGGAGTATAGGATAAGTTTGAGACATAAAAATGTGACATTAAAGGTAAATAAAAGATTAACAGAAGAGAGAAGAGATGACCATGATGTGCATAGAGGTATGCCTGCCTCCAAGAGTAGATGTGATCTCCAGCTTTCAATTGTTTCCGATCAATCTTGTTGGAAAGTACTCCCATCTTAAGTGTGTATGATTTACCAAGGTGAAGGAATCAAAGTGTTATATATAAAAGTTTTTCTATATTAAAGTCTTGTATATAAAAGTTATGGTGATAGAAAGCATTTGCTTAAAGTTAGGATATAGAAACAACACAAACATACACTGTCCCACAACTGAAAGAGAGAGACAGAGAGAGCAAGATATGCCTATTTTATAGGATCTACGGAAGATTTTTACAATTTTAAATCTGAGCCATTAATTATAAATCAGATGGTTCAAATTAATTCTGTTATAAAATCATTTAAAATGATCTCAATTGTACGGTTTAGATCGGACAACTATGATCTAAAGCTGTGTAAAAACTATATAAAAAGCTACAATATGAAATCAGTTTCCTAGAAACTTAGCGATTAAGCTTTCAATATTTTATTTTGTCAAAAAAAAAAAAAAACTTTCGATATCTTATGAATTAAGGAAAACAAAGAGGGACCCCACCCACTCCACATGTAACTCTTCACCCTTACAAAATACTCTTTCTATTTTGCCCCTCATTGAGGATTGGTGTCTGCGGATTTTGCTGTGGGACAGACATCTTTCAAAGGCGCTTAACACAAAGTGGCTAAACATGCAAAAGTGTGTTCTTACGATCAACATGTTTTCATAACAGATGCGTTTGACACATTAGGCTTCACATAAAAGAGTCATAACAATGTTGTCTAAAAAAGAGTTCAAAAAAGGGTCATGCATAACAATGTTATCCGCCTACACTTCACTCATGTGTAATTAATTTAAAAATATATATAGCAATTCCTTTTCTAAAAAATTATACTACTTTGTTGTCGGATAATTTTCATAAATTTCATTAACTCACGAATACACATTGTCTGTATAAGTAATCAACACTACTACTGCTGTGCTTGCATCGCTAATGTTAGAACTCAAACAGAAAGAATAAAAGTGCTTATCCTTAAGTTTTTTCTCACCAAAACAGAATCTTGTATTCTACTAAAATGACTTTTGAAAGCTTTCAAAATAGCTTACAAACAAGCCAATTGGTTTGTTAAGAACACAACTGAAACTAAGTAAATGAAAAGTACAAATGGTACTGGAAACTTAACCTGCAAGCAAATCTTAACAAAAAAATTTAGAACCCTCATTCAAACATAGAAATTTCACAAAAGAATTTTTGTTCAACCACACTAGTTTTCCGCCTTAGCCATCTCAAATAATTTTTCTACAGGAACTTTAGTTACCCCGCTGCGATATCCAATATCAGAAGACAATCTTCTCCAGAAGTATGATCCACAATTAAAAGTCAGACTGATATAATTTGAAGCCACAAATGGAAGTGCAGACCAATTAGCTGCACCAGCCATGAATGATCCTGCCTGTCCACTTCCACCAATGCTGCTGTCCTCGGCGGTTACACGGAGGCCTGTTTTGCAATAAAGTGCCAAATCTTCACAGTTATTCTTGGATATATTGTAGGCACCAAATCCATTTTCAAGAAGATAAAAAGCACGGTGAAGGACCTCTTCCGTTGGATCCGAAGAAGCAAGCGTGCAAGTACCTTCTCGAGCTTGGGCTATAAAATGTATTTTATAGACACCATACTGATAGAGGTAGAGATCACCTCCAGAAAGAAAGCAATCTAAGCAAGATTTGAAGACATTATGATTCCTTTTTTGGTTGCCGTCACCGCATATTGGGCATGGAATGTCAGTATCAATAGAGCTGGAAGCTGAAGTTTCAAAGAGAAGGCCCAAAATAGTTGGTGTTCTAGTTTTTTTTTTTATTGCTCCAGTTGTGAAGTTGATTACCATTCCATCACCAACATAGATTCCTGTTATTATCTTACAAAAATGAAGTTCAGTATCATGGCATGACATTAACTTCAGTATTATACTCATAACTGAAAGCATATAAAAAGTTTGAAAAAATAAGATCAATATAAATACTCATATAAACTAAGAATAAACAGAATAGAATTAAGAATAGATGACCATGATGTGCAAAGAGATAAGCCTGCCTCAAAGAGTAAATGTGATCTCCTGGTTTGAGTTTTCCGATCAATGTTATTGAAAAAAACTCCCGTCTTTAAGGTGAAGAACGAAATGGATGAATTGAAGATAAGAGAGAAAATGAAGAAGAAATACTTATACTACAGTTTCTTTGCCTCTAGACCTTCCACCGCTGTAGTACTAGTATTTTTGGGGCAAACAAAATGACATATTCCGAGGTAAGTTGATGCATTAGAAAACACCTCATGGTATTGATTTTTAAGTGTGGATGATTATGTCTCATATAAACTATGAATAGAAAAAATGTTCAATTATAAGAGATGTGCCTCGTAATTAGAAAGATGTTTCATGGTGTTGATTTTGAGTAAAAATATGGTGTCTATCTCATTTGCGGTTTGAAGCACTTACTCGTTGTTATTCCATCTCTTCTTTTTCATTGAATTACGGACAACGTTTTGTCCTCTGCACGAATTATATAAAATGTCAAAATAACATTTGTTCACATAATATCATATAATACAAAATTTGTGTAATACCTTAAATATTGTTTGCTCAGTGTTGTTTTATCGTGTAATACTTACATTTCGCAAATCAAAAAGACTCTATTGGTCACTTAAAGAGATGAAATTCAACCAAATGATTTTTTTTCCGCAATCCACGATGTTAGTGGTCGTCTCATCTTAAGACAGCTATCCAAAAATACAGTTTTATTTTAGGCAAAATTAGATCAAGTGTCGTTTATTTTATTTATTTGTAATATATTTGTCCTTTATTTTTCCCCCTCACATCACACGAGTCCCTTATATTGTGCATGTATTAATCATTTATCTTTTTTTGTTATCTCACATATGTTCTTTATTTTTATAAATGTGTACGAATTAATACTTTATATTATTCATTTTTAACAATAAAATGTTTAAAATATAACAGGGACGGAACCAGAAAATTATACAAAGGGTGGTAAAAATTTAAATGTCTTTGCTTTGTTTGGTATCTTAAAGCACACATGTTAACTAATTTATGTACATATTATATAAGCATGCTTGATTTTGAAAAACAAAAGGGTCAAAGTGCAAATGCATCACATAACAACTATGATATCTCAATTATGTTGACACTATATAGCCAAACACCTACCATTTGCATACCTTTAAGTAGATTAAAATAAAAATAGGAATAAGTAGATTAAAATAAAAATAGGAAAAATACAGTTTGGCAGGATCAGGCCAGAATTCAAAGTAACTGTCATATGGACAAAAAGCTTCGCTAAAAATCTTACTAGAAAAATTCAGAGATAAAATTTTGGTGAAGGAAAAATGAGAATAATGCATGCAAAGAAAAATGTTGATAAGCCAAAAATAGAACTGGAAATGAGTTAATTATGTTGAGTCAAAATTGGTTAAACTTGACTTGAGTGATCACGTTCAACTTATTTAGTTTATAAACTAAATTTAACGAGCTAATTGCCCAATCTTTAAATTATGTTTAAATTAACTTGGTTTATCATAAGTTCTGATAAAAAACTTTAAAAGAGAATTACTTAATTATATTCAAATGCAACTAAATTGGTTATAGGGGGCTGCCAAAACTAAAAAGTGCTTGGTATTAAATGTTATGCAGCAAGAGAATTATTTAATTTTATTAAAATTACTGCTTCTACTAATTAGAAATGGTAAAACTAGTACATTAACAGAATTATTTGCTACGAGTAGTCATTGTTCAAATAATGTTTCACTTTTTTTTTTAATGACAAATTGTTAGTTGTGAGTATATTACAAAGATATGTTAGTTTTTTTTGAACCATGAACCTCCGTCAACTCTTTATAACCATTAGTTCAACTAGTTTAACCAATTAAGCTACTCATCTCATTATTCGACAAGACAACTAAAGAGTTTCTATATTTGCCTCGGGGGCGGTTATGTAACCTTAGTATACATGTATAAGAGCATCTTTAGTGGGAGTAAACTAAATGGGTAAACTAAGTTGTTTTTTGTGGGTTCAAAGTGATTAGTAGGATTTAAGAAAATTATAGTTGATTTGAGTAGTTTTTACTTTAACGGTGGTTGGTTATAAACAATCAAAATTTGACCCCACTTATTTATATTATTTTTATTTATAATAAGTCTTCTATTATTTTTATGCATTGAATAAAATTGAAGTTACTTTTTGTTCAATAAAATATTATTTTTAGTGAAGGAAGAATTGTTAGCTAACCGTGTGTTGTATAGAGTATGTTATTTAACTTAGTTGATCTACCATGTCACGTGTCTTTTGTGCAATGGTGATAAAACTATAAGGAACGTATTTATAAGAAATTTAGTCAATAGTTAACCAGCGATAATGATGCTCTAAGAAACTCATGGACCTTGGGGGTGGCCACAGCCCCTAAATGGTTACACCTAGTTTCGTCCTTGAATATAAACATATTCGAAGGGGTTTGAAATATTTCATTAAACTATAAACAATGATGAGCACTCATCTTGTTCATTCTTATCATCTTCATCACATCTTCTACATTGATTTATAACAAAGTATATATTTTTTATTTTAGCAAAAGGGAAAATATATTAAATAAAAATAAAGAGATACAGGTAATAGGAAGCATTAGATCCGACCCATATACAATTCAAATAGGAATACAATGTGATCAAACATATGAGAATCAACCCTAATCAATCATAACAAAATATACCCACCACGAGCGTAACCCAACCCTAAAAAATACTTAAACACTCCTCAAAACTATATTAATCTATGTGATTTATTTGCTTCAATATTCTAAATTCCAAAATCAAATTTTTAATTTTCATTAAACTCTAAATTTACCAAATATAAAACCATGGCATAAAAAATTGATCACGTAATTTATTTTCACATTGTCAAATTGAATTGTAAGAAGGAAAAAATAAATTAAGTTCATGCAATTAATTAACTTTCTATGATAAATCATTTAAGAGAATCCGAGTTCGATTATCATGAAAACAATTTAATTAAATAAAAATGAATTGTCAAAATAGACAAATTAATTAAAATTAGAAATCAACATTGCGTAATCAAAAAACAGATTTAGTCAAAAAAAAAGATTGGCTAAAAATTAGATTAGTCAAAAACTAATTTCTAATTAAAAATAGAAACCAAAATTATTAAAAATAGAAACCAAAATTACAGCTTAGTCAAAAATGGAAGACTAATTTTCATTTTGCTTTTCGAACTTTGAAGGGAAAAGTTTTTGATTCGTGCTATTGACGTAAACTAGATCTTTGGGAATCCACGTCAGCTTTTGTCGTCTTCCGTTAATTTTCTTATCTTTTTCCCTTTTCTTTCTCTCTTTTTCTTTCACACCAAAAAAATATTAACAAACAAAACCCTCTTCGAAAATTTCAATTTCTCCGTCGCACTCTCCGCCATGGCTTCTCTCCTCCGTCTCTCAATCGCCGCCGTCATTCTCCTCATCGCTCTCTCCTCAACCACCGTCACCGCTCGTCCTTGTCGCACCTTCATCATCTCTTCCTACTCCATCCGTAACCCTTCCTCCAACACCTACGCCACCATCACCGAGATCCGATCCATTTCCCCTCTCTTCATCAACGACAAACCCTACGAAATCGTCATCGATCGCCCGATCCAACACCATAATCTTCATTTAGAAACTCAATCTCAAAGCGCGTCGCATCCACGCGGCCCCTTAGGGTTTTCCACCGACGCTTATGATTTCTCTTCCCTTCGCGATCGTACCAAGGATATCCTCAGCGTTGCTCTAGCTTTACTTTTCGGCGTTGGATGTGGTGCTCTCACCGCCGCCACCATGTACTTGGTCTGGTCTGTTTTCACCGCCCGTCATGAACTCCGTGCCGCCGCTTATGGTGAATTCTCTGATGACGAGATTGAAAGCCCTAAGAAAATGGGATATGTCAAGATTCCGGCGGCTGAGGTGACTGCTGCCGCTGCTGCTCCTGCATCGCCGGTGAAGGATTAGGGTATGGAAATTTAAAAATTGGAATTTTTAGTAATTCATAGTAAGTATAATATAATCTTGTCGTTTATGTGTATTGTTAATAATCATAGTTGAATTTGAATGTAAAAGAAACACCGAAAGGTGCAAACTCTTGCAATGTATGAGTAATTGTTTCTTTATTATTACATGTTTACTTTGGAACTTGATGATGTATTTGCAATATTTTAGGATTATTATTATTAGGGTGATGCTAACTGTGCCCCCGGGGCACTAGTTAAGGAGCTAAAAGTAGTAATTCTTGTCTTGAAAACAATATTATTCATATTTTAAATATATTGATTACACAAGTTCCTAGGTTTTTATACTATAATTGGTATCCTTAACTAGTGCCCCGGGGACACTAGTTAGCATTTTCCTTATTATTATTACTTGGAAAACCCTAGTATTTATTACTATGATATTGGTTTTCTGTGTTGATTTTTCAATGTGGAAGCCTTGAATCATGTGTGAGATGTGAAGTAATCTTGAATCTTGATACAAATGGAAGTAATCATGATATTTGCATGGTACATTATGGAGTATTTTGTAGCATAATTTTATCTGAAAGCAAATTGTAATTGTATGGTACATTACATTATGGAGTAAGGTATATTATTATATAGTATTTTGTACATTTTGGTTCCAATGATTATTTCATTATACAAATGCCATTTGTGGATCTAAAGCAAATTCTATCAAGTTTGGTTTTGTTCACTTATTATGGGTGGAGAGTGTTATGTTACTGATTTCCATGTGAAAGGAGGACTTCATGAACCCAACTTAGAGGGTGTTATGGGTGTGAGGGCGAATATAGAATTGGACAATCCTCCCATTGGAATCATGGTTTTGAGGTGGAGTTAAGTTCAATCCATATCATGTTCATAAACCCATCCAACCAGTTGAGTTAAGTTCAAGTTATTTAGAGTAGATTTAAACCATTTTAGCAATAAAAATAGGGTTGAAGTATGGTTTCATTTTATGATTCAGTAATCTGGTTAGTGACAGATTTGGGATAATGTGCAGGTTACCTGTTCTGTATGTAACACATTACAACCTGGATGTCCAGTTTCATTCTTTTTTAAATACCGGAGAGGATCCAAAGTGCTTTTACATAGTGTGAGGAACAATTAATTATTGTGAACACAATTGTATTGTGAGGAACCTGAATCTTCCCTTCTCGTTTAGCTTAGTATAGACCTTAATTAAACTGTATGGATTTGCGCGGATTTATTAAGATACAGGAAGTAGTAGCTTAATACTAATATAATGCCCTATGGATTTGTTGTATTATATTTATTGAGGAGCACTATTCATTGTTAGTATACTATGGTAAAGCTTTCAATTGAAGCCTTCATGTTAGTATCTCCTCCCAAGCAGGGCCTGCTTGCTTTCACACTATTCCACCACATTATAAAAGAATAGTGGATGCCCCAAAGCAAACAGTGCCATACTGGAGAGTTGTTTGGAAAGGTTATTTTTTCAGTCATCAGCACACTAAAGATGATAAAAGTGAAAAATCTTGTCGATACTATATTCGTTGGTACCCCATTCCAACTTTCCAGTGTATTCTTAAGGTAGAAGGACTGGTCAGTAATAGCATGAAGGGATGATACGTGTTCTCAAAATTGTGGGATTTTGAGGGGATTGCATTTAACACAGCCACTGCGTCAATGCAATTAGTAATTACTATGAAGTAACTGTTTTGGACCGTCAAATTAAAAATGAACAGTAGAGTATTTCATACTATGGAACTATCAAAATGTGGATTGTGTATTCAAAATCGTTAGATTGCAGATAGATGATCGAGATTCACTACTGCAGTAAATTGTGAGCTGACTAACAATTTTGATATATCCGTAAGTAAATATCAGCAACAAGAAGCAAGTGAAAATTTCCAATATTCAAATTCCTCTTAGATTTCCGTCCTATGTATATGAGTGATGTGGAGAGTGATTCAAAAAATTGTAGCAAATCTAGTTTCCAAAAAATAAAAGCCTTGTTTTTAGTCCTAAAAAAATAAATCGGGACAACTAAGTTTTATGTAGACAGACGTCAAAAACTTGATTTTTTTTTCATGGTAACATATACGTTGACTCATCAAATGACCGCTCAATGTGTCTTGTGTCATACTTACAACAAGGGGACAATTAGGTACCGTCAAATAATTAAGTAGGAACAATTTAGTCCTTGTCAATAATCAAAAAGGGACAATTTAGTAACTACCATTGCAAAATTCAAACATTGATGAAGGCTTATTGCAATGATATCATAAATTGTGGATAACATCATCTACATGTGTGAAATTTGGAACTAGATTGTCAAGTACAGATAGGAATTTATTTTAACAAGGATGACATCTCATAAAAGGTCTTAGCCAAACTGCAAGGGTATACAGCCACCGGTACAACAAATTGGATTGGCCAATTAAAGGTAGAGTAATAAGAGGACACTAACATGAAGATTTCTCTTCTCACTCCCACGTCTCTTTTTCACCTCCCAATAATCCAATTTTATCTCCCAAAACTTTGGGTTTCTTTTTTCGAAGTTTTCCGATATAAAAAAACATGGATTTTCAACCGTTTATAACTTCGGTTCGTGTTTATCGAAGAATTTTTTAAGAGGTATAAAAGGAAACTTGAGGGGTGAAAAAACGACATGAGAGGTGGGATGAGAAATCTTCCACTAACATAGTACAAGTGAAGAGGACCAATATGAGGTTCACAAACATAAGTCATCAATCAATTGGAGACTACTTGGAGTCAACATAAAGCTATTTGTCTAAATAATGCAACACAAATTACTTAGCCAAAAAAAGACTCGAAGATACATAAACTGCAGTTATGCATATTTGATGATACATTGTTGGCACAATGAGTAGTTTGGGAATATTTTGTAGCGGCACTAGAGATATATTAAGCAAGTCAAGTCTTACATTAATTAAAAAGAGTTGATGTTTGTTGAGTAACGGTACTAGAGAGATATTAAGTGAGATGATCGTTTATGCCTTAAAATTTTGGGATGTGGTATCAAAAGTCAATTATTTAGTTGTTCAATATTCAATGTGTTGATTAAGTTCAATGAGACTCATATTTGAGGGTGTATGTATTGATATATCAAGTGTGTGTTAAGTCTCGCATTGATCGAAAAAGTTGGTGTTGAACTACATACAAGCGAGAAGATTCATAAACTCAATGCTTTAAGATTTTAGGTAAAATTATCAACCTAATCTCTTAAATTTTTTTGTGAAGATTCATAAATCTAATCTCTTAAGATTCCTACTAGTTCAGCTGTCAATATAAATATCGTTATATTGAACACCTTTATTCAAATTCAAACTAAAGAATTCTCGGTATCTTGTAATCATTTTAGTCTTACAAATAGAATTTAGTTTGTTAAAGATTAAGTATAAATTTAGCAAGAGTCACGTGAGGATTGACTTTTAATATCATTATTGGAAGCTCCTATGAAAATGACGCACCACCCTTAGACACAAACAACTAATAGATGTCACATCTATGACTATGATTTACAAACCAACTGTCATTTTAACCAAAATCATATTGAACCGTAATTTTGCTTTTGTACAATAAGTTATTTTATTAAACAAGTTAGAATGTTAGACGGCAAATTGATTCAATATATTCTTGTGTATCTATTGTTTATCCATTTGAAACTATATCTCCATTTTATTGAGCAAATATCGTCTATTCATTTGCTCATAATAATATATCAATTACTTACGACCAAGTGAATAAACGATACTTACACAAGAATATATCAATTCATTCTTGCTGACAATAAAACGGAGAATCAGTTTGAAAAATGTAATTAAACATTCATAGAACACTCAAATAGATAGTTAACTGCAAACATAGTCCATGTGTCAGTCGTTTGATTTAGATCAACAGTTAGGATCATTTAAATGTATTATAATTGTTGTGTAATCTAAACCGTCCAATCTTAAAACAACAGTCATGTTTGATATAGCTTGAAACTGTGCCATAATACTACTACTACTACTACTCAAAGTGCACATATATTTTGGGGGATAGAGATAGCAGCATTTAATAGATAAGAATAGTTGTAATTTTAATGACAATAGTCATATACTGCTCATATAGTAGAATATTAATGACAACTAAAGCTTAAACAGTCTTCTCTAGTTGCCTATCTATAGAGTACATAAGTACAAGCAATAGGTTAATCAAATGCTAAAATAATAGTAGCAAACACTAATTCATCTAGCTTTCAATATGCCAAGTTCAGGTTGACAAAAGCTTGTCCTAATTTTCTTATCAAATCTTGACATAAATAATAAAGATGACATGTGGAATAGATTAACAGTACATTCCATCGAAAATAATAATACGCATAAAGTTGTCTTAACTGTGGAACCTGAAGGTTACACATTTTGGAATCATCGTGTTCTCAGTATTCAAGTGAGCCAATTGATGGTGGTTGTCCAGAAACAATGTGGTGAGATTCACCAGAGCCGTTAAGCCTTTGTCCTGAACCTAGGGCAAGCGTTTCTACCGCTTGTTCTCCCATCTTCTGAATATCTTCCGGTGAAAGTATTTTGATATACCAAACGTTATTCACGAATGATCTACATTGAATGAACAATGAACCCATGTTATATAATTTTAAAAATAAAAATCAAAGGATAAGGAAATTTAATCGCGAATTTAGCATAAGTCTTGGTGTAACTGAAACTGGTACTTACTCCCACGGATCGTCGCCAAGGAGAAGCACATCATTCTCCCGGTCGACGAACACAAGCTGCCAGCCTGATCTAAGAGGGTCTTCTAATTTTCCCTCAATTCCAAACATTTGACCCAACTCCTCTCGCAGCTCACGATAGCTGTTGAAACGAGAGATGTCAAGTGAACGCCCAACCGATCCCGATTTGTAAACCTGTTAGAAGACAAAACTACACCACTAAATTTATTTGAAGAACAGACAAAAGCTGTGCGGATTACTTGCGAATCATTACCTTCACAAATGTTGGGTTCTGGTTTTGTGGGTCGTTTTGGTCTGCATTTTGCAAAAATGACGATGAATCTTGAATGTAGGCATATAGAGAACCCTGAAATCCTGACTCCCCTAGCGGCAATGTCGATGCACTAGTGTCAGCTGATGAAGTGGTGTAACCTGGGACAGTGGTGGGGAGAAGAAGACCAGATGAATCGATATTGACACCCGAGAGAGTATGGTTTTGGGCATCCGAATCACAATGTGAGGACACCATCCCGGATTCTTTTCCAGAATATTGTGCATGCGGCATTGAGCTGCCAAACGCATTGACTTGCATATTTCCATACTTCGGAGTCCATGATTGTTGTGGTAACTGTTCAGTCATCAATGACTGACCACTTCTGGATAGAGTCGATAGATTCAAGAGATTACCAGTTCCTTCAGGGCAAAGCGAACCAAGCATGTTTTGTCCAGACGGAACTGAAGCAGGGAACTTTATGTTTGACTCAAGGAAATCTGGTTTTGAATACGATGGTGACGGCACGTTGGATTGTTGTCTCTGATGGAGCTGATCATTTTGAATTAGAAGTGTATCTTGATAACTATGTTGCTGCTGTTGAGCTTGCACTTCTTGATTGTTATTTGGTTTCTGAAGGAGCTGAGACAGGTTTTCTGTAAGTACTTGGGCTTGTGGCTGCGGCATCATATTAACTGTTTGTTGAATTATTTGAGGCTGCTGAAGTTGCAAAGGCGAGTTGTTTCCTGATTGAAGGTAATTGATAGGCTGTTGTTGAAAATTCATCATTTGTGGCCTCATGAGATATCCACCACTACCCATGTTCTGCAATCCAGCTGCCAACATTGCTTGGTATTGTTGATTCTGATCACTTCCGAGCAAAGTCGGATCTAGTCTCTGCTGCATCCAGGGCAACAAACCAGAGGCACCTTGAAAATTTAGGGAATTGAGACCTTGGTCTGCAGGTCCACCTCTCATCCACATTAGACCATTTGCTGCTTCATCTCTGCCATCTGTGACAACATCCCGGGTAAGTAAAGCATACACAAGAAGATCCTCAAAATAACCACGCCCGTTTTTTGAAAAGCGAGAAAGACGAGACATTGTCACCCAAAAATGCGGACCAACAATAGAAAAACCCGTCCCCATGACATGAATGGAGGAAATAAGTAAAGCATACACAAGAAGATCCTCAAAATAACCACGCCCGTTTTTTGAAAAGTGAGAAAGACGAGAGACATTGTCGCCCCAAAATGCGGATCAACAATAGAAAAACCCGTCCCCATGACATGAATGGAGGAAATATGGAAGCTACCAAATCTTAATACTTGTTTGGTTTGAAAAAACACTAAGCACTATGCAGTATCTCACTAACTTCAACTGTCGATTGCTTTCAACTACATAACATGCCATGCCTCAAAGCATGGGTAATAGTATAAAAAATTAAAGATCAAAACAAGTTGCACAGATAGAATGACATGGAAAAATGTACCAAGTAAAGATGAGGTGCCAGGATGCCACGGGCGTTTCAATCTGAGGGGAAACAGCGATGGATACATTGGGAATGTTGTTAAAGGCTCAATTTCCCATAATGATACCCGTGGTTGTCTCTCTCCTGCTGTTGATTCATCCCAACCAACCTATTCACAGCAGATAAAAAGACCGTGTAAGAATAATTCTATAAAAACTCTAGTAAAATTGAACTGAGTATTAAAATGTTGCTGCTGCAGTTCAATCTTTTGGGACAATCATTAAGGACTTGGTGTGTGATACATCTAACATTTTTTCTTACATAAATATATGATATTATACAATATAATATACGAAAAACCATATAGAATTACGGTGCACAATGAGTAGCACCGTATTTCTTCACAATGTGATCTTTACTTACCTTGACAGAGCGCCAATGAGAATTCGGCCACCGAACAGCATCCAGATCACTTATGCCAGTTATCGTACCCATGTACCTACAAAACAAAAGCAATACACAGATAAGTAAATGTAAAATAGTAAAGCGAGGTAGTACTTTTCATGAAGTTTTCCAGTGCCTTAAGATTGAAAACAAGCTTTTTGTCTCACATGACGATTGCAGATCACAGAAAATGGCGGTTTTTTCAAATTCTACTATGCTATAGCGCTGCTATTTGACAATACTTTGATGTATTAAATCGCATATCGTGAGACAATAGCAGTTTGATAGAATTCCACTATGCTATAACACCACTATATTTGCTATTTGACAATACGAAAGTTGCTTAAAGAAAAATAAGTACCACAAGGAAAGATAGTATCTAATGTCTACATATACCTACGGACACTTGACTCTTCAGTCTCGAAAAGCATCCTGAAGCGCATACCAACAGAGATACGTGTATGGTACACAGCTTTGATATATTTCGAAAGCGGTATGACAAACTCGGATGGACTAGCCCTGCTCATGATGTAACTGTTAGAAGAAGCATTCTAATTTATCATTAAGAATTCACAAATGAAAGCTCAGACACCATTTACAACCTTGGATTATAGAAGACAGTAAAACAGCTATTAGTTGCTGCAGCATGGGCAGCGGCCGCAAGAAGTCCAATGTGCATACTATCACTGGACAGAACTGATGATGGCATCACAGTTTGCGGTCGATTGGCTCGACGTATTCCCAAAAGGAGCTGATTCTTCTCGTTCCTATAAGCAAACATACATGGTATGAGCATAAAAGAATTAATGTCCAGTTTTTCAAGGGGATAAAAAACAGCCGAAAAAAGAAAAGGAAACAAGCACCATATGAAAAGCACAGAATCTCCAGCAACAAGTCTCTTGGCACTAACAAATATACTCCAGCCTGTAGTAAGAAGGTGTCGTTTTGGCTGTCCTGAAATGACATGTGAGCAACAAACGCATTAACAAGGGTTGAAAATACAATTGGAAAAAAAAATGTTCTCGTGTAGGGGTAGCATAATTTATTAATGACTCGACTACATTTCTCTAATTTAAAAATAGTGCACTTAAAGTTTGTGATTTTGTTGTAGCAGAAAGAATGGCTCTGAAACCAAAACATAAATAAGTAAAATTGTGAGATTAACTTAAAACAGCAAATAAATGGAATGAAGGAAGTGAAAGTACAAAGTTATTACATTTGCCGGCTATTTTTCTCTTAAACGGTAAAACTATATAATAATGGACGAGAGTTGATACATAAGCTTCCCTAACACAAGTCTCCTATTCAGCCAACCATCACGGCCACAATCCATGGTCAGATCACTCAAGTTTGGGTATTATTCAAGCTCCTTATACAACATGGATGGCGACTATTGGAGACAGTCCAGAGTATTAAGGATAGCTGATTTTATTCTTGCTAGTTATTCTTGTTAGCAATATATATGTGGTGCATCTACAAGTACAAACAGGAAGCTTCCCAAATCATGATCATTTATGATATGCCGCAATGATCTTAAATTTAATGTAGACCAACACAATACCAATCAAAGCTTTTCTCACTATGACGCCGGTTAAATGAGTTGAGCTATTGCACAGTATCTATCATGAATCACTCCAGTCACAAACCATTTAAATCTAAATCTCTCTCGACATTTTGGCATATAGTTTTCCTTGGCCTCTCTCTAACTATATGAATTTCATCCATCTAGTGTGCCTTATTGCTAGACATGTATACAGGTTTTCTCCGAACAAGCCCAAACCATCAAAGATGAAACTCTACCATCATTTTTACAATGGCATATCTAACCGGTCCGGGATTTGGGTATTATGAGGTGCCCAAGTCCCATATTGAGAAGTATGGGATGTTCGATGGAGTATTTAAGTGGATTGGCTTATGGGAGAGTTCTCTAAGGGAGTCTGTTTGGTTGTGAGAATAAATTGAGAAGAGAGAAAGAGAGTAGATTTGAGGTGTTGTTTGGTTTAAAAGAAAGAGAAGACAGAGGTGCGCTTAATTTTTAAAAAGACAAAAATATTGCTATTCTAAAAATTAATTAATTTTATTAATATACAACATTTTTTGAAGAATAGTATTATACAATTTCATATTGTTTATAAAAATTAATTGAATCTTTAATTTTAATATAATAAAATTCATGTAATATTTATATTTCATTTTTTTTAATTTTTGATTAAAAATCGATTACAAACGAAGAATCCCCTTATCTCTCTCTCCCACTCTTTTCCTAATTCTTCTTCTGGTGACCACATTCTTCTTCACTTCACCACATTTCTATGTTTTGATCTACTCAACTCCACACATAGAAAATGGCTCTTAAAGGGAAGAAGAGATGGATAGATCTAGAGTCATCTAACAGAGGAAAAGTCGGTCATGGAATCAAGCGGTGAAGGGGTTGTTGTGATGGAGGATAACAAGAAGAGAAGTTATGGGAATGGAAGCCACCGAGAGAGACAAGTACAAATGGAAAACAAAGAAATTTTTTTTTTTTTTCACATCTGAGCAGAGAGAGCTAAAAGTGGTGGGACCCATCTATTTCATCGCTCTCTCGTCTCTATTTCTCTCCTGAACCAAAAGAGGTGGTTCTGCTCTTACTTCGCAAAATCTACCAATCATAGTGTAAGTGCTTGAATACTTTTCACTTACCTGACTTTCTCTTATATGTATTCACCCTAATTCTATCATGTACCACACAACCACTTATTTGATCAGAATGGTCTCATCCTTGCAACATAAAGTTTGCCTTCTGATTAGCTCTTTACCACATAGAATTCAGTTTCACAACCGTAAAAAAATATATATTTAAACTTTGAGTAAAACTTTTCTATCACACAATACGCACAACATTATTTCATTTCATTCACACTGATTGTATACTTTTTGGAAACTTTTAAACACGTGCGCTATTGTTTATGGTTTAAAAGTTATAGATGAATCCTTACAGTCAAGAATCAGAAATGCCATCGATTTTTTAAAAAACTATAGTGCCTTATTTATATCTTTTAACCTTAAAAGAACTTATAAAAAATATACAAAAACAAATATAGGGAGCGAGTTGAAAATTAATTTAATCTTCAAAATAAAACAGACAGTTCTGACTACTAAAGTTACTTAGTTTCACGAAATTCTCCCTCTAAACTTGGAGAGTATTAACTTATTATGTATTATATATGCCATACATATGATACATATGCGTGTGGTTCTAAAGATAACCATACTCTACCAAAACATCGTTGCATATATTCAAAACCCTTGTATAAATAATAAGATTGTAAGAATGGAGTGAGATTCTTACCCCGGAAAATATGACGAAACTTCCACTCAACGTCATGGAGATCCCTAGCAATTAGTTCTTGTGCTGGTGGTTGCTGTGAGAAATCCTGTGTAGGCAAAATTTAAGAGTAATGCATCTATCTATCACTAAAACCAACTAGAATCGAACACAAAAGCAAATTATGCACAATACCAGCGGAGGGAAAACTTTCTCAGCTGCACGGCGAGGAACAGAGAATCCTCCATGTGTGCTAGTGTCACTGGCTGTTAAAGTCTTGCAAAAATAGTTTGAGGGCTGCTTACTTGGAATGCCCAATTCCATAGGAAGAAATGTATCCTTCTGCTCTTCCTACATTCATAGTTAAAAATGGAAATTTCAGTTCTCCAAATATAAAGAGAAGTTTATTTATAACACATAATCCAAACATGCCAAAGAACATCACGATACCGGAGTCAACGGCTGAAGTGTCATCTGAGCATATACTTCATCCGTTTCAACATCTGCCTGAAAAATCAAAACACGGTCAAGTTCTTCACTGAGTTTATTACGCTATAGAGAACCATATCTCGACTATCTCATAACTAAACGAAAAAACACAAATATACTCACATGCATTGTGACATTGTGAAGTTGGCAAACCAACTGAGGTGGCAAGCTAGGGTAATTTGGTATGTGCCCATCAATTTCTCGGTTAGTTGTGGCAGATACCTAGAATCAATAAAAAACAAATTCTTCTCAATTTCCATTCATAGAATCAATCTATTGAATTGTTTCCAAAACAAAGTTTCCATTATCTTCTATAGTATGCAAATTGAAACAATCTTGAATAGAGTACTAAAAAAGCAAAAACCTGCTCACTATGACCCTGAGGGAAGTAAACCACACGAGTCCCTGCAGTTGGTAGGGACACTAAGGGCCCCGCACATGCATGCCATAGCTCAGAATTCAGACATTTCTTCTCCCCTCCTCCACCTCCTCCTCCTACCATCATCAAAAAGAGAAAAGGAAAGTAATAAAAAAAAACATACAAGGATGTTATTGTTGAAGAAACACAAAAGGAGTACTATGATAGGGACACAAAATATTTATATGACTAAAAGCCAAAACAAATACTAAGAATTGTTAATAAAGCAAAAAGATAAAATTGAAATGGATACCTTCATGTTGTCCCTGCTGACCCAACCCTGATGTTGAAAGCTTCATTTCATCAAAGCTTTACCCTTTTCCTTTATTTCTCTTTCATTCAAAGACACAGTATCACTATAAATTTGGCAATCACAGAAACACATGAAAAAACCCTAACCTAACTAACTAAAAGCCATAAACTTCAATTAACTTCAAGCCATTTCAATTTGCATTCCTCAATCATTTCCTCTCTTTACCTAACCAACCAATGCACTAACACTACTCCATACTCAAAAACTAAAAATCAAACAAACCCAAAATCCAAACACAACCAAAACATCCTAAAACAAATTAAAAAAACAACCTTTTACACTAAAACAAAGAAAGTAAAGTATTGTTTTTTACTTCAATTTTTCAAAATTGAAGCTAACCCTTCATGACCCATGACCCAGTTGGAGTTAACTTACAGAAGTGACACGTTGTTCAAGATCAGCATGAAGACATATTTAAAAAAATGAAAACAAAACCAAAGGACCTCTTTTGTGGCCTATCACTTTCGATTGAGACCGAGTGTGAGGATTGTTTTTGCTAAGGAAAAACAAGTGTTTACAGTAGTAACACAGTGAGTGATGACAGAAGAGAGAGAATTAAAAGAAGGGGTCATTTCTTTTTCTTGCATATATAAGGGGGCCCCGACCAAGCTGGACATGGGCACAGTGGAGAGAGAGAGAACACTCATGTTTGAGAGTTATGGGACGGTAAATATATATGAACCGTTGGATTATCCGTACGGAGTAATCTTGAACGTTGAATTTGTTTGATGTGACAGCAAGCATGTGCCACCATCCTTCACCGGTCGCTGTCGAAAGTACGGAGTATTGAGGTGAATCAAAATTATTACCGTCAAATATTAATAAAAATATTTCTGGTAAAAAAAAATAGTACAAGATCACAATTTTGATTCGATTCGATAAGAATTGATTTGAGGTGAGTTGAATTTGTCTGAATTCGATTCGATAGGAATTGATTTAGTTTAAAACTCGATTTAAGTTCGTTACGAACTCTTTTTTCAATTCGAGTTCAATTCATTTAAAACTCACAAACAATTCGATTTGATTAGTTAGTTTTAACTCTTTAAATCAAATCATATGATATTAATGTCAATTTTTTGTCAAAATTTCAAAAATTGATCTTTAATATTTTAAACTGTTTTTTCAAAGCAAAAGAAAATATTAAATTAAAATGAAAGTCATCATAAGTGTATAATGGATATATGCTTACAAAATTAAATTAAAATGAAAGTCATCTTAGGTAATATATATACAACCGAGTTAATTCATGAGTTAAACGAGTCGAATTATATATAGTTTATGTACAACTCATATATATAGTTTATGTACAACTCATTTATGTAACAAACTTAATTTTTAATTGAAGTTCAATTCATTTGATTAACGAACCAAGTTCACGAGTTAATTATCAAATAAAATTTTAAATTATTCACGAATTGGGTCAGATCGTTGTCATAGATAAAAGTAAACTACAAAATTAACCTCTTATTATGTACTTTGTTTTTAAATTAATTTTTAACTTTTCAAATATCTTAAAATAGTCTTCTTAATATTTTTGTGAATATTTGTTTTATTTATTATCAAATTAATTTTTATCTTCGTCAATTTTTTATTAAAATATTTTGTGACATTTTACTTGTAGTCAAATTAATTCATATATTTACAATTTTTACCAAATAAATTTATTATTGGTTATGTAATATTTAAATTGTGTGAAGTTATCGTTCATGTCACAATACAAAGAATGAGAAAACTATATCGGAACGAATTACACAAACATATACATATTTAGTAATTTACTCAACTTAATAGTAATAATAATAATAATATTGTCAAAAAAAAATAATAATAATTTTGTCTTGTGAGTTTAACTCAGTTGAAATAACCACTTAATTATATATGCTGAAAGTCAAAGTTGATCTCTCCACTTATTTAACTTAAATGTAAACATTTTAAAAATGAAATAACTATAATAATAAATTTTTTGACTAAAAAAATCATGATAAATAGTAATAAAATATTAAGCTTTAATAGTAAAATATCTGTAGGAGAGAAAAAGTAGGCGCGTGCTTTTGGTATAACAAGTGGGATGTGAAGAGTAACAAGTAAGAAGAAAAAGGTGAAAATAAAGATTTATTTATTCATTTCATTTTTTGAATGAAAAAGGAAAATATTGATATGAATGATTGGTGGTTGGTTTGGCTCATGTATACCTCAATGAGCTCCCATTCCTATTTGCATCCAAGCATGGAAAAACACATAAATTGATAACATTTCTTTTTTCTCTTCTACCTAAATACCTTTTCCATTTGCACAAGTAATAATTGACTTCAAAATATCCTTGCAAAAAAAAAAATCACATTAAAATATAAAAAATTAAACTAATTAACCAGGGGCGGAGCACCTTTTGGGCCAGGTAGGGCCATGGCCCGCCCCAATATTTTTATTTTTATTTTCATAGGTATATATAAACATATTTTTGTTAAGTATTATGATATATATACTTTTAGTCGTTTCATTCTTTTACGTTATTGTGTTTGGCCAAGTGGTAAGTTGAGCGCCTAACATTGAAGAAGTCATCAGTTCGACCCTCATTGGGTTCAATTTTAACTTTTTATTGTTTTTTTCAAAGCTAGTTGCCACTACAAACAATAATAAATCAATAATTATTGTTGTAGTCAAATTATTATTATTATTATTTTTCATTATCTCCCTTCAAGCCCTGGGAAGGGAAGTTATATTTAAATTCTTTGAATCACCTAGAGCAAAAGATCTAGGAGTTGAGTGGTGGTCCAGCTTATTATGGTATCAGAGCCTCGTAAGAGGTCTCGTAGAGATTAAAGTTTATTTTAAAGTTTTTAAGTAAACTACGATTTACTCCTTATTTTCGTATTTGTCTTTTCTTTTTCTTAGCGTTGGTAAGCCCGGATAGTTGCGTTGGTAAGCCCGTAGAAATCCCTGGTGAGGAGTTGAGTGGTGTTCCAGCTTATTAATATATATATTGTATCGGTGACGTTTTAATAAGTATTAAATTTATCGTTAAATTTTAAAATTTATATCATATAGATAATTTATGTTTTTTTAAAAAATAATACTACAATTTATGCATTTTTATACACCGATTTATGAATTTTTAACTCAAAAAAAAAAAATAGCACTTTTGCGGCCCGCCCCAACATTTACGTGTTGCTCCGCCACTGTAATTAACTAAAGGACATGTAAGTTTAGAAATAAATATAAAGAAGGTGTTCATATTTGCAATAAAATATTAGTTAGTTTTTGTTTATATTTCATTTTGGAGGGAGTAACAGTTTGCTCATTACATATTTAGAGTAATAATTTAATCTCTTAAATTCAAAAAGTTGCAAAATTATTTTAGTTTATCTAATTACATATCTTTTACAAATTAGTATTTATCAAAATCAATAAAAGAACTACATATGAATAAGCCTTACTCTTTAGTTACATCTAATTATTTTCACAAATAAATAACCTTTAAAATTATAGTTTAGTAAAAGGAATAACCTCCATAAAAAAATGTAAAAGGAATCACCTCCTTACAGAAATAACGGTTAACTTTGAAAATTTAGTGTTTTTTTTAATCAAATGAAAATTTGTTTAGTGATAAAAAAACATGCCTAAAACGCACATATAAAATACAACATTTTCAAATGATTAATTGAATATTTTATTTGTCTTTTACTCTCATTATGTATTTGATTGTAATAAAAAATAAAAAAGTCTTGTGATTTATATCTGCTGGTCTCAAATATGAGTCAATTTAACTATTTTTTATTTTAATGATAAAATTCTTAAAACACCTCTCATTAGTAACGTAAGTTTTATCTATTCATGACTTTTTTGGTATAATATCAATTGCTCTTTTAATTTTATGGTAAGAGATCGGAAAGTTAATTCTATTTAACTAAATTTTTAATGAACATTCTTATGCAGATTTTTTTTAATAAATACTTTATGGAGTTAGTATTTTTTTAAGTATTCTAGTTGCTAGAAATTCTACTTTTCACTTATTTTTTCAGTAAAAAAAATATGAATAAGTGGGATGTCTAAGGTTCTAATTGGACTGATGAACTCTATGATGTCCCAACCAACTGAGTTAAATTCAAGGGAACAATACAAAGTTAGTTTATTTTACTTATAATTAAGATTAAATAATATTTGATTTATGGATACTATTTGGTATACGGAAACTAAATTTTTGGATTCAAATGATTGATAAGTTCTTCCTAAAATGAATTATTCGCAAAAACTCGAGTTTGATTCCTGTGAAAATAATTCTTAGACGGATAGTTGAAAGTCCAGATTATCGGGGGCCGGGGTTCTTCCTCTCCAAACCAGAAGGTTAATTAAAAATTGTATTCGGTATGCAGAATTTTTTATTTATTTTTATTAAATGATTTTTTTTTTTTTTTTTTTGAGAAATAGTTGAAAGTGACTTGAATAAAAAATATTTTATAGTTATGAAATTAAAAAGTAAGTAATTTGTATTTCTCACAAAGAATGCAATTTTTATTTTTATTGATTTATATTTAAAAAGGAGTTGTTTGGTTTGAATTTACTTTTACGTGTGTGTGATTTTTATTGTGAGTTTGACAAACTGTAAAATCAAGCCAACAACCCACGGTGGATTTTTTTTTTTTTTTTTTTTTTGACAAAACAACCCACGGTGGATTAAAAGTTATGTTTTGTAAAGTTTAATGATTTTGCAATCAGATCCCACACCAACATGAAGCAAACATGCAATTAATGAATTTGAGAATAATTCAATGTTTCCAAATAAGCTAGAAATAGTATAGCTTTTAGGTAGAACTAATTTTGAGGGAAAAAACCAAGTATACATATCAAAGTTTATCATCTAATCAAGTTTGATTAACTCGAACATGATTCTAAGGGTTTGTTTGGAACGAACAAAAAAAATAAGGAATGAAAGAAAATTATGAAAATCGATAAATGAATTTAGATTTAAATTAATTTAAGTATATTCATCGATTTTCATAATTTTTCTTCCTCGAACTTTCTTTCCCTCATTCCGAATGGACCATAAGAGGTCTGGACGTAGAACCTCATATAAGCTAAGTTTCATTTGTACTTCAAAATATTGTGTAGTAGCAGTGCACTACATTGCTTGTTGGCTAGAGTTTCAAGTGGGTATAGTTTTACTTTTTCGTCTAATGTGTGTTTATGGTGTTAAAGGTATTTATTAAAATTTGAGAGATCTATATTTAGCTATAAAAGTTAATTTGAGAGTTGAAGTTTGCACAACTAATTTAAAAGTTATTTATGTTACATTTTTAGTTAGTGTGAGACTTCTAATACACGTCCTCACGTCCAGGACTGAATAAGTCGAAATGTGGAATCAACAATAATGGATGATCCAAATATGGGAGGTCTTCATAACAAACAACAAATATATCTAAGATAAACTATGATACCATATTAGAATGAGTGGCCAATAATCAACCACAAAAGCTAGCTTGATAATTGAAATTTACACCACCCTATAAGGATATCTATGTCACATCTCTACTTAGAAAAACAAATATTTGTCATTCTTCTTATTTAATGGTTAGCGTTTGTTCAAATTATATTACTAATAAGCTCTCTTTTGAGAAGAAGAATGACAAATATTTGTTTTTCTTCACTAAATGTTATTCATTTAAATTGATAGAATATATTGATGCAATGCAAATTCAAAATTGCTGAAAATAATTAGGATGAATCTGTTAACAAACTCCCAACATCATGGGCATACCTATGTTGATGCTATAAGTGTGGCTATATGCAATACTAGTTCAGTCCAATTTTTTTTTTTAAAAAAATTAATACATATTGAAATGACGTCATTTTGTAGAATGAATGGAGACAAATTGTCTGCAAAAAAAAAAAAAAAAACTTTATGCGCGCGTTTCATTTTCCCTTTCTTCTTCCTTCTGTTTTCCCGCACCACCAGACACCTCATCTATCCTCTCAGTCTTACTCTTAGTCTTCCCTTGTTTCTCCGTTTGTCGTTGTTTAGAATATATGCTTGTCGTACACTAGTTTGCTTTGAAATTAGTAACGATTCCTCGTTTTACGTTGCTTTTGATTTTGAAACATTGAAATATTTTTAGGAAGACTAGTCTTGCGTTATTGTTATTTTTTAAAGGCTACTGTCATTACTGTTAATTTGAAATATTTTTAGAAGTCGTTGTAGTAAATGCATTACTATTAATTTGAAATAAGATGGGTGATCAATGACTAAAGGATCTTCTTGTAACTTTTATAGAATGACATGTTCTTAGAACAACTAGTAATGATGCAATTTTAGATAATTTTCAACAATTAGATGATAGACTATTTTCTTTGTAAATTTAGTTGGTACGGCTGTTTTTAGTATAACTTTTTGGTAAATTTAATATAATTTAGTTCGTAGAGTAAAAATGTTAGTCCCACTTTATGTAGTATGGATCTGTCTATGCACAACATCTATGTTAATAACATGATGCAAATTGTATAAGTCTAAATATTTGACTATATTAAGTGTCCAGAATATTCACGTCTCTAAATTTGTAGTGTTAATGACACCAAAATCATTGATTACATGCACTCAGGGGCGGATGCACATGTATGGCCTTGGGGGCTCATATGCCTATGATTGCTTAGTTATATATATAGAGAGTGACATATTTGATAATGTTGATACAAAAAAAAATTATTGAACATTTTCAAAATATAAAGCATGCCTCGTAAAAGACAATTATAATTTATTTAAGCTTATATGTATTTTGAGTTTTTTTTTATCACTATAGTTGTGTAGTTTTTTTTTTGTCACTAATTGCGAATAAGCTAAGAAGAGAGATTCAAACATGACAGGTTGTTGGATTGAATGATATTGACTATTGAGTTTCCCGTTGATGATGTATGATACATGTTATTTGTTATCGAAAAAATATAAACACCATTTTCTAGCCCTCACCACCTAAAATTCCTGGATCCGCCACTATATACACTAGAGCGAAATTAATCTTTCAACCTGAAACAAATAAACACGACACTAAAACAAAAAATAAAATACACTACACTAAAACAAAAAATCAAAACAAACAATGTTACATTAAGACGACAAAATTACTAACAAATGCAAAAGAAACTTATATATACGTCTTGGAATATGAACAAATAGTAATACTAAAATGGAGATTGAGGCTCACTATCATGCTTATTTTGTGGGTCATACACTTTAAACACTTCCAACTGTCAATTGAGTCAAGGAAGCATACTGTTAGTTTATGTTAATCGGTTAATATGTGGTTAATGAAAACTAATAAATAAAACAATTGAATTATAGTAGGTGTGCTAATAAACAGTCAGTTTTGGTGTTAATTTTAATTCAAATAAAGCATGGCTTTGATATGAAAGTTGTCGTGGCTGTTTGAGACATGATTAATTAAGGAGATTTTGTTGGCTTAAAAATTAATGTAGTCTTTTGTTTTGATGATGTTCCTATGACATTAACATTTAACAAGAATAATTGAGGTTTTGTACTTTTATAGTCTTAATGTTTCTATCGAATTTTTTGAATTTAAGGTGTTGCTTAAGGGAGACATTGCATGACTTTTTTGGTTTAAGGAAACATGGAAGTTAATCAACTTTTTTAGTGATTCCAAATGAGTGGAGCTGATTTAGGATTTTAAATAAATGATTATAAAGTTTGTTTTTATTTTTTATTTCTTATCATATTATAGTACTAATATTTGATTGAGAGATCCGAAAATCATCACATTTTTTAAAGCAAACGAGAATATATTAAATAATGTTGGATCGTGAATGAGAGCTTTATTATGTTAGACCAACATGTTCGACTAAAAGCAATCATACAAATTACTTTTAACAAAACATATTCACCCAAAATATTAAAGTATTAAGTTTATGAGTCTCCCCACTTATATGCTGCTCAACATTAACTCTTTCAATACACGTGAGACTTATTTAACTCACACTTGATATCATGCCATTTTTCATAAGAAAAAGACAAGTTATGCTATTTCACGCATATAGTTTGGTAAATCATCTTATTATTGTATATTATTTTATTTTGGTCGAAAGAAATACCATTCCAACAAAAATTAATATTGACAAACAGTCAGTCGACTAAATGTAAAGTATAATTACATAAAGAGTTAAAAAGATTAGCCCAAATATTATACCCTCACAAAATAAAATAATAGAAATTAAGAGACACATTGAGAACTAAAAAAGTTAAACTAATCCCTTTATACAACACTGAAAAATAAGGATCCTATGAATGACTGATTATACATATGATTTTTTTGTTACTATAGTGGCAAAACCTAAAAAGAATTTCTTTTGGTGTCATCCATTCATGTTAGGAAGCCTGAAGAAGGAAAGGAATTCTAGTGTTTTGAAAATTAAAGTCTCTTCAAATCATTTGAGAGACTGTCATATAAAATGAGAAAACTCATAAATTGTAGTAAATTAAAGTTTTAATTAGCAAACTAACCTGCACAACAATTGTCTTCGCATCAAGTATGAGAGATCTTGACATTCTAATCATGTCACATTAAGTAATTGATTCCCCGCACCATAGTTAGTTTAAGGTCGAGGTTAAGATTGTTAGTTTGTATTTTTTTTTTCTCAACATTTTGTGAATGTACTTTTTTAGGTGATGATTGTCATTCGGTCTAAAGACCAAAAAAAACAAACTTTTATTATATAATGAAAATGTCTGGTGCTTATAGAAAATAATATATCTGAAAGGACTTTCTCTTCACTTTTTTGTCTCCACTAAATAAATTATGTTAAAATATATGAATATTATTGATAACATTAATATATATATATATATATATATATATATATATATATATATATATATATATATATATATATATTGATCAAACCATTTAGTAAAAAAAATTAAGGTGTTTGTGTTGGAGGAATCAGATGCTTATTAAAGGTTGCCATTAACAAATGAATAATATTAGAGGTTGCTATTAACCCTAAACCAAAAAAACTAATAGAGAAATAATTTTGGAGGTTAATTTTAATATGGACCACTTATGATCATTTTCATGAGTGGATCATTCTAGAGTAATATCTAACAAATATTTAAAAACTGAACAACGACAGATACCATTTTTTGAAAGTAGACGTTATATATTATTTTCACGATTGAAATAATGATGTAATAGTTTCACAATTGGAACATCATGTCTCAATTCATCTGTAAATATTCTATAAGGATAGATTTGGTTTTCCTAATTTGAGGATAACAAATTTATATATTTGCTTATACCGGTTGATTTGCAGACCTTAACCCATATACCTATCTCTAATCAATTTCAATCATTTCACCATGTTATTATACATAAAACACAAAGAGGACCATGAACTCGGAGCCAATTCTAAAACTTTGAGTGTCGTGAATGAAGTAATAAAATAATGTCCACGCGCGCAGCTATTTTAATATTGTTTTAAATATTGTACTGTAATTTTCGAGTAAATGATAGAGCGTGGCTTGTGCAACTCTTCATATAAAAGAGTAAAAGACGAGCAGAGTGTTCTCACCATGATGCTAGGTAGGAACTGACAAATATTATTAATAAATTATATTTATTGAAAAAAAAAAGTAGTTTGTTTTTTATTGTATATTCCTCGCTAATTTACATTGGATTTCAAGATAACAAATCAGAGCACGCAAATTTGTGTTGTCCATTCAATTGGAGCCATCAAGATAAGGTAACAACTTCACTTTCATTTTCTCACTTTATCTCATTTGATGTTGTTAAGGTTGAATTCAAAGAACAATGGAGTTGAAAACATTTACCTCACAACCCAACATGACACACTTGTTTCCAAAATTCATATGTTGTATCAAACCTTGGAATTTCCAACCTTCACAGCAGAATGATTTTTCATTGAAAATCAGTAGAAGAAATTTTGGGTTAATTTTTAGTGGAGAGTTGATATTTAGGACAAAGAATGCAAATGCATTTGAGTTTGGACTTGTGGCACCTGATCAAACAATTGAAGAGGCACAAAATATAGTGAGAGTTCATGCACAAGATTTATTGCAAGTTAAAGATTTGTTAGAGTCAGAGTCATGGAAAATAGCACAAAAGGAATTGAGAAGAAATTCAGCACTTTTGAAGAAGGATATATACACTATAATTCAAAATAAGCCTGGAAGTGAAAGGCCACAATTGAGGAAGCTCTATTCTACCCTCTTCAACAATGTTACTAGAGTAAGTGCTTCTTCAAACTATGACATTTTGTCATGAAGCGTTTATCGTTGTAATGTTGTTGTGTGTGTGTTTGGTTCTGAAGTGACAAAAATCGATTTTGAATGAATTTTGTTTAAACTGAGTTGACCACGGTGTAAAGTAATTTATGTTTGTATATATTCACGCACAAGTAAGTTGAATGGTTGATATGAGGCTAAAAATGAATTCTGGAGGCAAAAATTCCAAATTCTAAGTTTAAGTTAGAATTAATTCTATAGACAGAATCAATTCTATTTGAACGCGTCCAAATATGTTAAAATCAATTCTATGTCTGCAGAATCAATCAATTTTACCTTGTGTAAGAGTGAAGCCAAAATATATACATTGTTTTATTCTTGTTTGGTGAAAAATTATGCAGTTAGATTATGCAGCAAGGGATAAAGATGTAGCAGAAGTTAGGCAGCGTTATGAGAATATTGTTGTGGCTGTGAATGAAATTCTGTCTAGAATATGATCATCTATAAGCAATTATTGGTAAGCTTATGTTGAGAACTAGCCAAAAATGCTTGTTGTAAGAGAATGGGAGCATTGTGATGTGGAATCAGAAGTAGCTGAATGAAGAAAAAGGATCATGTTGCATTGAACATGAATTTGGTCATTGAGAGTTACCTAAGAATAGTTTGACTGATGGCAAATTGGTGTTCAGCCTCAGTGTGTCAAGAGAAGCTAAAGAAAAATTACAAATGTAGTCATCTTAATTTTAGAACAGAATAATGTAAGCAACTTTTGTACTATTCTTGCTGCAACAAAATAAAACATGTTTTTACTTGATGGACTCTGTAGGGAAGATCACAGTTTGATATCCCGCAACTGCGATTAGGCGGGGACAAGAACTATTTAATGTCAAAACTTATCCCCGAACCAGATTAGATGATCTAATGGATTAAATACTAGTGGTGAAAAAAAAAATGTTTTCACCAAGAGACCTCCTTCCTTCTATTATTTTGAGCCTCAAAATTTGAGGGTGATATCTTCCATCCGCTAGCTTGTGGATAATAGAAAATTTCAAATATATATCATAACTTTTTGTGGAAATTTTAATTTGAATGCCTAACTTTTTGTGGAAATTTTAATTTGGCTGTATAACATTTTATTGATAAAAATCATTACTCATTTCATATCCAATTTGTCTCTAGTGGACGACCTTGACTCAAGTTCAATATGAAAGCCTACGGTGATGAAAATTTTAGCTTTTTTCTAAAAAAATAAAATAAGATTCTATAGAAAATATGAAGTAACGACTTCCAAAACATCAGTTAATAATAAAGAAAAAAATAGAATTAAGATACTGCTCATAAAAAATTAATCTCAAAACATGCTCACATCCTAAATTGACAAGATCATTCGCAATTATATATTTTAGGATACATATAAAACACATTAACTTCTCGATCTACTTCTATAAACTCCTAATTTTCTAAATCAGTCGTCACTCCTTCTATAAGTTCCTAATTATATTTCACGATATATATAATACACATTAACTTCTCGATCTAACTTCTATAAACTCTTAATTTTCTAAATCATTGATCACTCTGTCACTACATACACTAAAATTCTCATATCATAGCATAGTTACAACCACTTTAGCTCCACTTGAAACTCCACTTTCCTATAGGCACACTCCCTCCCACACCAAAATTCCAAAGTGCTTTTTTGTTTAAGTGATTTTTCACCACACCCATACTTCACATTTATCGTTCCACTCTTTCTTTCTATAGGCTGCGCTGGGTACGTGCACTGTACTGACAGCGAAGTTTATGTTGTCAAAATCAAAATTGTCCACCCTTAAATAAGGACAATCATAATTTTAGTTATTTTTTTATCAACAATTATAATTTTAGTTGTATCATATCAAACACCCCTTTCCATTATATTTTATATATACTAGTACTCCACATCTTAAACACAATAAATGATGTTTGAAAATATTTTAAAAAATATAACAAACTCAGATACGTTTTTGTGTTTTTTGAAATATTGAAAAAATGTAACAAATTATAAAGTAAAAGAGAGATAAAAATAAGATAAATTATACATAAAATATTTATCGTACAAAAAATGAAGAAAAAAAATCACACTTATCTCTTGACAGACGTTTAAATTAAACTTCCATCTTATGTTAAAATATACATTTTTCTTTTTTATTTTACAAAACATTTTAAAGAAAATTGTATTTCTCTCTTTTTAAAAGAAGTATGAATCTCATTTTCCTGCTCTATTGTATTAAAACGTAAATATTTCTCCTTTAATAAATAATTCATATATTTTTATTATTTTTTGAAATATGTAAAAAATAAAAAATAAAAGAGAGATAAACTTATACAATATTATATGGTGTCAATATTTTAATTAATATTCAAATAATCAAACTATTTAAATATATACACCTATAAGCATGGACACGAACACATACACTGAACACGATACGAACACTGATACGTCGACACCGATAATAATTTTTAAAAATGATATAATTCAATATAATCATAACTATCGGTGTCGTAATTGATATCCGATACAGACACGTATCCAACGCGGACACGCCTGATATGAAAAGTGTCGATGCTTCATAAATATACACAAAGCCATCATCAATTTTCTTCTTATATATAGCTCTCCTTTTGTCTTCACTTTACATAAAACACACATAATTTCCTCCCTCTAGCTAAGACCACCTTCAACTTCAACACAAGACAACAACATGCGACGACAACATCTCAACCTCCTAAATCTAATAACAACCTTAATCACCTTATTATCTTCATGGACCTTAACACAAGCTGATCCTCAAACACGTTTAATCAACAAAGGTTGTAGCACATACAACGCAACAAACTTGTCAAATTTCTACCAAAATCTAAACGCAACTTTGTTAGACTTGAAATCACAAATAGGAAATGAAAACAAACATTTTGCTACGGCTCAATCAACTAAAGGAGCAAATCCTGTTTATGCTTTGTTTCAGTGTAGGAATTATCTCTCTAATTCTGATTGTTCTGCTTGTTTCGCCGTTGCCGCCGCACAAATCCGGAATTGCTCCGCTGGTTCCAACGGTGCCCGTGTTATTTATGATGGTTGCTTCCTTAGGTACACCTCCACCCATTCATTCTTTAATTATTAGTACTAGTATAAGAAAAATATCAATAGGCCTCAAAACATTACGAACTAAATATAGTAAAAATATCTTAAAATTTTATTATTTTATTTATAAAAAATGCAAATAATATTTATTTTAATGTGTAATTAATTACTTCTAAATCGATGTTATGATATACTAGTTAAGATGACCTATTATATAATATTATTATTTATGATAAGGTTGGCGATGATGTATTGTATATATTGTATTCACACATTCCACGCACAAAAGATCAAATACTAATCATTCACACATAGAATAATATTCATTATATTATAATAAGAACAATATTTCAAATACCTTGTAAAAAATAAATAAATCAGATTGTGTTTAATAAAATTTAATGTGTGTCGTCGTGCTTTTAGATTATTAGATATGCTTTATTATTATTATTTGGTAAATGTATATTATATATGGTAATATGCTAATCATCATGATGATAGTAGTTTCATTTGATTTAGTTAAATATCACTATCACTATTCCTAAAACAAGTCACGGGCAATTGGAGGAAATAGAAGCAAAGAATTGTGTAATGGTTTTCCATCGTGACAAAGATATCAGCTGCCGGCCGTGGGCTCTTCTTTTACTTTTTATGGACCAAGCCAACAAATTGCTGCTATAAAAACACCGTGCAATTTTACGTTGTTTTAAATTTAGATCGTTAATTTTAATTTAAATATTTTAAAATTTTATAATTACAAAATCAATCATAAATGATTTCGACCGTCAATTACGTATCCGACAGTTAGAGTGCTAACAAAGCATTTATAAATGTTGCTTATGAAATTTTAAAAAAGTTATTTTAAAAATATAAGTCAAATACATGTTAAAATATGACATTTTTAATTCTTTAAACAACATCTTCTTAGCACTTTCTCTGTGAAACATAAATTGATTTACTTTTCAAATTTATTATATAATTGATGTATCTACTAAATTATATACATTATTGAATAATATGAAATTTAAAAAGAAAATTTTGTTTATATTTTATTACAAATGGAGTATTATTTTGCTTATTTTAAGTAATATGTTGGTCAACTTTGGATGAATTACATGTCCACATATTTTGTCTTTCTATTTTGTTACAACACATTTGACATTTTGTCTCATGTTTTGTCACGCCTCAACAACAAAAAATATTTTTTTTTTCAAGTAAATAATTCTTCTTGTTAAAAGAAAGAAAAAAAGTTTATCTCATACAGTATATATATTACGACCCACTTGAGAGGAGGGAATTTTATTTTAACAAGATAATACTAGTTGACTACGTTTCTTTTTTTCTACTACGTACTTCTAGTTGACCATTGCATGATTTTACTTTACATATGACATGTGGAGTGGAACCTTAATATTTAGGTGTGATTATGTGGTGGTGACAGATGCATATCATTATCAACAAAAAAAGAAATATGGCTTGCCTCAAAATTAAAGATTAATTTTTTTAAAAAAATTACAAGTTCTTTATTTCTGTTAAGAAGCTGGTAGAGCTTAATAAAAATTGATTTTGAAATTTATGCCATGAAAAAGTTGATTGTGACCATAGAATTCACCTTATATAAATACTCTATACACATTGACCGGATTTTCTGATGTTACAGCAGGACGTTGTAACAGATAAAGACCATCTAATACAATTAATATAATCAACTTATAACTGTTTTTGTAAGGTATGAGAGCAATGGATTCTTCGATCAAACAACTCTACCTGGCAACAGTGTACTTTGTGGAACCAAAATAGCAAATGGAGCCACTGCTTTTGATGCAGCTGCACAACAAATACTATTGGATCTGCAAACAGCAACACCCAAAATTCCTGGTTACTTTGCAGCTACCAAGACACCAGTTGCTGGAAATGCAATCTATGCTATTGCACAATGTGCTGAAACAGTTACTGAAAGTGGTTGTTTAGATTGTTTAACAGTTGGATTCACCAACATACAAGGTTGTTTTCCTAATACAGATGGTGAAGCATTTGATGCTGGTTGTTTTATGAGATACTCAGAGAAATCTTTCTTTGCTGATAATCAAACCATTGATATTACACCCTTCTTGAAACAAGGTACGTAATATTTGGATGTTTTCTTTACTTGGATTTTAGATGAAGAGTGAATAGGTATATTGGTTTTCGAAATTGTATGCATTGGTAAAATAGTCTTTAATTTTTGCTAATAGGTAAATATATCATCAAAATTAAGTGTCATTCACAATGGTCAATCGGTTAACTTATATGTTAGAGACTATGACGTGACACGTTAACCAGACATGTCATATTACATGTTGATTCCACATTAACGTCGACTTGTTAACAACTAATTTGCCTATGAAATTTAGATCATCATAGGAAAATTAGTCTCTGGTGTGGTGACATTGATTTAGGACCAATGTGGGAGGGTCACGTAAGCAGTTAATAGAGAGACTATTTTGACCAATACTCTACGATGTAAAAGATGTATCTACCAATTCGCAAAAATTATGAACTATTTTACACCAACATAATGATTTGGAACTAAGTGTGTTTTCATATTTTTCAGGAAGTTCAAGTAACAAGGGAGCAATTATTGGTGGTATTGTTGGAGGTGTAGTCCTTGTTCTGATCCTCCTTGCACTATTTGTTTGGCTTAGGATCAAGAAGAAACCTAAGAGACATCCTAGAGGTGAGATATGTTGGAAAATCTTTGAATCCATGATCATGATTTCATCATCTTACCATATCATAGTGTCAATTTTTAAAAATAACATCATAGTTTATTTACTTATGAAGAGAGTCAGAGATTCCTAATTATGTTTTCCTTATCAGGTGACATATTAGGAGCAACTGAGTTGAAAGGTCCATTAACTTACCGGTATAGTGATTTGAAGGCTGCAACGAAAAATTTTAGTGATGAAAATAAATTAGGAGAAGGCGGCTTTGGAGATGTATACAAGGTACTACTATGCTTTGTTAATTTTTAACATACATGTTTACATATATATAAGCATGATTTTGTCTGAATTTATGTAAGTGCAGAAATTTTTTGTTAGTAAGAAAATAATTCTTAATAATTTGAATTGACGATTCGACAATTATGGTACAGGGCACTCTAAAAAATGGTAACGTAGTAGCTGTCAAGAAATTGATTTTAGGCCATTCCGGCAAGATGGACGAACAATTTGAAAGTGAGGTGAAGCTTATAAGTAATGTACATCACAGGAATTTAGTTCGACTTCTCGGATGTTGCAGTAAAGGCCAAGAGAGAATCCTTGTTTATGAATACATGGCAAACAACAGCCTTGACAGATTCTTATTTGGTAAAAGCTCATATATCAATCTTCCTATTGAATCATCTTACGAGTCCTTTTACACCGGCTGTGTATACAAATTAAATCCTTTTAATTTTGGTAACAGGTGAAAAGAAGGGTTCCCTCAACTGGCTTCAAAGGTATGATATAATTTTAGGCACGGCAAGAGGTTTGGCCTATCTGCATGAAGATTTCCATGTTTGCATCATACATAGGGATATAAAGACCGGCAACATTCTCTTAGATGATGATCTTCAGCCTAAAATTGCTGATTTTGGGTTGGCAAGGCTTCTGCCAGAAGATCAATCTCATCTTAGCACAAGATTTGCAGGAACATTGTAAGTCCAAATGTTTACTTTTATAAAGATGAAGCTGAAATAAAAAGAAACTTATTTTAATGTTACATTGTTTATCAACAATGTTAGGGGATACACTGCACCAGAATATGCAATACATGGTCAATTATCAGTCAAGGCTGATGCCTACAGTTTCGGTGTTGTAGTCCTAGAAATCATAAGCGGCCAAAAGAGCAGCGAGTTGAGGGAAGATGCTGATGGTGAATTCCTTCTTCAAAGGGTAAGAAATTTTTGTTTTCACTTCTAAAAAAACTAAATCGTATCGTAGTTAATTGTGAGTCGTATCTTGATTGACCGAACCCAATCGATACAAATCCTTACTTTAACAGGCATGGAAACTATACGAGGTAGATAGACACTTGGAGTTAGTTGATAAGACATTGAACCCTAGTGACTATGATGCAGAAGAAGTGAAAAAAGTTATAGCGATTGCTTTGCTTTGCACTCAAGCAACAGCTGCTACAAGGCCAACAATGTCTGAAATAGTAGTTCTACTCAAAAGCAAGAACTTTGTGGAGCATATGAGACCAACTATGCCTGTCTTTGTTAACTCTAACTTGAGGCCTCAGAGTCGGACAGACACATCTACCTCGACCGCTTCTTCTACATCTAATGCTACCGTTTCTACTACTATATTATCAGCTAGATGAATATATTGAATTGGAGCATGGATATCAAGTTAAGGTATTTGAGGTTTATAATGGGAAAAAAAGAAGAGGGTTTTTCTCCATGAATTGTTAAAACTTGTACATTTTTTTATACAAATACTAAGTATATTGTGAGATTGTACTAATGAGATGCTATTTCATGTAAAAGAATTGATGGTTTTGTTGAAAATGATGCACTTTAATTAGTTAAGAGGGGATTGACTTGTACAAGAGATCTTCCACTGTATGGTTCTTATTTTGCATGTGTTGCTGGTTTTATTCTGCAAGAAGTGGTGTTATTTCTTTAAGTAGTACTAGAAATATCAACACTAATTAAACTTTCAAATCAATAGTTGCATTGATTTAATTTACCTCATACAAAAGTTATTGAAAGCATATGTATGATAAGTTTCACAATTGGTGTAAACGGATTCTGACTTCCTTCTAAATCGATACTCCCTCTATTCTTAATTATAAACAAAAGTTCACTTTTTAGATTCATTGAAAAAGTGATGTATCTGACTACATTATAGTCCAGATACATCACTTTTTCGATGAAACTGAAAATTTGACTTTTGCTTATAATTAAGGATGGAGGGAGTAAACATTAGTATGATTAGAGTATTATACCGGGGAAGGTCAAACTCTATGTTACGTGGCGTTATTATATTGGGCTACGTACTATGTCAAAAGACTAAAACCAATAATTTTAAAATTTACAAGGGCCAAATTCATACAAAATATATAAGAACAAAAAAAACTGATACGCAGAAATTAAAATTATATATTATATATGTATTTTAATTGACAATTTTATTTTTATCGACAAATATTAATAATTTCTCCATCATGAAACCTTCGTCATTACCTCTACATTTACCTCTTACCAATTAATAACATATTAAGCTTTAGATGTGAGTAGTTAAATCTTATATCGACTGTGAATCAACAAAATGTTGAATACCTGAGTGTAGTGATCCATATACTAAGGCTTAAGATTTTGGAACATATTATTATAATTATAATAGTGATTTTTTTTTTTAGTTTGCAACATATTAATAAAATAAAAATAAAATAATACCATGCATAATATAATATAATATTAATATACGAATTTCATGCTCAAAAACACTACTACGATTGTCCATGTCCGATAGAAGTGAAGACAAATGTTTAATCAATGGTCCAAAACTCATCACCTCAAATTTTCAAATGCTAACCACTTTATCTTATCATTTGACTCAATTAAATTAAATTTATTCCTTTTATAACAATATTCTGGTCAACCTTAATATTTAAGATATAGTTGATGGCTCCACACAACTTAATTCCAACTATACCATAATTTTATGATTTCATTTTTCACACGCAAAGACACAATTACTACATTTACTGGTCATTTAGAGAAAACAATAGCTCTATAAATTGGAGTGATATATGTATCCAATTTCATTCCATGCAAAGTACAATATCAATTAAAAAAATACTCATTCATATACAATTACTATGGCAAAAATCACCGCTTCATTTTTTATTTTAATTCTCCTTGTTGTGATTATTATGAATGACTACAATGTTGAAGGTGCTGGAAGAGGTAACAAGCTGAAGAATGATGGTGATGTTTTCAAAATTGAAAAGACTTTTGAGTGTATTATTTTTTGGAAAGGTTGCTTTCTTTTTCATATTCCTAGTTATTGTGCTGCGTACAATAAGTATTGTACTCTTAATGGCATGAATGCTTCACCTCCTCAAGCTCAAACCCTTCCATGATCACATATTGTTGCCATGGTTTATCTGTGTTATATATTGATGTATCTAATTATTTATACAATAAATATTATAGAATGTTGTGTGAGTGTGAGAATATATTATAATATATGAGTAAGAATTATATATATAGCTAAATAATTATCTATATGGGATCTCTTCTTGGGTATGTCCAGTTGAGGATATATAGATATACTATATTATATATTTTATTTGTGTGTTATACATTTTTATTATGGTCTGTGCCATGTTATGGCTATATTATATATGTAATATTGAAATAAATTGAATGTGTGTTATGATTTTGATGATGTGTACTCTCTTAGTAGAAATGTCTAGATTGGTTCTTCTTTAAATATATATGTTGAAAGTATCAGAGTAAAGGAATGAAAGAAGCTTTCATATTATTGAAGAATGAAAAATGATTACATGAGTGTAATGGAAGCTAGCTACTAGTATTTATACTATGTATGAATTAAGCTAATTAACCAATCTCTCAAGTGTGCTTACTCTTGCATGTGTGAGAGTTAGTTATAACAACAAAATGGATCATTACTAACAAGCTAAGATCAACTTAACTAACCATTCTAGTTAACTAAGCTTATTACTTCTAAAACAAGTAACTAGCTATTTTGTCACCAACTGTTTGATATTTTTCCTGCAATGTTCCTGTGAGCTTTGTGCAAGGTAGGATCTCAATATTTCAACAATATACACCATGTTGAGTTTTTATTTATATTTCATTCCGCAAGAGTTACTACTCTCAATTACACTACAATTCTCAAAATTAAGAATATGAAGAAAAGAATAATAACTATCCATCTCAATTTCAAATCACACACACACGTTGTTGGGGATGAATCAAAACAAAGAGAACAACGTAGAGAAAAGTTTTTAGGTAATTGAAAAGAATTGAGAAAAAAAATGATGATAGTATTTTATTGATTGGATGAGGTGTATATATACAAGAGTTTCCTAACTACCTAGGACAAAAAAAACTAACTGAAAATACAGCTGTACATAGCTCACTGAAACAGAGCTTCAGAAAAGCAAAGCTTCAGAACACACTGAGCTTCAGAAGATGCGAAGCTTCAGAAGTTGCTGAGCTTCAGAAATTGCGAAGCTTCAGAAATTGCTGAGCTTCAGAAGATGCGAAGCTTCAGAAGTTGCTGAGCTTCAGAAGATGCGAAGCTTCAGAAATTGCTGAGCTTCAGAAGATGCGAAGCTTCAGAAATTGCTGAGCTTCAGAACCTGAGATACTTCAGAAGCTTGTGAGCTTCAGAAGCTAGGGGCCTTCAGAAGCTGCAACCATGTTTCAGAGCTTGGCTTACAAAACCAATACTCCTCCTTAAGACAAGCTATAGAAACATACAATTCCTATTTCCCTCCTGAGCTTGAGGAACTGATCTCTCTTCACAGCCTTGGTCATTAGATCAGCTTGTTGGTTCTCAGTGGGGCAATACTCCAGGATCAACTTCGCCTTATTAACTTGGTCTCTGAGAAAATGAAACCGAGTTTCAATGTGTTTGCTCTTGCCATGACTAACAGGATTCTTAGCCAAATTGATTGCTGATTTGTTGTCAAGCTTCAGCACCACTGTGATGTCTTCAACAATCCCTATCTCACTGAGAAGTGATTGTAACCAGTTAGCTTGACAAGCTGCTAAAGACCCTGCTACATACTCTGCTTCACAGCTTGAGAGAGCTATGACTGACTGTTTCTTGGAGCACCAAGACACAGGTGCATTTTGAAATTTAAACAAGTATCCACTGGTGCTCTTCCTTTCTATCTTATCACCACACCAGTCAGCATCAGAAAATCCACACAACTCTAGCTTTCCATTACCCTTAGAGTATGGAAACAGCACACCATAGTGGATTGTACCATTGATGTATCTCAGTATCCTCTTTGCTGCTAGCAAATGACACTTCAATGGTTTGCTCATAAACCTGCTAACATAACCTACTGCATAGCTTATGTCAGGCCTGGTTTGACACAAGTATCTCAATGAACCAACTAGCTGCCTGAACATAGTTGGATCAACACTGTCACCACCTGCCTCTTCCTCAAGCTTGACCTTAGTATCTGCAGGTGTGACTGAGGAGTTGCAGTCAAGCATCTCAAACTTCTTCAGAATCTCAGTAGCATACTTGGATTGATGTAGTATCATTCCCTTTGGAGTTTCCAAGAGCTTCATGCCTAGGAAGTAGGTCAACTTCCCTAGGTCAGTCATTTCAAATTCACACTTCATCTGTGATTTGAACTCCTCTATTTCTATAGGTGAGCTACCTGTCACCAACAGGTCATCAACATACAAGCATATGATCAACATATGCTTGCCATCACTGCCTTTTACATAAACACCATACTCTACACTGCATTTCTTGAAACCTTGCATAACAAGAAAGTTGTCAATTCTCTTGTTCCATGCTCTTGGTGCCTGTTTCAAGCCATACAACGCCTTGTGCAGTTTCAACACCTTGTCCTCTTTTCCCTTTAGCTCAAAACCTGGAGGTTGTTTCACATAAACATCTTCCTCTAGGGGTCCATTCAGAAATGCTGACTTCACATCTAAATGAAATAGGGGCCATCTTCTACTACAAGCTAGAGCAATCACTAGCCTAATAGTTTCATGCCTTGCCACTGGAGAAAACACTTCATCATAATCCAACCCTTGCCTCTGCAGGAAACCTTTAGCTACAAGCCTTGCTTTGTACTTGATTATCTTGCCTTCAGGGTTTTGCTTTGCCTTATACACCCACTTCACATCAATTGCTTTCTTGTCTGATGGTAGATTACACAAATCCCAGGTCCTGTTCTTCTCAATTGACCTTAACTCTTCATTCATAGCTTCCATCCAGACCTTGCTCTTTAGTGCAGCCTTCACATTAATAGGCTCAGTATCAGCTAGCATAGCATAATGCACAATTTCTCCTTCATTGTCTACCATGTTATCTGAAGCCATCTCACAATCAGCTAGTCTTCTAGGAATTTGAACTTGTCTCTGAGGTCTAATTGATTGAACTCTGTCATCATCATCACTTGAAGTTTGCATATCTTCATCAAGGCCTGTACCATGATTCTGATTCACAAATGTGGTTGGTTCATTGTTCTGATCTGAATCATCAACTAAGTCCACTTCACAAGCTTTCTTAGATGTTGATTTTTGTTTCCAATCCCAGTTATCATTCTCAATAACCTTCACATCTCTACTGATTTCAACCTTATCAGTGATGGGATTGTACAATCTATAAGCACCTGTTCTATGATATCCTACCAATATCATAGCTTCACTCTTGTCATCCAGCTTCTTTCTCTTGGCATCAGGGATGTGCTTATAGCATAGGGAACCAAACACCTTCAGATGTGACACACTTGGCTTAACTTCTGACCAAACCTCCTCTGGAACTTTGTCTACCAATCTCTTTGTAGGTGATCTGTTGAGGATGTATACTGCAGTAGCCACTGCTTCTCCCCAAAACCTCTTTGGCAGCTGCTTCTGCTTAACCATGCTTCTAGCCATGTTAAGTATACTTCTGTTTCTCCTTTCAGCAAGACCATTGTGTTGAGGAGTGTATGGTGCTGTAACTTCATGAATTATGCCTTGACTCTTGCAATAATTCTCAAATTCTGTTGAAGTATACTCACCTCCACCATCAGTTCTCAACACTTTGATTGGCTTTCCACTTTGCTTCTCAACCAGTGCCTTAAACTTTTTGAACACATCAAAGACTTCACTCTTAGCCTTTATGTGATACAGCCATGTCATTCTAGAGAACTCATCTACAAATGTTATGAAATATTTGTTTCCACCAGTAGATAACACATCTATAGGTCCACAAACATCTGAGTGTACAACATTCAACACCTCACTAGACCTCATTGGTAGATGTTTTTTGAATGAATCCCTAGGCTGTTTTCCAAGTAGACAGGTAGTACAGGTCTCTACAGGAGCTATTACACTAGGCAGACCTAACACCATGTTCTTTGAATTCAATAGTGACAAGCTTTTGAAATTCAAATGACCATACCTCTTGTGCCATAGTTCACTTTCCTTGATCTTAGTTGATGCAGCTAAACACTCATGTTCAATTGCTTTCAACTGTGTCTTGAAAGTCTTGTTCTTGCTTTGAATTGACTTAAGGATCAAATTCTGTTTTGAATCAAACAACTTCAGTGTTCCATCTTCCAAAACCACCTTGAATCCTTTGTCAAGTAACTGACCTACACTCATCAAGTTACACTGCATCCCAGGCACATACAAGACCTTCTCAATCACTGACTTTCTTCCATTCTTCCTCTGAATGACTACATTGCCAATTCCCTTAGCATCAATGGATTTACTGTTGGCAAGTTTGATTTTTGTGTTGAGACAACTATCAAAATCAGTCAAAATGTTCCTGTTTCCAGTCATATGGTTTGAACAACCTGTATCAAAGTACCATTCCATAGATTCTGCAGTCTCATCAGTGATAGTCACCATGAAACTTACATCATCATCTGAATCCTTGTTCTCAGCCAAATTTGCTTCTTCACCATTTTTCTGATTCTTGATTTTCTTCTCATTCCCACATTCACTTGCATAGTGTCCAAACTTTGAACACTTGAAGCATTGAATGTGACTCTTGTCTTTCTTCTTTGAGTTGCTCTTCTGTTTCCCTCCTCCTCCATTAGAGGATTCAGGTTTGTCTTCAACACTTTCTTTGCCATTCTTGCTCTTCTGCCAATTTTTCTTATTGTTCTGGAACTTCTTGAATTTTGCATACAGGGCTTGCTCATCTTCCTTGACCTGGTCCTTATCACCATGCTTCATCTCATGAGCCTCCAATGTACTCTGCAAATCTTCAAGCTTCACCTCACTTAGATCTTTAGTCTCTTCAATTGTCACCACTATGTGATCAAACTTTGAAGTTAAAGTCCTAAGCACTTTCTCTACAGTTTCTTGTTCTTCAAGATTACTTCCACAATTCTTCATCTGATTAGTGAGTGTCACTAATCTTGTGAAATAATCTGAGATCTTTTCATCACCCTTCATCTGCATTAATTCATATTGCCTCTTTAATGCTTGTAATTTGACCTTCTTTACTTTAGCATCACCACCATAACACTTCTGCAATATGTCCCATGCACCTTTTGAAGTCTCTGCATCTGCTATCTTTTCAAAAACCTTTGAATCCACACACTGATGAATCAAGAACAAGGCTTTGTTGTCTTTTCTCTTGGCTTCTCTGTGAGTTGTTCTTTGTTCTTCATTTGCATTTGCTGGGAGTGGAGCAACCTCTGCATTCACTTGATCATACACCTCTTGAAAAGTGAATATCACCTTCATTTGCTTCACCCAAGTATCCCAATTTTTCCCATCAAACACTGGCAGGTTTGCATGAAAATTGTTGTTTCCAGCCATGGTTGATTGTAGTGATCAACCAACAAATCCTTCTACACCAGAAAGACTTGGTAAAGATCAAGTCTTGATCACTTCTTGATCAAGGTCCCTTGGAACATACAATGCTCTAGATACCACTTTGTTGGGGATGAATCAAAACAAAGAGAACAACGTAGAGAAAAGTTTTTAGGTAATTGAAAAGAATTGAGAAAAAAAATGATGATAGTATTTTATTGATTGGATGAGGTGTATATATACAAGAGTTTCCTAACTACCTAGGACAAAAAAAACTAACTGAAAATACAGCTGTACATAGCTCACTGAAACAGAGCTTCAGAAAAGCAAAGCTTCAGAACACACTGAGCTTCAGAAGATGCGAAGCTTCAGAAGTTGCTGAGCTTCAGAAATTGCGAAGCTTCAGAAATTGCTGAGCTTCAGAAGATGCGAAGCTTCAGAAGTTGCTGAGCTTCAGAAGATGCGAAGCTTCAGAAATTGCTGAGCTTCAGAACCTGAGATACTTCAGAAGCTTGTGAGCTTCAGAAGCTTGTGAGCTTCAGAAGCTGCAACCATGTTTCAGAGCTTGCCTTACAAAACCAATACACGTATCATGCAATAAACTAATCAACTAATTAAGAAATAATGTTACTCTATGAATATGATTTGAAAATATACTAGCACTCGCATCAGAGCAGAAAGACCATTGTATACTATCATTTGTGGATCAAATTCCCAAATGTTAACTACTTGACTTTATCTATATACTATCATTTGACTCAATTAAATTTTATTTATTTCTTCTATAAAATATATTCTGATCAACCTTAATATGTAAGACATATTGCTGATGGCTCCACAAAATTTAATTTCAACAATATCTTAATTTTATAATTTTCATTTACACACGCAAATACGCAATTACTTCATTCACTACTCATCTAGAGAAGCTTATAAGAAAAAAACTAAAAAAAATACTTATCATTTAGAGAAAACAATAGCTCTATAAATTGGAGTGATATGCATCCAATTTTATTTTATTCCATGCAAAATATCAATAAAACAAAATATATTCATTCATATAAATTAATTATGGCCAAAATCACTTCATTTGTTATTTTAATTCTCCATATTGTAACTATTATGAATGACTATAATATTGAGGGTGCAGGAAAATGTAACAAGCTGAAAAATGGTGGTGATATTTTCAAGCCTAAAAAAACTTTTGGGTGTCTTTATTGGCATGTGCATTTTGTTTGGTCCTCCTTATTGCACATAATATATGAGAAATTTTAAGAGATTAATTGTTACTCCCTCCGTCCCTATATATAAGCCCCCCAAGAGAAATTTTATGCTTATTAAGAAAAGTTGATAGTGTAATTAATGTATATTTTTTTGGTATTACAATTATTAATTTGTCCTTGGTGAAAAGATGTATTTGTAGTTGACTTTACGTATTTCAATGCAAAGTGAGGTTATGTTTGGAAAAATAGTAATAAATGTGTCTAGGGAATTGAAAAGGGGCTTATATTTAGGGACAAATAAAATCTTTGTAAGGGTGCTTATAATAAGGGACAGAGGGAGTATTAGGGATGGCAAAACGAGTCAAGCTCGTCGGGTCGGTCCGTTTAATCTGCTATTTTTTGTGGGGTTGATATTTTCAATCCGTAAAAACAGTGGGTCCTGTCCCGCCTAACCCGCAAAAAAGCAGGGCGGTGACGGGGTGGGGCGGGTTGTTGGCCTGTCGGGTCTAACCATTTTTTATTTATGATAAAAAATCTTGTCTTATTATACATGAATTTTCTATTTTTGGCCCATTGAGAAAATAAAACTCAATTAATTGAATCTACAGTTTATGGTTTAATTAAAATAATGCAAATATATGGAAATAAAGTAGTACACATCATTTGCAACATTATTCGTGATTGAATTCTTCGTGAGAATAAGAATTACTCTTGGATATAAACTGAATACTTTATTTGGTTTTATAAATCATAGATGTTTGAAATTTTGAATGATAATTTTATTTTTCTATCGTCTTGTTAGTTTGTATTTTGATTTCTTTGAATGACTTTTTATTTTATTTTTTATAATATTGTTGCGAATTTATCAAATTCTTTTTAAAATTTTATTGACAGGGCACTCCCGCTAACCCGTTTGTCCGCTATGAAAAGGGGCGGGGTGTGATTTTCAACCCACCACCAATAGTTAGTCCGCTCCGCCCCTTTTTAAATGGATTAATGAAGAGACGGGTTGGCCCGTTTTGCGATCCCTAATTGTTATACACTGACAGTGTAAAATGCTTTTACACATACATTCAATCAAATCACATTATTTATAGTGTCACTTTAATAGATTTGTTCCTAAAATATCTTAACAAATACATACATATCGTGATTTGATTGAATTCACGTGTAAAAGAATTTTACATTATCGATATATACAAATTAAATCCAAATTTTAAATGCATGTAATATTTTATTTTATTTTGACAAATTTAAATGCGTGTAATTAAATCTCATATAAATAAACATTATCAATTTGTATTGCTCTCGAAGCTCTCTCGAATTTCAACAATCAACATACATATTCATAAAACAGTACAGAGTGATTGTTCAGATTTCAGATGACTACATACGGACAAATTGTAGCTTTATATTCTTCTAAATTGGCAACTAATATCCCAACACATCTAAAGGTTAAGATTTGTATCATAGGATGCTAATGTCATGAGAAAATTAGAATAATGACAACATCATAATCATGGACCATGCTAAATTATTGATTAATCTGTGATTTTGATTTTTCAAATAACTAGAATGTTTATCTTATCAAGTCAAGAAGAAAGAAATGACTAATTTAAGAAAAAAATAAAATAAATGAATCATATTGCTAATTAAAAAATGTGGAATTTTTATTATGCAACCACAAATGATTTGTCAATTCTCCAACACAAGGAGAATATTCATCTTGATCTAAACTAAACATAAGATAGTTTTTTCTTTGAACCAAAACACAAAATAGTTTTATTTTAACTCACAAGTACTGAATTTGCATTTTCATTATACTAATAATTATAACATTGAAATAAATACATCAGTATCGTTTGATTTCAAATGACAGACTACGATCTAGTACTGCGTGAAACTAAATCAAAATCTATTAGTGATCTGATCCAAAGGCCTTATCTACCTTTTAACACGGTTGGATCAAGTTTGTTGTGGTCTGTTAAGGTCAGTCTTTTTAATGTTAGATAACCTATTTTGATAGCTCTAATCAAGATAAGGATTCACTTTAGTTGAAAATAAGATAAAGTCGTCTTCAACCACTTAACCTTAATTTTTCTATAAAAAAAAAAAAAAAAAAAAAAACACCACTAGAAAAATCTTAAATACCGATGGACAAAATTTGTCTCTAAAATGCAAATATTCCGTCACTAAGCAGGCTAAAGACGGATTTGATCCCGTCGGTAATTTCCTCGTCTCTACACTATTAGAGACGGACAAAATCTATCTCTAAAATGAAAATATCTGTCTCTAAAATAAAAATATATGTCTATAACTGCTTTTTCTATCTCTAATTTCATCTCTATTAGAGAAGAAATATATTTCGTCTCTGAATTTCGCCAGTATTTCAACTTTTTCGAATAGTGACTTAACCCCAAAGTCACTCATGTCTGAGGTCGAAATTGGATTGCTTGCAGTTTGAATTTTTACGTATTAATGAAATTTGCGAACGTTTGATATTTGATCAAATGATTTAATAAAGAAAAACATAGCACTCGCCACAAATCATAATATACACATTATAATAATTAATGGAAGTAAACACCCAAACTTTTAGTTTGGTGGTAAAAAGATAGACTTGAATTCAAGAGGTTTTACGTTCGAGCCTATTTAAACCCTAAAAATCTTTTACGTATATCTTGAACTGGAATATCATCTTTTTACTCAATATTTTTGTTGGAGAAAAAAAAAGGAAGTAAACGCCTAATTTCCTTGGCTGCTAAATTATTATTGTCAACCATGCCAATCAATGTCCTCATATATCCTTCACACAAAAAATACAAATTTCCAAATCACAATATTATAATTTGGCAATGTTGAATATTAAAAGCCACCCTATTGGAATTCTCTATGTCAATAATATATTTATAGCATACTCAAGCTAGTATTAGAAACAAACCATACCTTAAAAACCTAAAGTTAATTAAGGATGGTACTCCAACTCAAGCTAGTGTTCATAACGTTGGTGTGTTGGAACATAGTAATTAAATATGATTGTGTAGTACTTGGAGATTCACAAACAAGTATACTACTAAACACTGGATGTAGCACATATAATGCATCAAATTTACATAGCTTCTATGCAAATATCAATGGAACATTTTTAGATTTGAGAAACCAAATTAGCAATCAAAGCAAACACTTTGCCACATCACAACAAGCCATAGGAGATGTAATAGTATATTCTATGTTTCAATGTAGAAATTACCTCTCCAAAAATGATTGTATTGGTTGCTTCAATATTGCTTCTACTAAAATTCGTAATTGCTCAGCTTCTAATGGTGCTAGAGTCATCTATGATGGGTGTTTCCTTAGGTATGTTTGTGTCCCTCCCTTCTCATCAATTTTATCTATCCAAGTATATAGTCAAATTTTTTTTTTTTTTTTTTTTGTTACTAGATTATCATCATGTAATTTAAAACTTATTGATACTATTTAATTGTGTTGCTTTATTTCAATTGATAATATTTAATTAAAAATATTATACACAGCTCTTTGTTTTTATGAGAAGAAGGGCTTAAAACTCAAATCATAAGAAAAACAAACCTAGGGCCTGATTGTTTTCCTTGTGAAAAATAGTTTTTTAATTTTTAAAAATTAAAAAAATTGATCAATAATTCAATTTTACAAAAGTGTTGTAAAAAAATTAGTTTTTAATTTACGAAGTTATTACTTTTCTCTTCTTAAAAATTGTTTTCTAAAATAAATTTTAAAAATAAAAAATTACTATTAATTTTTCTCTTATAATTTGGAACAAAAAGAATATGAGATTGATCCGTATTGTTAAGTACAAAGGTTAGATGACGGACTTCCTAACATGAGCTCATATTAGCTCGATCATATTAAAATTATATCATTTCATATTTATAAATTTCTAGTTCAAATGATAATTTTGTCAAACACTTAAAATTTAATCTGATAACTATCACTTGCTAGTTTATCTAATATGATTGAAACTTATTGTCCCTTTCTCTTGTCGAGTTCTCTATCTTTTCAATGATAAAACAAAGAATCAATAAAAGATATATATCTTTCCATGAAATTAATCTTGCTATTTCTTACTTGTTTAATTTTTCTCTTCAAGTGTTATATTTTTATTGGTGAACATAGAAAAAAGACAAAAAAATGAAAAGATACGTAATTTAAAAAAGAAATATACAAAAAGGAAAGAAATTACAAAATAAAGACACAAAAAAGTCCATTTAAAAATGATGTATATGATATTCAATTGACTCCTCGCATCTATTCTAATACGAAGGTCCATAGTTTCGACAACATAATTGAGCGTGATCTAAGTCTATTAAAGAAGGCACTATGAACTTTTAGATGATGTCAGAACTGCGCAAGTGCGATCTCTCGCAACTGCGATCGGGAGGGGTTATAACCACTTGATGTCAGAATTGACTCCGAACCAGATTCAACTGGCGGTGAAAACCAAAAAAAAAAAAAAAGGCACTATGAACTTATTAAATGAGGTCAAATCACTTTTATATACCCTAAAATATTTAAAAACTTTGGTAATAGAAGAAATGAAAATAATTGAAAGTCAAAAGGATCTCGATCCATCTTTAACATAATTCCATATATCTCGGAGTGAGTGGCTAATGAGCATGAGTCAATTTTTTATTTGACTTTGATGTTGAATAACACTTTCAAATGTGACAATTATTAAGGTACGAGAGTGAAAGATTCTACGACCAAACAACTCAACCTGGAAATGGTATATCATGTGGAAACAAAACAGCAAAAGAAGGCACTGCATTTCGAACAATTGGACAAAAAGTACTAATGGATCTTCAATCAGCAACACCTAAAATTAAAGGTTTTTTTGCAGCTACTAAGACACAAGTGACTCCTGGAAGTAACAGTTCAATTTATGCCGTTGCACAGTGTGTTGAAACTGCCACAGAAAGTAGTTGTTTAGATTGCATGACAGTTGGATACAACAACTTGCAAACTTGTCTTCCCAACACAGATGGTAGAGCTTATGATGCAGGGTGTTTTATGAGATACTCAGAGACACCCTTTTTTGCTGATAATCAAACCATTGATATCACAACTTATTTAAATAAAGGTACAATTATAATGTATAGTGAGTTTAACAGATATACAATGTCAGTCTAAAAAAAGCTATACACGTGCATTCGGTCACATTTCATCACATATATATTTGATAAGTGACCGATGTATACAAATTAAATCGGGAGTATTTGGTATCATGATGGATATTCCAGAATCATAGTGACCCACCATGATACCAAACGTACATAGGCAATATAATTGGCAACATAAAATAGTACCAATTTTTATTATGAACTGATGTAAACTCTTGTTTCATGATATGAAGGAGGTTCAAGCAACAAATGGGCCATTATAGGTGGTGTTGTTGGAGGTGTAGGACTTGTAGTGATCATTCTTGCAATTTTAGCTTGGCGCCAATACAGAAAACCTAAGAGGGCTCCTAGAGGTGTATTTTTATTCATTTGACAAAAAGATTTTCAATAGACTTAGTTTATAAAACTTACTACAATTTGACTAAACTTTATTTCGAAATGAACTGATTTATGTTTAAATATTTTCACTCATAAAGCAATTTCGTTATGGTCCCCGTGAACATAGCTCTGTTAGTAGGGACATTGCATGTAATATGGAGGGCCAATATTTGAACTCTGGTATTCTCACTTATTCACCTTAAAAAGTGAAATTCTAGCCACTAGGCTACTTGACAAAAAAAAAGCAAGTTTGTTACGAAACTTGCTGTAAATTTAGTCAGTAGGATGCAAGATTTGCTTCTTATCTAAGAGACCGAATAAACTGCAACAAATGTGTTACTTGGCAGGTAACATATTGGGAGCAACTGAGTTGAAAGGTCCAGTTAACTACAAGTATAGTGATTTGAAAGCTGCAACAAAAAACTTTAGTGATGAAAACAAACTAGGAGAAGGAGGTTTTGGTGATGTATACAAGGTAATGTAAACTCTTTTTCATAATTAATTTCATTGGAGAGCATGTTCTAAGACTAATGATTCTGTGAGTTTGTTCGTTCTATGTTTTATTTACACAACAGATAAAATAAAACTCACTTTTGCAATATCATTTCAATCATGCTATTGAACAGGGTACTCTGAAAAATGGAAATGTTGTAGCAGTCAAGAAACTAGTTTTGGGCAAATCAAGCAAAATAGACAATGATTTTGAAAGTGAAGTAAAGCTTATAAGCAATGTTCATCATAGGAATCTTGTTAGACTTCTTGGCTGTTGCAGTAAAAACCAAGAGAGAATTCTTGTCTATGAATACATGGCAAACAGCAGCCTAGACAAATTCTTATTTGGTAGTAGCTTACTTCAATTCAACTAGTAATACAATCATTTAATTTGTTGAATCTTTATTACTGTATTATTTTTTCTGTTTTCAATAACCTTAAGTATATGAATTTGTTAATTAAATAGGTGACAAACAAGGTTTACTCAATTGGAAACAAAGGTGTGATATAATTTTAGGCACAGCAAAGGGATTGGCCTATCTACACGAGGAATTCCACATTTCCATTATACATAGAGATATAAAAACTAGCAATATTCTCCTTGATGATAATCTTCACCCCAAAATTGCTGATTTTGGATTGGCACGGCTTTTGCCGGGGGACCGATCTCATCTAAGCACAGGATTTGCAGGAACATTGTAAGGCAAAACAATTTCACTCACCTAGATTATTAGAACATTACTTTTTATTTGAGTATATATGTGATCTTGTGCACTTGTCAGGGGATACACAGCACCTGAGTATGCAATTCATGGCCAATTATCAGAAAAAGCTGATACCTACAGCTATGGTATTGTAATCCTGGAAATCATAAGCGGTCAAAAGAGTACCGAACTAAAGGCTGATGATGATGGTGAATACCTTCTTCAAAAGGTAAGCAATTTCTTACAAGTTATAAAATGAATACCTTAAGTCATTTTTACATTAAGGACAAAAGAGCTCAACCGTGTCGCTTATAAAATGGGTCGGAGGGATTATCTTGTAATATTTGACTGTATGGTCTTTGATTGTGACTTAACAGACATGGAAACTGCATGAGAGAGGCATGCACTTGGAGCTTGTGGACAAGGTCTTAGACCCTAATGACTATGATGGAGAAGAAGTGAAGAAAATGATAGAGATTGCTTTAATGTGTACTCAAGCATCAGCTGGAATGAGACCAACAATGTCTCAAGTAGTAGCCTTACTACAAACCAAGAGCTTAGTGGAGCACCTGCAACCAACTATGCCTGTGTTTGTAGAAACGAATCTTAGGTCTAGGGAAGGCCGCTCTACTTCAACTGGGGGCTCTTCTACATCTAATGCTACTGCATCCATTTCTGTTCTATCAGCTCGATGATCAGTAACAAAATATACCAGATAATGGGTTATTAATTATTTCCAACTGTTCATCAATCATACATTTCTCCACTAGTATTTGACATTTGACGGAAATAGCACCTTTTTTTTATAACTCTTTTTCTCTTCTATGCGATGACTAAGATGTCTTCTTCCAATTTAGAGTCATCTAATAATGAATATTGGACTTCAATAGCAAAGCGCTGCTTCCAAGGACGTACCTGGAGAATACCGGGTTCGATTTCCAAGGGGAACAACGCCCATGCGAAAGCAAAAACATAATAATAATGGATATTATTTCTAAAATGGGACTGCATGTTGATTTCCAAATCATAAAGCAAAAATATGGGTGACAGAGCTGTGTATATGATTCTTCTTCAACACAATATTAATTTAAATTTATAACAATAATTGACATAGGTAGGTTTTCTTTTCATTATAATGTGTTTCTCTTTAAATTTCAATTTCAAATTTTACGTTTTTTGAAATGTATTAGTAAAGACTTTTTGTGATTGTTTAGTTGTGGTCTTATGTCCAAAACTATCTAGCCGATATCTAATGAGAATAACATGCTACTAACTAAATCTTAATCACATTGGCTATTTTGGAGGAAATTGTTTAATCAAGAGTTTAAATAATGATAATAATAATAATAATAATAATAATATAAAAAAGTTGTTCCAACTATATTTGAACCCACAATCTCTCTATACAATTTTATTATTTAGCCACTAAGCCACTTGAATTTATGTGATATATATGTGTTGGTAACACCACCTAATAACTATGACTTTCAATGCATCAACTACATTTTATTTTTCATCACACTTTCAATCTTTTTTTTAATCCAATTATTGTTGTTTGATGTGCATAAACTACATTTTGTTAAATATTTTGGTTGTGACAAACGATATTATATTTTCTTTTTTTTCTTAGCTTTAAAAAAAAAATTGTGGCATTGCAAATTTTTTTTATCATATCGTCGATTTTTCTTTTTACATTATAAATTCAATTTGTTTCATTGCTTATAAGATTCAATCAGTTTTTATGTTGAACTTTTTAAAAATCTTTATTATATTAAGTACGAATAATAAGCAACTACTTAAAAAACTACTTAACCCTAATCAATACTTCCTCTTCTTTCTCTTATTCTGCTCATGTTCATCTTCTCCGTTACTCTAATTTTTTTTTAGTTTCTAATATGAGATTCTCTCTACTATTTTCATGGTTTCTTTCTTGATCACCATGAATAAACCTCACTATGCACATTTAAGCTTATGCTGTTTTTTCTCCATCTTCGAATGAAACTTTTTTCGTTAAGTTGTAACTTGTATCTTATTTGATTTTCATCATTGAATTTTCATGTGACTAACTGCAATGTTAATCGGAGATCCATTCCAATTTCAAAATTAACTCTTATTACCAATTTATTTAGTGTTTTGTTATATATAATCATGATTATCATACCCATTATACAATATCATTACAAGCTTGGTGGCGAATCGAAAAGAATGGAGGGTGTGTAGAGGATTATTAAAACCAATTGCTACTTTTTTAATTTTATATGTAGCAATATAAATTGGAAGTCATAACACTATTTTTGGTCTGCAATAGCTCTGGTTTGCAAATCAAACTTTTTTAAAGATGACTCTCCGATCATATACCCTTATATTTTGGTGGCATTACTTCCATAATTTTTTGGCACCACTAATTGCACCTAATGCCTTAGCAAGAAAACGAAGAGCCAATGAAAAAAAGATTGGCAAATGCTAAACAATGTACCCCTTGCACTAGTTAAGGAATCAAATGTGGTAAAATTGTCTTAAAAGTTGTGTAGCATTGTTTAGCATTTGCCAATCTGGGTCTTGCTAACTAGTGCACCAGGTGTATTAGTCAACTTTTTTAAAGTGTAAGCTATGATCTTTTCAATATAAAAATTACTATTTTTAGCTTCCTTAACTAGTGCACCTGGTGCACTAGTTAGCAAGACCCTTATTATTAAAACCAATTGCATAGGAAGAAGAATCTATGGGGTCAAAGGAATCACCAACCAAAGCATTACCAATGAATATGAGTATGGGACACAAATTGAAGACCAAAAGTTTTGATAACGTATGTTGTCACTAATCCAAGTGTAAAAGAGATGGAGACTCAAATGAAAGTCAAAATTGAGTCTCCATCCAATTATTGTTTTTATTGTATTAATTAATAGTCTTTTTTCCTTCTAGATCTTTTCTATTAGATCTTTGCAAAATAGTGAAGACTTCTTTAAATGCAAATCATATATTTTGTCATGTCATACAATTAAACTGGACTTTATTGGATGATTTGGCGGTATAAACGGTTAATATTGAATAACATAGTAAAATTATTTTTACATAGACAATTGTATATTCTACTTGCACTAATAAATTCACAATTTATTAATATCACATGTATGACCCGTGCGAACGCACGGGCAAGATGTCTAGTGATTAACTAATGCAAACAGTGGAAAGATACATAATTAAATTAAAATTTAAAATAAACATAAGAGACCAAATGTATAATTAAATCTTTTGTTTATTTTCTTTCTTCTGTTCCTTAGTTTCATTCAAAAAAATTCGTTTCTAATTAATCATTGGTTTAAAGATTCATTGGTATGTGAATATATGTGTTTCGTTCTCTCTTCTTCATTTTTCTTCTTCTGGAAACAAAACACGAAAACCTCTTGAACCGTCGTTTTAGCAGTTTTATCCAATTTATTGGTTTATTATCTGGTTTTATAGCAAAGCGATTTTGAGACCTAACCGGAGTATAGTTCAGTTCACGGTCCAATCGGTTGAACTAATCGATCTGATTTTTATCACCTAGCATTGAATAAGTGATAAAAATGATTAAAAAAAATTTCAAGGCAATTGTAATTCAAATGCAAGGCAAAAAAGAAAAATTAAAGTCAAATTAAAATTAAAATATCTTGTTGTAAAGAGAAGACATAGAGATGCTACATTTGTACTTTTTGTTTTGAACAAGGCAAATATATATATATATATATATATATATATATAGATTAATTGTAAGTCCAAATGTTTACTTTTATAAAGATGAAGCTGAAATAAAAAGAAACTTATTTTAATGTTACATTGTTTATCAACTATGTTAGGGGATACACTGCACCAGAATATGCAATACATGGTCAATTATCAGTCATGGCTGATGCCTACAGTTTCGGTGTTGTAGTCCTAGAAATCATAAGCGGCCAAAAGAGCAGCGAGTTGAGGGAAGATGCTGATGGTGAATTCCTTCTTCAAAGGGTAAGAAATTTTTGTTTTCACTTCTAAAAAAACTAAATCGTATCGTAGTTAATTGTGAGTCGTATCTTGATTGACCGAACCCAATCGATACAAATCCTTACTTTAACAGGCATGGAAACTATACGAGGTAGATAGTGATGTTTTATAACTTCAATCCTATTAGACTTGGTTAGGTAGTTAGGAGGTGGTTACATAACTACCTTGAGTTAGTTAGTTATGGTTACTTGTGTTACAAGTAATAGATGGGTTAGGAGTTTTCCTTATAAATAAGCGTGTACCACATGCATTGTACACAACTCATTCTCTATTTTTCTCATCAATAAATCTTAACACTTTCCTCCTAGTTTTCTCTAGTTCTTACTTGTTATCTTCTTCCTCTTATCTTGGATTACCCTAACAAATTGGTATCCAGAGCCCTTTGGTTCTTAGTGTAGACAGCACAAAGATTCAGTCTTGTTTGGTGTTTACATTTTCCTTCATTCAGAAACAATGTCAGGGAATGGTTTACCAAACAATCTTCCAATTCTTGAGGGCAAGAATTGGGAAAGATGGAGCAAACAGATGAAGTCTCTCTTTGGTTTTCAAGATACATGGGAAGTGGTGGTTAATGGTGTGCAAAACTTGGTGGGGAATGCAACTGAAGCTCAGAGATCAGCACACAAAGACTTAAAGAAGAAGGATTGCAAGGCAATGTATGCAATTCAAGCTGCAGTAGATTCTGCAAATTTTGACAAGATATCTAGTGCTGAATCCTCTAAGGCAGCCTGGGATATTTTGGTGAAATATTATGAAGGAGGAGAAAAGGTGAAGGGAGTGAAGTTGCAGTCTCTGAGAAGGCAATATGAGCTTCTGCAGATGGATAAGAGTGAATCCATTGGAGCCTATGTGTCGAAGGTTCAAGGCATTGTCCATACAATGAAGAGCTGTGGTGAGGTGATGACAGATAGGATGATTGTAGAGAAGGTAATGAGAACTCTAACTCCAAATTTTGATCATGTCATTGTTGCCATCCAAGAAACTGGGAATGTAGCTACATTACAGTTGGAGGATCTTGTTGGATCGTTAGAAGCTCATGAGTTGATGATAAATGAAATGAAAGGGGTTCAAGAATCTGTACAAGCCTTACAAGTTCAGGCTTACAAGAAAACTAATAGTCACAAAGAGAAAAAACAAGATAAGGGAAAGAATGGCTCTCAGAAAAAATTTGATGGAAAATCTGAATCCTTCAAGAAAGGAGGAGGAACATCAAATTCAAAGAAAGGGAAAGGCAAGGACAAGAGTCACATTCAGTGCTATAACTGTGAGAAATGGGGACACTATGCTTCAGATTGTTGGTTCAAGAAGGGCAAAGAAAAGGGCCAAGACTCTGATGATGAAGCAAAACTTGTGCAAGAAAAGGTTGAAGACAAAGCTGTGACTTTCATGGCTGCATTATCAGAGGTAGAATCACAAGACAAAGTTGATGCCGAGACTTGGTTCTTAGACACGGGGTGTTCCAATCACATGACTGGTCACAAAAACTGGTTAGTGAAGTTTGATTCTGGAAAGAAAAGTAAAGTGAAGCTGGCCAATAGCAGTTCATTGCAGTCAGAAGGCATTGGTAACATGGTTATCAAGAGAAGCAATGGAAGCTCTGCAGTAATTGAAGATGTGATGTTTGTACCAGGTATGGATTGTAATCTTCTGAGTGTTGGACAGTTAGCAGAAAAAGGTTTTTCAGTTATCATTAAGAATGAGAAATTTGAACTTTATGATCCTGCAAATAACCTAATTCTGAGGACTCCTTTGGCCAAGAATAGAACTTTCAGAACTTTGATTCACACAAACACTGTTCAGTGTATGAAGGTAGTAACAGATGAGAAGTTGAATTGGCTATGGCACCTGAGATTTGGACATTTGAATTTCAAATATCTAAATCAGCTAGGGAGCAAAGGAATGGTACTTGGCCTACCTAAGATTGAAGCTTCAGAAAGAGTATGTGAAGGTTGCTTAGTTGGTAAACAACCTAGAAATGCTTTCAGCAAGAGTTTGCCTATGAGATCATCAAGTGTACTAGGTGTTGTGCATTCTGATGTGTGTGGTCCCTTTGATGTGAATTCACTTGGTGGTAATAGATATTTTGTTACCTTTGTTGATGAGTATAGCAGGAAGATGTGGATATACTTGATTCAAACCAAGGATGCAGTATTTGATGTCTTCAGAAATTTTAAGGCATTAGTTGAAAATCAAAGTGGAAAGAAGATCATAGCTCTCAGAACAGATGGTGGAGGTGAGTATACTTCCAAGAAGTTTGAGTCATTTTGTGTTGAACAAGGTATAGAACATGAAGTCACAGCTCCCTATACACCTCAACACAATGGCTTAGCTGAAAGAAGGAACAGGACTATTCTTGATATGGCAAGGTGTATGGTGAAGCATAGGAACCTGCCTAAAGCTTTCTGGGGTGAAGCAGTTCACACTGCTGTGTATGTGTTGAACAGGTGTCCAACCAAGAAGCTGAAAGACAAAGTACCTGAGGAAGTGTGGAGTGGTAGAAAACCTAGTGTAAGTCACTTCAGAATTTTTGGTGCTTTATGTCACAAGCATGTGCCTGAAGCAAAAAGGAAGAAGCTTGATGACAGAAGTGAAGCCATGATCTTGGTAGGATACCATGTCACAGGTGCTTACAAGCTGTATGATCCTGTCACAAAGAAAATGATCTACAGTAGAGATGTTGTAATTGATGAAGAGAAATCCTAGGATTGGATTGCTGGTTGCAGTTCAAGCAGAGCTCAATTGAATCCAATCATGAATGAAGAAGATAGTGATTCTAGTGATGAGAATGAAGCACCTGCAGCTGTGACTAGAGACAGGCCTGTCAGAACAAGGAACATTCCTGCTAGATTGCAGGATTGTGAAATTGTTAATGATAATGAGGTAAATGCAGATGGTGACTTAGTTCATATTGCATTGATGGCTGGTTCTGAGCCTATCAATTACACAGAAGCCTTGAAACACAAGAAATGGAAGAAAGCTATGGAGGAGGAGTTGGCTTCAATTGAGAGAAATCAAACTTGGGAGTTAGTTAAACTTCCATCAGATAAGAAGGCAATTGAAGTAAAATGGGTGTTCAAGCTGAAGCTAAATCCTGACAATTCTATAGCAAAATATAAGGCAAGGCTGGTGGCAAGAGGTTTTCTACAGAGGGAAGGAATAGATTACTCAGAAATCTACTCACCTGTGGCAAGAATTGAGACTGTGAGACTTGTCATAGCTGTAGCTAATGCAAGGAAATGGCCTATGTTCCACATGGATGTTAAGTCAGCCTTTCTTAATGGTCCATTAGAAGAACTTGTCTTTGTAACTCAGCCACCTGGATTCATGATTGAAGGGAAGAAAGACATGGTCTACAGATTGAACAAAGCTCTATATGGTTTGAAACAAGCTCCAAGAGCTTGGAATAAAAGGATAGATGGATTTCTTGTGAAACAAGGTTTCAGGAAATGCAAGTCAGAATATGGAGTATATGTGCAGGAAGCAGCTTCAAGCATCATTCTGATATGTTTGTATGTTGATGATCTGCTAGTAACCGGAAGTGTCACGGCTGAGATAGAGAAATTCAAAGAAGTAATGAAAACTGAATTTGAGATGACAGATTTGGGAGAAGTGTCTTACTTCTTAGGATTTGAACTTCTGAAGAATGGTAAAGGTCTATTGTTGCATCAGAGAAAATATGCAGGAGAAATTCTAAAGAGGTTCAACATGATTGAGTGTACCTATGCTGCAACTCCTATGGAGGTGAACTTGAAGTTAGAAAAGAATGAGACAGAAGAGACTGTGGATCCTACAATTTTCAAGCAAATTGTTGGATCATTGAGATATCTTTGCAACAGCAGGCCAGATATATGCTTTGCAGTTGGGCTTGTAAGTAGATTCATGGATAAGCCTAGAAGGTCACACATGAATGCAGCTAGAAGAATACTTAGGTATATAGCAGGCACAATGGAGTTTGGAATTCTTTTTCCAAAGTCAGTTCTGAAGGAGAAATTTGAGATCGTGTGCTACTCTGATGCTGATTGGCGTGGTGACAAAGTAGATAGAAGGAGTACTACTGGGTATTTCTTCAGATTTATGGAGGCTCCTGTTGCTTGGTGTTCTAAGAAACAACCAGTTGTTGCATTGTCTTCTTGTGAAGCTGAGTACATAGCAGGTGCATATGCAGCATGCCAAGCTTTGTGGATTGTGACTGTGTTGAAGGAGCTAGGAATTGAAGCAGAGAAACCTGTGGTTCTGCAGATTGATAACAAGTCTGCTATAAACTTAGCCAAGAATCCAGTTTTGCATGGTAGAAGCAAACACATAGAGGCTAGGTTTCATTTCTTGAGGGAGCAGGTGAATCAAGGTAGCTTAGATGTCAGGCATTGTGCAACAGATACTCAGGTTGCAGATGCTCTAACTAAGAGTTTGAAAACAGACAGGTTTTTGAAGCTCAGAAGTGAACTTGGTGTGTATCAGGCGCGCGCGCCCAGCATGGCAAGTTCTGAAGCAGTTCTGAAGGACAGACAAGTTCTGAAGCAGTTCTGAAGGACAGACAAGTTCTGAAGCAGTTCTGAAGGACAGACAAGTTCTGAAGCAGTTCTGAAGGACAGACAAGTTCTGAAGCAGTTCTGAAGGACAGACAAGTTTGCAGTTCTGAAGGATTTCTGAAGGACAGACAAGGTTGCAGTTCTGAAGGATCTCTGAAGGACAGACAAGTTTGCTTAGGCTTAAAGTTAAGGGAGCATGATGTTTTATAACTTCAATCCTATTAGATTTGGTTAGGTAGTTAGGAGGTGGTTACATAACTACCTTGAGTTAGTTAGTTATGGTTACTTGTGTTACAAGTAATAGATGGGTTAGGAGTTTTCCTTATAAATAAGCGTGTACCACATGCATTGTACACAACTCATTCTCTATTTTTCTCATCAATAAATCTTAACACTTTCCTCCTAGTTTTCTCTAGTTCTTACTTGTTATCTTCTTCCTCTTATCTTGGATTACCCTAACAGATAGACACTTGGAGTTAATTGACAAGACATTGAACCCTAGTGACTATGATGCAGAAGAAGTGAAAAAAGTTATAGCGATTGCTTTGCTTTGCACTCAAGCAACAGCTGCTACAAGACCAACTATGTCTGAAATAGTAGTTCTACTCAAAAGCAAAAACTTTGTGGAGCATATGAGACCAACTATGCCTGTCTTTGTTAACTCTAACTTGAGGCCTCAGAGTCGGACAGACACATCTACCTCGACCGCTTCTTCTACATCTAATGCTACCGTTTCTACTTCTATATTATCAGCTAGATGAATATATTGAATTGGAGCATGGATATCAAGTTAATGTATTTGAGGTTTATAATGGGAAAAAAAGAAGAGGATTTTTCTCCATGAATTGTTAAAACTTGTACATTTTTGTATACAAATACTAAGTATATTGTGAGATTGTACTAATGAGATGCTATTTCATGTAAAAGAATTGATGGTTTTGTTGAAAATGATGCACTTTAATTAGTTAAGAGGGGATTGGCTTGTGCAAGAGATCTTCCACTATATATGGTTCTTATTTTGCATGTTTTGCTGGTTTTATTCTTCAAGAAGTGGTGTTATTTCTTTAAGTAGTACTAGGAATATCAACACTAATTAAACTTTCAATTCAACAGCTGCATTGATTTAATTTACCTCATACAAATGTTATTGAAAGTGTAAGCCTGATAAGTTTCACAATTGGTGTTAACGGAATCTGACTCTCTTTTTAATTGATAAACATAAGATCAAACTCTATATTATGTGGCGTTATTATATTGGGTTACGTACGACATCGAAGACTAAAACCAATAATTTTTAAATTTTCAAGGGCAGAAATTAAAATTATATATCATATATGTATTTTAATTGACAATTTTATTTTTATCGACAAATATTAGTAATTTCTCCATTATGGAACCTTCGTCATTACCTCTACACTTACCTCTTGCCAATTAATAACATATTGAGTTTTAGATGTGAGTAGTTAAATCATATATTGACTGTGAATCAACAAAATGTTGAATACCTTAGTGTAGTGATCCATATACTAAGGCTATAAAATTTTGGAACATATTATAATAGTGATTTTTTTTAGTTTGCAACATATTAATAAAATAAAAATAAAATAATACTATGCATAATATAATATTAATATACGAAAGCATTTCATTTTCATGCTAAAAAATACTACTACGATTGTCCCTGTGTGACAGATGTGAAGACAAATGTTTAATCAATGGTTCAAAACTCATCACCTCAAATTTCCAAATGTTAACCACTTTATCTTATCATTTTACTCAATTAAATTAAATTTATTCCTTTTATAACAATATTCTGGTCAACCTTAATATTTAAGACATGGTTATGGCTCCACACAACTTAATTCCAACTATACCTTAATTCTATGATTTTATTTTTCACACGCAAAAACACAATTACTACATTTACTAGTCATTTAGAGAAAACAGTAGCTCTATAAATTGGAGTGATATATGTTATCCAATTTCATTCCATGCAAAGTACAATACTATCAATTAAAAAAAAACTCATTCATATACAATTACTATGGCAAAAATCACTGCTTCATTTTTTATTTTAATTCTCCTTGTTGTTACTATTATGAATGGCTACAATGTTGAAGGTGCTGGAAGAGGTAACAAGCTGAAGAATGATGGTGATATTTTCAAAACTGAAAAAACTTTTGAGTGTATTATTATTTGGAAAGGGTGCTTTATTTTTCATATTCCTAGTTGTTGTGTTGAGTACAATAAGTATTGTACTCTTGCTGGCATGAATGCTTTACCTCCTCAAGCTCAAATCCTTCCATGATCACATATTGTTGTCATGGTTTGTGTGTGTTATATATTGATATATCTAATTATCTATACAATAAATATTATAGAATGTTGTGTGAGTGTGAGAATATATTATAATATATGAGTAAGAATTATATATATAGCTAAATAATTATCTATATGGAACCTCTTCTTGGGTATGTCCAGTTGAGGATATATAGATATACTATATTATATATTTTATATGTGTCTTATGCATTTGTATTTTGGTGTGTGCCATGTTATGGGTATATTATATTATATTATATATGTAGTATTGAAATAAATTGATTGTGTGTTATGAATTTTATTTATGGTGTGTACTTTAATTTGATTACTTTAATTTGGAAACACACATGCATCATACAACTAATTAATCAACTAATTAAGAAATAATGTTACGCTATGAATATGATTTGAAAATATAACAGCACTAGTATCAGATTCAGAGCAGAAAGACCATTGTACTATCATTTGTGGATCAAATTCCCAAATGTTAACCGCTTATTATACGATTATTTGACTCAATGAAATTTAATTTATTCCTCCTATAAAAATATTCTTGTCAACCTTAATATTTAAGACATTTAGAGAAGCTTATAAAAAAAATAGTCATTTAGATAAAACAGTAGCTCTAGAGAAAACAGTACACATTCCCTTATTTTAAATCCTTTAACACTGGACACATGAGGTGAATTTTATTCATTATTATTACAAAGAACTGCTAGAATCTAGAAAGATACTTGAATACCAAGTAATGCCATCAACTGAGAAATGAACTCAGGGTGCCCTGACCATGCAGCTCCGGTAACCAAATTTCCATCGGGGAAGCAGCGGCTTATGGGGTCAGGCTCCAGCCATGTTGCTCCTGACAAAACCACATTAAGCTTCACAGCCGGATAAGCAGTGCATTTCCTTCCCTGTTACAACAAAAATGTACTAGATTTTAAGGTTCCGTATCAATAATTGAACAGCCTACTTGGTCAGCGTTGCTGGTTAACACCATATGTGAAATAACAAAGAAAAAATTGTATCTCTAACGCGGTAATAATACCTTGAGAACACCAGCGGCAGCTAAAATCTGTTGACCATGACAGATTGATGCAACTGGCTTATTGCTTTCCATGAAATGCTTCACCCAGGAAATAACAGACTCATTCAATGCCAAGTACTCAGGTGATCGGCCTCCAGGGATGACAAGAGCATCATAGCTTGAAGCATCAACATCATCAAAGGTTGCATTTAAAGTAAAATCATGCCCTGGCTTCTCACTGTAAGTTTGATCTCCTTCAAAATCATGAATAGCAGTTGGGCAAGTGTCGCCGGCCTTCTTTGAGGGGCAAACTGCATCAACATGGCATCCTAAAGCCTGAAGAGCCTGGAAAGGAACTTTGACCTCATAATCTTCCATGTAATCCTGTGATTAAAATTAGCAAAATTTAAAACACGTATCACCAACCAGCATAACAAGTTTAACAAGAAAATTCTAAAACAATAATCCTTTGATACTAATTACCAAATAGTCATAAACTCTATGCCTTAAAATTGTTACTTCTACAACTAACTAGTCATGCAAAAATAAGTAAAGTGAGCAGTATCTCAGTCCGTGATTATTTTTAACTACGGGCAATAAGGAAAGTATTTGAGCATACCCCACAAATAAAGAGGATTTTCTTATCAGAACCACTTATTTTGCCTCCTAATAGCTTGATAAAATGGTGAAGAACTTCAGGGTTCCCTTCATAAGTAGTTGCAGTAATGAAATTACCATCTACCACAGTTGTTGCCAATGAGTCAGGTTCAACCCAATGAGCGCCAGCAGCAACCAATACCGGTTTGACAGGAGAAAAAGCTGTGCACTTACGACCTTCAAGTACACCAGCAGCTGCTAGAAGCATCTGTGAATGACAAAGGCAAACAATTCCTTTACCAGAATTGGCAAACTTAGCCACTAGCTCCACAACAGCAGGAATGTGAGCAAGATACTCTGGCGCCCTTCCTCCCGGCAACCACAACCCATCATAGTTTGTATGATCAATTTCATCAAAAGTTGCATTGAGTGTAAAATTGTGACCAACTATCTCAGTATAAGTCTGAAACCACAAAAAAAATTCATTATTCAAGATTAATATTTTACCATACAATACATATCACAAAATCTCACCAAGACTATGTTTGGAAATTAGAACTAAACAATAGTTATGGGAATTGATTGAACATTTCTAGATTAACTTTTTTAGTGTACTTTTCCCCTAAAATTACAAAATTAGGTCTGACTTGATGTTGAAAATTGAAATCCTTTGACTTTATTCATCCATGAAAATTTCACAAACAGATAACTAATTAGAAAATCAATTCAAAGGATCATCATGGATAACAATGATATGTGTCTCATAGGGTCATGCAAGCAAACAGATAACTAATTCAAAGGGTCATGCAAGCAAACTCAGAAAAGAATGAAAGAGACCTGGAAGCCGGAGAGAAATTGGGCGGCAGTGCGGCAGACATCACCAGATTTTTTTCCGGGACAAACAGCGTCGGCAGCGATACCAAATGCTTGCAATGCTTGAAAAGGAACCATAGCCTGTAACAGGAAAAAACATTGAGGAGTGAATTAAGTGAAAGAGGTTTAGGAGTTATTAATGGAAAGCTTACTTCATAGTCTTCCATGAAATCACCACAAATGAGAAGAACCCTTTTTGGAGCCATGGCTGAAATTGCAATGCTGCTGATTCTAGAATATAGATTAGTGTAGTGAGAGTTTGTAGTGATGGTAGAAGAAGCCAAATATTATACTGTCATGGTACCACCTTTTGTTAAACAATAATAAATAAATTGACCATTATTAAGTAGGAAAAAAACATTATTTGACTCTTGACCAAAAAAAAAAAAAAAACATTATTCGACTGTTTTTGAGTTAAATATGTTACCAGAGGAGGAGATAACTGCAGCTCCTAATTCAGTGAGAGGTTCTGTCAAAATAAAATAAAAAATTCAGGGAGAGGTTCTCACTCTTTCTTATATTGTTTGAAACATTTTTTAATAATCAATTCAAGGATGTAACATTCTATTTATTTTTTGGTTACTAGGATGTGACATTTAAACAACTACATAATTGTAATATTGTTGTGAAGTCTTTTATAAGCTTAAAATCAGGCCATTCCCTAACAAGCTTACAGTTAAAGTCATGCAATTAAGGAAAGAAGAAATATTTTTGTAACAAAGAAAATAGTGCTTAACCAATTGAGAAGATGTGTGTCTCTATAGATTTTAGGCCATCTAGAGCCACATTTTTTTACCTGTTAGACTTTATAAGTAGACCGTAGTTATTACAACAATTTAATAGATGAATTTTTTCCTAGAAACCTCAAAAAATAAAATTTGTTAGATTTGATTTTATTTGATTTTAGTCATAAAGGAGTTGGATGTAAAATGATTTATGTTTTGAATTTGGATGTATTCAAATAAAAATGATTTTATTCAACTTAAGTTGTTTGAATAGTTTGAATGTAAAATGATTTTAGTCACAATGGAGCTCAATGTAAAATGATTTGTATTTGGATTATTCAAATAAAAGAGACACTTTGCTCAAAGTGCTTGCATGCCTAGCACATTACAAGTCCTTCCAATACAATACAGTAATAATACACAACCACTTATTTTGAACCCTTTAATAATGGACACATGTGGTGATTTTGTTCATGATTATATATTACAAAAGGCTACTAGAAAGATACTTGAATACCAAGTAGTGCCATCAACTGAGAAATGAACTCAGGGTGCCCTGGCCATGCAGCTCCTGTAACCAAATTTCCATCGGTGAAGCAGCGGCTTATGGGGTCAGGCTCCAGCCATGTTGCTCCAGACAAAACCACATTAAGCTTCACAGCTGGATAAGCAGTGCATTTCCTTCCCTGTTACAACAAAAATGTACTAGATTTTAAGGTTCCGTATCGATAGATGAAATAAGTGGAATGATCGAAATATATTTTTTGCTTAATTATGTATCTTTTCCTTAATGGGCAATCCTTAAGATAGTATGACAGTTTAGACCAGAAGTGCAGTCTATCACAACACGAAAACACTGCATGAGTTTCTTAAGGAAAAATGATTGTATCCCTGTCAGTTATAACTTCATACTTGTTCAGCCTTGCTAGTTACAACATTGTAATCCAACAATCCAAAAGAAAAGGTGTAGATTGAACAAGAGTTCAAGAATTTTAATAGCTACTCAATTCAAATGCTGGATAATAACTAGCGTGAAATAACAAAAATGGTGTCTCTAATGAGTTTGGAGTAATGATACCTTGAGAACACCAGCAGCAGCTAAAATCTGTTGACCGTGACAGATTGATGCAACTGGCTTATTGCTTTCCATGAAATGCTTCACCAAGGAAATAACAGACTCGTTCAATGACAAGTACTCAGGTGATCGGCCTCCAGGGATGACAAGAGCATCATAGCCTGAAGCATCAACATCATCAAAGGTCGCAGTTAAAGCAAAATTATGTCCTGGCTTCTCACTGTAAGTTTGATCTCCTTCAAAATCATGAACAGCAGTTGGGCAAGTGTCACCAGCCTTCTTTGACGGGCAAACTGCATCAACGTGGCATCCTAAAGCCTGGAGAGACTGAAAAGGAACCTTGACCTCATAATCTTCCATGTAATCCTGTAATTAAAAATTGTCAAAACACGTCTCATTAACCATCATAGTAATAAAGGTAAAATAATTTACGAAAGAACATAAAAACTGTCATGAGTCCGATTGAAGAGTCCAGCACAGATGCGGAGGATAGGCCCATACCTCAAATCAGGGCTAAGAGAAACATTCTTAGGCCCAAGTACTTAAAAGATTATGTGGTCCCTAAGAAAATGAATGCTTGGAAATGAGTCACTAATCCTAGAAGCTTCCATTCTGATGAGTCACTCTATTTCGTTAGTAAAGGATAGAGTTTGTTAAGAAATGCATGTGCTTAGTGAGCGAGTGCCATTAGATTCCCTTGTAGGATGGTACTATTTATGTAATGATTGCATACATGAATAAGCAGAAATGAATATTGAGGAAATAGTCTAGCTTAGTTTATAGCTTTTCAGCACTTTCCTGCTTTCATATTCATGCCAGTACAACAACCATAACAAAAACAAAGAAATTATTGCTTACACTAGGTGCATGGCATTCCTCATATGGGCCACGGTTGTCTCCCACTTAATCATTTTAATATTAACTAATAATTGTTGAAATGTATACAAAATGCGAAGTATCATTTCCTACTCTAACTATTTTAAGGCTATTAAATGTTAGTTATGAAGCATTGGCACGTAGACAACGGTAATAATTTGAGAAAATAGGAGCGATTGTATGTAATCACAAGTGCCAGACTGCCAGTATCATGTGACACTCAGATACACCTTCAATCTTAAGTGTCGGTGCTACGTAGATGTTAGTGTAGAGACTAGAGATAGTAGCAGGTAACCTACATAAATTAAGTGGTATAATGGCATTGCTTGAAGGAATAGTATATAGTGTGAGAAGATAATTTGACACCAAGTTCAAAAGGAAACAAAAAACCTTGGTACTTAATAGTAAATAACTATGAATTTTATGCCTGAAAATTCAATTTCTACAACTAGTCATACCAACAGAAGTTAAGTGAGCAATATCCCAGCCCGTGATTTTCAAGGAAAAACAATTGAACGTACCCCACAAATAAAAAGGATTTTCTTATCAGAGCCACTTATTTTGCCTCCTAATGCCTTGACAAAATGGCGAAGAAGTTCAGGGTGTCCTTCATAAGTAGGCGCAGTAATCAGATTACCGTCCACCACAGTTGTTGACATGGTGTCAGGTTCAACCCAATTAGCACCAGCAGCAACCAATACTGGTTTGACAGGAGGATAAGCTGTGCACGTACGACCTTCAACTACACCAGCAGCTGCCAAAATCAAATGTCCATGACAAATGCAAGCAATTTCTTTTCCAGATTTAACAAACTTAGCCACTAGCTCCACAACAGCAGGAATGTGAGCAAGATACTCCGGTGCCCTTCCTCCCGGTAACCACAACCCATCATAGTTTGCATGATCAATTTCATCAAATGTTGCATTGAGTGCAAAATTGTGACCAACCGTCTCAGTATAAGTCTGAAACCACAAAAAAAATCCATTATTCAAGATTAAAACTTTACCATACAATACATATCACAAAATCTCACCAAGACTATGATTGGAAATTAAAACTAAACTACAATTATGGGAATTGATTGGACATCTGTAGATGAGCTTTTTTAGTGTCTTTTTCCCCTAAAATTATAAAATTAGGCCTGACTTAATGTTGAAAATTGAAATCCTTTTCACTTCATTCATCCACGAAAATTTGTCAAACAGATGAGAAACTCCCTCCGGTTACTTACTATTATAAGCAAACTTTGAATTTTCAGTTTCATTGAATATCTGATGTATCTGCTCTACATTATAAACCGATAAATCATTTATTCAATGAATTAAAAAAAACGAATCTTGCTTATAATTGTGACCGGAGGCGGTAACTGACTAGCAAATCGATTCAAACTTTATATATAGAATTTACAAGATGCATCTAATGATGGGAAACATTATGAGGAAGTCAGTGCAAATGAAGGGAGACCTGGCCACCGGAAAGAATGTGGACAGCGGTGCGGCAGACGTCACCGGATTTTTTCCCGGGACAAACAGCGTCGACAGCAATACCGAATGCTTGTAATGCCTGAAAAGGAACCATACCCTGCAACAGAAAAAGTGAGGAGTGAATTGAGTGAGAGTGTGAGTGAAAGAGGTGGGTATGATGTGAAGCTTGCTTACTTCATAGTCTTCCATGAAGTCACCACAAAGGAGAAGAACCCTCTTGGGAGCCATGGCTGATATTACGATGTCAAGAATATAGAAGACTATCAAGAATTTTGGAGAGTGATGCTAGAAGGAAACGTAAAAATTATCTCAAATAGAAACCAAATTAACTCATTTCATTTTAAATAATACAATACCATCATGATTATTTTATTTTTTTTGGTAGAATGTTAATCATGTATCTACTCCCATTAATTTGGTTTGGATAATGTGCTTTGGAAATCTCTAGATTTTAGGCCACCATTTCTTATACAGTGAGAACAACACTATGAGTGTGACTACTAATTTTTAATTGGGTAATGCTAACCGGTGCCCCGGACACTGGTTAAGAAAATAAATAAAAAAAAAATTAAATTGAAAATCACACTTTTTATATTTTCGAGACGTTGACTGCACAAATTTCAATAACATATTACTATATTTGCTTGCTTAATCAATGTCCCGGGGCACTGTTTATCATTTTTCTTTTTAATTTAATAAATTATAATTTTATTTCCAAAACTATTACTCTTTAAACAATATAGTCTCTTTTTTTTTGACAAAATAATATAGTCTTTTAGTTATTAAAATATGTGAGAATTCGTTAATTTAGTTTTTAACATCTAAATATTAAAAATTAAATTAAGAATTTTATATATTTTAAGACTATTTATATTTAGTCCATAAAAACAACAAATTGTTTATTGTATTTATATAATACTTTCTCCGTCTCTAATTATAAGCACCTTTACAAAAAATCTCATCCCTAAATATTATCATCTTCTCAAATTTCTAAACACTTTTATTTTATTTTTCCAAATATACCCCTAAAAGTAAGCCACTTACTTAGAGTAGGTTGGTTATCCATGTATGCAAGTAAGTGTATGCTTGTAAGAGCATAAATATCGGTGGTAGTATTACTGAAGTTTGGAACCTGTGTCAGATTTACCACCACTATTTCAATTCAATTGAGTAGTATAATTTAACCCCGTATCCAAGTTTGGCATCGTAGCATTATTCAACTTGTCTCCATTATTTTATTATTTTAATACTTTCTGACCATTCTTTTGTTACTACCGGTGCTTTTTATAATTGGAGATATTAATATAAAATATAAATTGAGATATGTTGTGGATTAAGTGGGACTCAATTTAGATTTTTTGACGAGTTGTATTGATATTTAGGAAAAATAGTTGAGTTGATTAAAAATTTGAAAAGTATAAAATAATATAAAATATTAGATGAGGTCCATTTAAACTACCAAATTGAGTATCATGGATGTAGATACTCTAAGTCACTCTTATTACTCCATATAATACTCCATGTAATGACTACTTCCCATGTTTCTTTCCCATATACGTATGCACTAAACAACTCTACAAATTACAGAAGATGAATTTCCCCTTTGTTCGAATGTTTTTAATGCGTTGCAAGTCTTTTCCATTATGAATGAAGATACTAGCAAAACCTATGAGTTTGAAAGAGTAGAAGATTCTTTAGAGTTTGAGAAAATTGGAGATGAAGGAGATGAAAACTATGAATACAAAGAGTTGAAAACTCAATGGACTTTGAGGGAGTTGTATATGAAGAAGATGAATTAGACTATGACTTAGAAAGAGTAGAAGATTCTCTTGATTTTGAGAGAGTTGAAGATGAAGGAGATGAAGACCTGGAACCAGATTTTGAGGAAGTTGCGGAGGGAGAAAATGGAGAAAATGAGTTGGAACCAGATTTTGAGGAAGTTGCAGAGGAACACTATGTTGGCTTGGTATATTATCACTATGTTGGTTTAAGTCAAAATTAAAATCGCTATTTGAAGGTAGATTATCCTTAACAATAAATGTTAAGTTGAGGTATGGAAACTCATTTGGACAAGATAATGGAAAGTTTAAATCCATATCACAAATGAAAAAAGTGCTAAGTTCACAAATGAAAAAGATAATGGAAAGATAATGGACACCACAATGTTAAGTTCACAAATGAAAAAAGTGGCGCTAATATTTTGTGGAAAAAAAATTGGAATATGAAAGTTTGAGTCTTGTTACCATTTCAATGTTACAATGCATTGCTTTAGCCTCTGTTTTGACGTGATCAACTAAAATTCCTACATTTTAGCCACTTTCTTGTGCAATCAAGTGACATACAATCAATAAAGAAGGGCAATTATTTTTACTATTATAAAAAAGACAATTTAGTAATCTTCACATGTAAAATACACATATTAATTGCACTATCAACATTTCTTAATATCCGTCAAATTAGTCAGAGAGGCTAATATATAGGGACGGATGGAGTAGTTTGTAAAATTAGAGACATAATGGGAGTTTAAGAACTATAAATTGTTAGTTTATTATTTATTTATATTTTTGAGGTAAGTTTATTATTTATTTCTCTCTTAAAATAGAAAAGTTTCTTCAGTATGATATGGTTTACTTAGATATCTAATGACAATGACATCAACAACGTGGTCGTGCCGGAGTGGTTATCGGGCATGACTAGAAATCATGTGGGCTTTGCCCGCGCAGGTTCGAATCCTGCCGACCACGCATTTTGCAATTTTCATCTTTTTATTTTCCACATTAGAGAGAAGAGAACCCTTGTGACCCATGCAGTGCAAACACTTCTAATTAGCCATATATTTATGGATCAACAACCACTTGTGAACCTTTTCATATGTTGTACCAAATGCAGAAAACTCTAATCTAAATTGATTGACATGTGTACGTGGTTCAAGTAATGATGTTTTAGTGTTGATTCTTATTTTCAACAATTCTTTCTTAAGTCAATAGAGGATTCATCTATAACAGCAGTTTAGAGTTTAACAATAAATGAGAAATGATATGAGAGTATATTTATAAGTTGGGATAATAATTATCATCTCATAAAACGATTTTATAATGTTGAATTAGATTGAATCCAAATTCTAAGATGATAATATAGCATTTTTAAGATCAATGGATCACATGTTATCAAGTCACAACTATCAGATCACTTTTTTGTCACGCTCCCGATGTTTACTCTTATGCATGGCATGACATGATGTATTAAGAATTTGTTATTGGAAGGTAAATTGTCTAAACATATGCTTACAAGTGGAACAATTCTTATCTTACAAGTCAATTTTAAAAGATTGAATTAAATCTAATTGAATTTTTAAAAATCGAGTAATTTTATTAGTAGTGTTCATTACAATGTCAAAATTAAAATTATAAAATGGAGACATAGACATTGTATGCCTAGAGATTTTACCATCTCAGAAGTCAGAGCTACTTACTTTTCAAGTTATGTAATTGTGTGTGGATCAAATTTACAAGCCTTAGATTTTAGAGGGAGTAAATGGAATACTTTACAATTTTACATCAACCAAGAAGGGGACAATTAGAGAGAAACAATATAAAATGGAATAAAAATGGAGGGAAAACTGAAAAAACGAGATAGAAAATGAGGAAATTACAAACTCAAAGAAAATGTCATTGCCAAGTTAGTTGGATTTTTTTTTAGTAAGTCAAGTTAGTTGGAATTTGGGAATACATAATTTCATTGTTATTTGGTCTTCCATAAATTTTCTCTCTAAGAAAATCAAGGTTCGTGCCTTCACCCATCACCAGGGAGAAAGGAGTGATTTGTTGCTTTAATCTAATGTACTATTTGCAAATGGAGATACCTATTTGATTTTCTTACAAATTCAATGCCAATAAGAACACAAATATATAATTGAAAATTGGGAAAACATCATTATACCGAGAAAAAAATGAACAATAAAATAAATTAGAAATTTCTTTAAAATATTACGCAAATTAGTTCCTAATACGTGACATTGAGAGGCCGTTTGTTATAGTTTTTTTATCAGAGAATTACTTATTTTATAAATGAAGACATCTGTTTGTTATAGATTGTAAAAAAAATCAGAATCTAAAAATAATAAAAAAAAAACTAAAAATGAGAAGTTGCTAAAAGTAGTTTTTTAAATAATAGATATTTTTTTAGAGTAGAGGAAAAACAAAATGTCAAAAGGTGGAGGTTATTTTATAACTAAAAAAAGGGAAAAAAAATTTAGTAAGAAAATTTAAGGAGAAGAATTGTAAGAATAGATCTCCATCATTGTTTACATCCACCATCACCCATGATTTCCACTAAAAAAGAAGATTAAATGACATCAACCTTTAAGATTTTGTCATTTGTTGATCATTGCATTTTTGTATAAAAAATTCTTACTAAATAGTAATGCTCCTAAAAAAAAATCATTTTTCCATGTTGTATCCAAAAAAGCTAAAGATTATTTTATTAGAAAAATGATTTTTACTACAATAATAAATACAAAATAAATATATTTTTTTTATAAAATCTCTAAATTATTGAACGTGAAAATCACTATTTTTTTAATCTTTAATAAATGCACCCTGAATTAATTTTTTTAAGTAAATACTAATAAATAGTTAACTTACAGATCACACTCTCAAGTACAAAAATTAAAGGAAAGACAAATAATTTTAATTTATTTATTTGACTAAGAAATTGTTCTATTCATAATCAAATTTAAGTTCTTTGAAAATTTGTTTTTTGATGAAGCGTTTTTTTATTTTTATTTCAATGATTTTTTTTTTTTGGAATAATTATAAAAAAATATATATATATAAATTAAACGGTAGTAGAAGTTGAACTTATTTTTTTCTCACGACGTCGTATTGTAGTTGCATCATCACGTGCGTTTCTCTTTACTTCATCCAAAAGACCAAAACCCACAAAACACAGTGTTAGGGTTCAGTTCACAGCTCCGGCGACAATGGAAGTAACCAACACCCGAAACCACTCTTCAAAACGCAAACATGACGACACCGTTTCATCCTCCAACGGTTTCAACAACAACGTCGATCTATCTCTTCTCGAAGCAATCGAGAAATCCCAAAACACCATAGAAGTAGTAGACAATCGAACCCTAAAAAAACTCGTTCTCTCCTTCGAACGTCGATTAAAGGAAAACATCGAAGCAAGACTCAAATATCCAAATCAACCCGATCGATTCGCGGATTCTGAATTGGAGCTTCATGAAGAGCTTCACAAACTCAAAGTCCTCGCCGGAGCACCGGAGCTTTATCCTGATCTTGTTAATCTCAATGTTGTTCCGTCAATTGTTGATTTGCTTAGCCATGATAATACTGATATTGCTATTGATGTTGTTCAGCTTATACAGGATTTAACTGATGAGGATGTACTTGATGAAAACGATGAACCTGCTAGGGTTCTTGTTGATGCTTTGGTTGATAATAGTGTTTTGGAGCTTTTAGTTCAGAATCTTCATCGGTTATCGGAATCTGATCCTGACGAGAATGCTGCTGTTTATAATACTCTTGCTACTATTGAGAATTTGATTGAGGTGAAACCAGGGGTGGCGGAATTGGTTTGTGAGAAGACGAAGCTGTTGAAGTGGTTATTAGGGAAGATTAAGGTGAGGGAATTTGATGGTAATAAGCAATATGCGTCGGAGATTTTGGCGATTTTGTTGCAGAGTAGTACTGCGAATCAGAAGAAGTTAGGGCAGATGAATGGTGTGGATGTTGTGCTTCAGGCTGTGGCGATGTATAAGTCGAAGGATCCGAAGAGTTCTGATGAGGAAGAAATGGTGGAGAATTTGTTTGATTGTTTGTGTTGTTTGTTGATGCCGTTGGAGAATAAGGAAAGGTTTGTGAAAGCCGAAGGGGTTGAGTTGATGATTATTATTATGAAACAGAAGAAATTGGCTTATGCGTCTGCTATTAGGGCGCTTGATTTCGCAATGACCAATTACCCTCCTGCTTGTGAGCGTTTTGTTGATGTCTTGGGATTGAAGACAGCTTTTGCAGCTTTTATGGGTAAGGCAAGTAATACTGCTATTAACCTTCAAGAGTTGTATTATGTGATTCCATTGTTTTCTTATAAATGGGGTTGCATTGTACTAAAAGGGTTGTGTTTATTGTACATAGATTCCCATCAGTAAGAAGAACAAGAAAGAACGGTACCAGGAGGAGTTAGAGGAGCGCATTGTATCGCTAGTTGCTTCATTATTTGGTAAGCAGGCAAGTCACGTTTCATTGAGTTTTGACATAGTATGTGTGCTCACTGCCCACTGACGCTGTACTGTATGTTTCCCTTATAATTTATGTGATATTGAAATTCAGTATCCTATATACTTTACCGGTGGAATATTGAGTTGTTTCGCGAAGGAGAAATTAACTTGTTAGAAATGAGTGAGAGGATAGACACACTTATACTTGATAGAATCATAGAACTATCTAATACGGCAATGGATACAACATATACATCACCCTTGAATCGTCCCGGAAATACACACTAATACTTAGCAAAGTGATGTTAAGTTCATCTTTGTGTAAATTTGAAATATGCGTTAGTTAGATGTAACATGTGCATGCCTTAATTTTTTTCTTATTTAGATGTTGAACTTGAGTACGCTATATCTTTCCAGGTGGTATCTTGAGGGGCTCTAGGAGAGACAGATTATTAAGTAAATTTGTTGAAAACGAATGCGAGAAGATAGATAGGCTAATGGAACTATACATCAGGTTGGTTGAACTTGTCCTCTTCTCCTTATGATGTTCATGATTGTTGAACTTAATCCATTTGTTCCATTCTGCTATTAACTTGGCTTAAAGCTAGTACACATCTTTTATGTCTAGAATCATCAAATTGTGGCAGTAGGAATCTTGATTCAAAGGTTATTTTTCATTTGAACACATGATTTTTTTTCCTCACCAGATATTCAGATAGAGTAAAAGCTGAAACTGAACGGTTGGATCAAATTAAGTTAGATGACTTGGAGGTAGTTTACTTATTCTGCTTGTATATGTCAGATTGAAGTAACTTTTTTTTAATAGCAAAGTTTAATATTTCTGTATTTTATAGATGGATGAGGATGAAAAGTACAATCGTAAGCTAGAATCTGGACTTTATACTCTTCAGGTAAGTTTTATTTAACTGACTAATTGATGCTCAGAAATGATTTGGTAGTAGTTTTTGGTATTTTTTAACTCTTCCATAACTGCTTCAAAAATTAGTACTGTCTTTTATAACTTTTTTAAGGATTACATTAATGTTAAGTATCTAAATATAGGAATTTTGCATTAAATAGTACAACAAATTTAATTTTTGAAAAACTAAATGCACAAGTTTCAAGAAATTCTTGCTACATTTGGCTCCGGGCACACGTTAGCATTTTCCTTTTTTTTAGAACATGTTTGGAATATGTTTATACTTAAACAACTATATACTAATTATCAACCAAAAAAGATTTTATGAAGTTTCGGTTTCTTTCCATTTTTTCATTTCAAATTGCATTAGAGAAATTTTTTAGTAAACACCAGTGGTGCTAATAATAGCACCATCTCTAAATGAGATACCAGTTTTACAGCACCTTTTTCGTACTGACAAATTTGTATATGATTTTTCAGTTGGTTGCTGTCATTTTGGGTCACATTTGGTGCTCTGAGTAAGTATTTGCGCCTTTATATGGTAAATTTCAGAGCTTTAATATGTATGCTTTCACTGGCCTGACTTAAATAATTTATGGCTAGACATTCACAAATGAGAGGAAGAATTGAACTACTTCTCAAGCAGAACAAACTTGGTAAAAATCATGTCAAGGAAATACTTCAGGTGAATATACTCTGGCCAAGTTTGAAAAAAAATTTATTTTATATCTTGTTAGTTTCGGTTTTTGTATTGAAGATGCATCATTAATGAAGTCCCAAGTCCAAGTTAAACATCAGTTTTGCAATATTTCTCATATTTTTCCATATTTTAAGGCAGCAATTTCAATTCAGGATTTAAAAATGATATATTAGTCTCTACTCTCTTCCCACTAAAAATTTCAAAGATTGAATGATTTTGTGAACTTGGTTGTCCCTTAACGGTGCTTTGTCTGGTCTGCAGTACACCTGTCCATAAATTGTACTTTAGTTTTGGTAATTTGATTATACTCTATTTTTTTACCGACCAAACTTAGCATTTATGCTGTGTGCTTGAATACTAACCTTCAGTGGGTCACTCCTAGAAACCCAGTATTTTTTGAAGAAAAGAAATAGCAGGATCTCTAATTGATTATTTTTTTTTTTGTTCCCATGGTTTATTAGGAATATCATGATAATATAGGTGATCTTGATGGACCAGAAGAGAAGGAGCGAACACAGACAAAGATTCAGAAGTTCTTAATGGCGCTATAACTGCCGTAAGACTTAATAGAGTACATTTCATTGGAAGTGATATTTTTTCCCTCCCCCCCTCCCCCTTTCCAATGTCTGTAAAATATGTTTTGTCCAGAACGAGAAATAGTTCAGTGGGGATAATGGAGAAAGAAACACTGATATGTTAATGTTGTTGAGATCTAGTCACTTACAGTTTCTGTCACAGCTTCATTTTCCGTAGTTTTTTTATTGCATAATATGTTTTCCTTTCCCTTGAAGAGCAGGGGTTGGTCATGAATCTTCTTCCTCCTCCATCAAAAAATTTTAGTCAATTAGGGAAACTTTTAACATCTATAATTGTGAGCTTAATTCAGTTCAAAACAATAGTTAGAGTTGCATGCATTTATTAAATGTTTCTCCGACTTGCAATTTATTTTTGAGGATCAACTACCGCCAGGTTCGTTTAGAGAACATATGAATTTGGTTATATTGTAACCTTTTAAACAGATCGGTGCGAAGTTTTTTTGAAATATGTAGGTGGAAAATATACATCAAAGTAAATGAATGTGTCGAAGTACACAATGTTCTGCTACACTAAAGGGATTTGGATTCTTGTCCGGTCATGTAGGGTAGATTAATAACCCAGCTGCTTGGTTCTGCTAGTTTTTTGTCATGTGGTCTGACTGGTATTCTAAAATCTAGAGGTTTCAACGATTAAGGAAGCAACACGTGGTTGTTATTACGTAAAAATCAAATGAATTATAGCATGAGATCGATGCGACAGTAGTTAAAGAATGCTTGGAATATGCAATTCATGTGTGGTAATGGCAATGTAGTTTATTTGATTGGATTTGAGAAATCAGTTAACTACTTATGTTAACTTTTTCTTTTTGAACAGCGAAAAACTCATTGATAAAAAGTGAAACAAATTACAATTAGATTCTATAATGTTGGAGAAAGTACGAGGGGTATTCAATCCACTTCTAAAAAAGTAAAACCTATACAACCAAAAATAAAATAAAATTCAACCAACCCAACATATGAAGAATACAATCAAGTGGATAATAGTATTCCACTCATAATAAATACACAAGTCTTAGGGTACATGTCCTTCGATTTAGCAACAGTATCTTACATGATATTGAGTGGAACTATTTTGTGGTAAATGGTACACCATATTCAGTCAAACTATTTTGACTTGTACTGTTTGCATGGTCCAGGTGCAATCTATGTAACCTCATTCATTACCACCTTGGTTTCCATGGCTTGCTCCAGCCCCTGGATGAACCTCTGGTACATAGCGAACCTCTGCTGGTAAACGGCGAACCTCTGGTATACATATATAGAATTAACTCTTCAGACAAGCAGCAATGCTAGTATAATGTACACTATGAATCCATGCTGCTATGGGTTATTTGAGTATACATAAAAAAGTAATTTTTCTTTATTTTCAATTGCCAATTTGGTTATCATGAATGAGTAAACAAAGATTTATGGCTTATCTACCATATGCTTACCTGGAGGTGGTAGCAAATGTCTCTGATCTGTCTTGTAGACTAAGTTTCTTAAATGGTGATTCAGATTCGTGAAGGAGTTCAATCTCAAGCAAGGCATCCTCAATAGCCTCGGACAATTTCTCATCCTCATCGGCGTTATTGAAACACCCTCTTTCCTTAGCGTTGAGGACTAGTTCTTTCCATATAGACTCACTGTTTTCTAAAGTTGTTTCATTACCCAATATCCAAAGGCAATGTCTGCATGAATTACTCAATTTATAATCAACTTATGATGTTATTAGAACTTGGAAATAGCATAAGTATAATAAGAGTAGCGTACCTAGCACGAGTCAGTGCCACATTTGCTCTTTGTCTATTGGAAAGAAAACCCACTTTTGCATCCCCGTTAGATCTCACGGTGGAGATTATTATTATATCTTCTTCACCACCTTGAAAGCCATCAACAGAACGAACACTAACAGAGAAGTCGGGATCAGAAACAGATACACTCAGCTTTATTTTCTCTTGAATTTCGTACACCTGAGCATTATATGGAGATATGATTCCTATACTAACTTTCTTCCTTGTCCTAAAAAATTCTGTAACAAAAAAAGGGTTAGGTATCAAGAAGAAGAAGCTTTCTTTGTGAGGACAAAATGCAGCACTAAGTCATACACATGGACTTTAGATAAGGAAAAAGAGACACTTGCCTTCTTTAAGTCTTCCGATGATTGCGGAGATAACAGCAGCTTCAACTATATTCTTTGAACTGTGTCCGTGACCACGTTGCTCTTTACCCTTAGCTATGTTTATAAAAGAATATGAACCATACAATTTTCCTTCAAGGAAACATCTATTATAGTTCATTTCTCTAACAATAGGGGCGTCGACAAGTTGTTCCTCATAGAATTCTTTATTTGGGAATAAGCTGATGGATGGATGCATCCTATACTGAGTATTAAGAAGATGCTTCTTGTATCCCAACAATACCAACCTCTCAAACAAACTTCTTCCATATCCAGCCTCATCAGTAACCTTTAGATTTGATATATTATAAACATATATGAAAATATTAGTATTCTTTGATGATGCACACTATTCAAATCAGAAGAAAAAAAAATGGCAGAAAAGCAATTTACCGGGCTTTTGACCACTGCAGGAAGTTGTCTCTCATCACCTGTGAGGATAGCATGGTGGAGACCTGGCAGCTGCAATGGAATGGCTGATTCACATTCTTTTAGCTGTGCTGCTTCATCAATAACTAGAAATTGTACTGGTGTCATTCCTTCTGTGAAAAGTCTAGTAGAACTTGACGCAGTACAGAAAATTAGGCGTGCATTCTTCAAACAAAACTTTTCTATTCCATATTTGTCAGTAAGTTCTGGAAGTAAAATTGTCTCAAGAAGTGATCTTAGTAAGCAAAGGCACTCTTCTCTTTTGATGTTTAACCTTCCAAGGCAATAAAAAATGCTTTCTCCATCGGCATGGTCATCGAGAATTTGTTTCAACTTGGCTTTACTCAAGGAGCTTCCAAGAGATGTGAGCAAATCAATAGCTTTAGGAATTTTCTTCATCTCCTCAAATGGAATTAAAGATGTTGGTAGGTGTGTATACAAGGTTTGCATAAATACCTTGAGCTTCTCTCCAATGTCACCGAATCTCTGCTTAACAAATTGCTCCAATGTCATGATACTATTCTTTATATTTTCCTTGTATGAAAGGTATTCGTCCTTCGTAAGTTGGTCTATTGTCAGAGGATTATCATTCTTCACATGTTCCATATCATCGTATTTTTGCCTTACAAATTCTTTTATCGACATAATAGAATTTTCTATCTCAAGCTTATACGAACCATATTGCTTTGAGGGGTCCTCTAGCAACATGATCATTGATTGTAAGCAATGTTTCCATCCAGACAATGGAGCAAAACACCTCAAAAGGTTACTTACTTGATAATCAAGAAAGATATCCTTAAGGCACAGGTAACTGTCTACTTTCATTCGAGATTTGTTTCCGAATATCACTATGTCACCATAACCATAAGTATCGGTATCATGCTTCTTAACTAAATTCTGCAGACGAGCAGCCACTTCCAACACTGCAGTATTAGTTGGAGCACATGTTAATGTTCTGGTTTTCAACTTGAGCAAGGAAAATAACAAAGAAGCCACTGTCTTAGTTTTGCCAGTCCCTGGTGGGCCCCAAATCAGTTTAATAGTGTCACTATGATGACATTCTGTCATGGAAACACAACTTAAAACTGCATTTTTCTGGGATTCATTCAGATTTTGAGATTGGATCATGGTCTCTACTCTAGAACAAGCTGCATTATGGTTTTCCCCAGAAATGCAAAGTTGACAGTCTTCTCCATTCTGTAAAATACAAAGCAAACATGAGTCAGTTAGTAAATAAAGTGAAGATGTTTCTCACAATGTCTATTTTCTTCGTTCGCAAGATTCAAATTCGAGACCTTATTATAGAGAATCAAGCTCTTTGCCACTTATGCATGATACACTAGTACTTAAGAAGGTTTTTTGACACACTAGTATTTAAGAAGTTAATGTTCATAAAATTGATAAAGTAGTCTTAGAATTGAGTTTTGGGCCTAACTCATCCTCACAAAATCGGCTTGTAAGGTGAGGATTGCCTTTACTTTATAAACATTTATTCAGGCCATCTCATATCCGATGTGGGACTTCTAACAAGTAGCATGATACTAAACATTGAAAACGGTTGTTCGGAGTTTAGCGATTCTTACATTTGATCTGGCTTGCAGCACCTTTTTAATCATGTTCATGTTTGCACCTTCCAACTCTGAGTTCAAGGCTTTCCAAACACGAATATTTGTCGTCAGATTCAGAAGATAGATAGCATAAAGCTTTGGTGTATTATTGCTCCTCAAGTAACTTGAGTTAATCTCCATGTCAATGCATTTGGAAGACAGAATTGAGATCTCTCCAGTACTTTCTTTTGATCCACAAACATAAGCAATGTGATAATATCTTCTAGGCCTGTTCAAGTCTTCGATAGTTTTCGGTTTGATGTCTGTCAAGGCAATGAGATCTCCAACCTCTGGCTCATATTTTGCAACATCTTTTGTATCATTATTAGTTCTGTGCACCGAGATTTGATAAAGAAAGAACTTGGTTGGTATGAAGCTTCTGGATCTTTCAGGTACAGCTGTCAATATCTCACAAACAGGAGCCCGATGCACGCCATACAAACTTGAAGACAGATCAAAATGAGTTTCCTCAATCAATGAAGGAACAAATGAGTTTAAGTAATTTGTTACCGACATAAATGTCTGTGGGATTTTCTGCACCTGAGATATACAATAATGTTTTAGGCTACATGTTTTAATAAAGCGTCATCAGAGGGACACAATGACTTCGTAATGTTACTGAAGCCTCTCCTATTTCTCCTGTGAAATCTCAGTTATTTGATTAATTTAATGCTCGAACACTATTAATTCGGTCATTAGATTAACTCAACTACCGGATTTCACTAGAGAAGATGGAGGGGCGGAACGAAAGAAAATTCAAGTTCATTAAATTTATCCTGTCAAACAAAAATCCATTAAATCTATGATATGGAAATGGAATCAATAGAAGCATACCTGGTTGGTTAGTACATTGCTGCCAAATAGATATAGTAAAGCTTATAATATTAGTTTTCGACATATTTTTTAGGAGGTTAGAGTGTTTTCGAAAATGGATCCTCTAATGTGTAATTTTCGCACGAGGGGCATAAAGTGTGTAATATCTTATCATTCAAATTCATTATATCTAAATTTCTTATGTGAAAGGGAAAAAAAACCTTGTGCTTGCAGAGGTTTTGGTTGCGAACGTCGTTGAAAGTCCAAGAAAGTACAATATCTACCAAACTTGCAAGATCAAGATCCTCCTTCTTAGCATTAAAACTCCTCTCCATACTTTGCTCTTTTTCTTATGACAATTTCTTTCTCAACACTGCAATCAAAAGCATGTATCAACAATGTCACTGAGAGCTTCTTTTTATACATGCTAAATAACCAGAACACAAGGACAGACAAAATATAAAGAATTTCTTAGACTTTAAGGAACTAAATAGTTAACACATAACTTGCTCATCAGGTATACCGTGGTTTCTTAGTACTAGTGATGAAAGTGGAAAGAAGATTCTCCTTGTATACTCCAATTAATTTAAAGGGTAAATATATTTTCCGTCTCTAAAAAATTAACAAACTTTGGTGCTTTTGTCCCTAGAAAAAAAATCATTTTAATAACCAATTTATATAATCATTTTAATGTTAATGTTACAAGACCTTATTCAAAATGTGTTTATATTATATTAAACCTATATAATTGCATATTAAGTTCAAAAAATATCAAGATTTTGTCTAGAGATTAAAAACGAAACAATTTTTTTAATGAAAATATGTATTTTTTTTTTTATAAGAACGGAAAACATATTTAACTATCTTTTAAAATCTTGAAGATTTTTTTATCAAAATAATTTTTTAAAATCTCAATCCAATACACCCCACTTAATTTACTAATACCCTTAATTTAAGGTCATAAAAAGCAAGCAACATGACATACACAACACACGTCACAACTAAAGTAGAAACTATTTCTTTTTCTTTTGTAGAGAAAGTAGAAACTATTTTCAAACCAAATATATTAATTTTGAATGGTTATTAGAAATAAATAGTGTAAAGCAAAGCAAACCAGGACAAAGGTATATAGATGTTGACGTCAAGTCAATAAAAGTCATTACATCATTTTTGATTGGAGCATCTAAAAGAGGTCGGCTATGTGAATATTATAGGTTACTTTCTTAGCAATTTTGGTGCAAACATGATAGGAAATTATAATACTGAAAATTACTAGTTAAAATAAATTTTTCCAATCAAATCCTTTTTATAAAATCTACCAAACAATCTATAAGTTGAGGTTGGCAGAGCCTCTTAAAACCCTAGTTTTGAATATGGAGTAGTAATTAATCATCTTATATAATTGGTTAAACATAAATAACTTAACTTGATTAAACCAACACTTAATGTAAAAAGCTTGTTTAGCAAAAATATTGAGAACATATGTTGAAAATAGAGTGCTTGGAGGCACTGCGATGATGGTGGTAGTGGAGGAGAGTTTCGAAAGGCCGCGTTGATGAAAGGTGTTAGCAAATGACAATAAAAATAGTGAAAGCTATCGAGCCACAGTAGCAGCGGAGTGTGCAAGATTACCAGTTTGCCACACCTGTGAAATGTATTGTGAAGCAGTGGCGATGGAAGGTGCTAGATGACTATAGTGGTTGTTGAAGATGTCACGCAACTACACTTGTCATATGTGTGTCAAGCAGTGGTGGTGGTGGAGGAGGGTGGTAGGAGGTGAGGGCAAAGTGTGTCAGATGGTAGTTCCAGGTGACGACAAACATTGGCTACAAAAATATAAAGTGAACAAAAACAACACTAGATTGTTTTTTTTTCTTGTTCCAAAGAATAGAAAACATTATAATCAAACACACCCTAAAACTACTTATCAGAAGTTTCATCTCGTATAAGATCAATGCACATACATGTATTTGTTGCACCAACCTAATGCCTGATTGACTACTCAAATATATTTACAGAAAACTAACTTGTTTTGATGAGTTCATCAAAAGACAATTTCAGTGTGAGGAGGAAAACAAGCAAGCCAATTTGTATGGTAAATGATACGATATGATACTGAAAAATACACCCCAAAAGCATTAAAGCAAATCCATGTTTCACATACTATTATGCTTCTTCCTTGTCATATTCAGATGGAATCTTAAACTGAACCTGCAATGCGAAAATTGAATTTAGATTTAGAGCCGATGCAAACTCAAAAATGGCATAATGTTTTACATTATACATGACTACCATCTTGCCTATATAGAGTAAATTCTTCTAGACATAAATATACACGAGGTTTGTGAATGCTATGTTTGTGTGCTTTTGTTCTGCCTCCAACTGCTAAAGCCAAAGGTTGGTTATTGTATTACTCCAACTACCGAGAGTATTGATCACTCAACTGTTGAATTGATCTAACAATCAACATGTGACTGCAGAGGATGGAGATAGTAGAACAGGATCAAAGTCATGAAAAATGTGTGATTGGTACAGGATATACTATTTCAACTAGGTAAATTTCTGCCACTGCTATAGATTTCAGCTTCATAATTTGTGATATATGTGCTTGTATTTAATCTCAATCGCTGATTTTTTCGATCAACCGTTATAACCCCATATTTTACCCTATAAAGTGTATCCTTCACTTCAGAGGAGTCATATCCCTCATCCTAAGCAATGTTACAAAAACCTGATCCAAACCCACTACTAGGCAGACCTTGCAGTTCCAGTAGCAGCAGATGCCTTCCTAAACATTAAATTTTATATTTGTTTTCCAAACCAAAGCTGTCTGGTACATGTTCCCAAAACCCAATATTTCTGAAAATGAAATAGTAAGTTTCATCATTCACCACCATAACATCAATAAAAGACAACAAATAATGCGAAAGTGCATGAAGAAACCCGATTGGAAAGTTCATAAATAAATCTTTCAAATGTGCAAGAGACCCTAATGTTGATTTATTATGTTTCAAGATGGACATATAAACTAAAAAAACCAAGGCCAATATCTCATTTTCCTTAATTGAAGTGAAGGCCTACTTCAGAATTTAGAAAAAAATTCTAAAATAAAACATGGCCATGAAGTTGAAGTTCCAAAAAGGCAAAATCAAACTTGCCTGTAACTTGAATGAATTTGAGACCATAATGTTCTAATATCTCTTTGTACTTACATTGCGCCGCTGACCACTTCTCTATTGTAAAAACCTACAAAAAAATATGCATAAAATAACTTATATGTATCTCTAGAATTTTATTTTTTATTTTTATAAAAAGGAGAGGTTTGTGTAATAGAGACAGAATTCAAGAGAGGTGAGAAGAGGGTAACAGACCTATTCATTCTAATTAAACATCCCTCAGTTGGGGAAAAGAAAGTTGTTTACAAATTGTCTGCATTGGATCATCTCGTGGCAGATTATGATTGGTTTGATTATTCAAATTAGCCGACCATCTCATAGGAACAACAAAATCCCTGCAGTAACTGATTATATTAGCACTTCTACTTGAAATGAAATTTCCACTATTTGTAACAATGTGAAGCAAGTCATACAATTAGTAAATAGAACTATACCCATTAGAACACCTGATTTTGCAGCATTTATCAATATCAACAGAATAATTCCTGCAAAAGATGTTAATATCCCTCGCCATCTTGGATACCTCGGATAATGGCAAAACATCCCAAATCTTCAAAACCTCAACATAATTTGAATTTTCCTCAAGAATGTCAATGGTCCATACAAGATAAAGTAACTCATTGACCTTGCACAGCCCCAAACGTTGGGAAGAAGTATCATCTACAACTCCAATATTTATCTCCCGACGAGGCTGATGCCACCCACTTGTAAGTTGCATGAGCAGAGAACATATTTTCTTGCAATCCTCAGTGTTCTTGATTCTTGCCATAGAGATTAGAAATCTTTGATTGAAGCAAACCTATGATTAAGATATATAGTCACAAAAGATTAAGAATACATGAAATTACGAAAATGATTAAGCAGTGAAAAAAATCTTGAGAACAGTTTTATCCACTAAATCTGTCATAATAGTTGAAGAGCGGCTAAAATTCATCAATGTCAATAATATATTTTCTTTTAATGAAAGAGGAGTTTAAATAGTGCACTTATCAGTGATGATAAATACATTGATCTGTAATGAATATCATTAGATAAATTTAAGGTGAGAAAAAAATTGGTTTAAGCAAATTGATTGGTCAGGGCAGAGCACAAGTCTAAGCTAGGTTAAGAATGAACACGAGTAGATGTTGGTGGTGAAAGTGAAAGATGGATTTTTAGATTTTACCAAGTGTATAAAACATATTAGATTCAAGCTTTTATCGAGTGCAAAGATAAAGGTCATATTAGGAGTCTACAGCCTGCTGCATCTCAATCAGAAAAGCCATCTACAAGTGATCATATACATTGTGTTTGATGCTAACGAGACACATGACAACAAGGAAACATGTTACGGTTACGAATTTTCTAAATTAAATAATGACAAATCCAATGACTGATTAACTAGGAATTGCCTATGTGTTGATACTTAGAATTTTTAGGAATGGAGTTAGTAAGTTAATTAGGGGTTGGTTAGTTGTTAAGTTTATTAAACTTTTTGTTTTAATTTCTGTTAATCCCAAGGCTTATAAATAGGACTGACCTCCCAAAGGAAGGATTAGGAATTCATTTTATGAAAGTTGTAAACTAGAGAATGCTCTAGTGAGGGGAGAGTGCTCCCTTGGGGTAGTCTTGAGTGCAACATCTTCATTATAAACCTTTTGTATCTTCTCTTTCAATCCTATTATCCCATTCAATGATAGTAACAAAAAAATATTCAAAGAATTCTTCTTTTCTCAATTTTGGTGATTAATCTTTATTCTAGTTAGAATCATTTTCTTGCTTATTCATTGCTGCCCAGTTTAGAGAATTTTTTCCATATAATATGTAATTTCAAAAGAACCTTGATTAAGGTCCAGATTGATGATGTGTATTATACAGGTAAGGATTGGAGGACAACTAAATATCTTGAAAAAGTTGATTATAATTGGTCTCACTTTTTTTTTTTGGTAAACCAATTGCTCTCACTTTATTAAGCTAATAATTTGATAGTCCCTATTTTAATTGTTGTAGATATGTAGGTAAATCAAATATAATTGGATATGTTTAGTCTCTCTTGTTATGCTTCTTTTGGAGGGTTTAATTTAAAGCATTATGGCATCTTTAATAATAAAATACTAGTATGACACAAGAATAATTTCAAGCAGCATACCTTCCATCTTGCTTTTTTAAAGAGCAGAGAATTCATATTCAGTAGATCACCGACTTGACCAAGTTCAATCATGGCAGTAGCAATAACATGAGACAACCTCTCATCCTCATCAGCACTATGATAACACCCTCGAGCTATAGCATCAACGACTAATACCTCCCAAATGGAGCCACTATTCATCAAAGTTTCACCGTTACCTATTACCCAGAGGCAATACCTACATAGAGGGAAAATTACATGCATAATTTGAAGGGGGAAAACTAGAGCAAATAGTGTGTACGGTATCAGGGTACAAATCATACAGTTAGGTGTCTGTTGGGACTATTAATAAATTAGTTGATTAGTTAGGTAAGTTGTGCCGAGATAGCTAGAGCATGGCGTTCCTAACTATAAGAATGGAGGTTTGGAGTGAGAAAAAATCGATTCATTTGAGAGAAAGCATGTGTTTCATAGATTTTCCCCATTTCTTTGTATGCATACCAGGCTCCTAACCACTCGTATTAGATTTAGAGCTCCCACATTCATCATGGCAAGCTCGCAGATGAAGTCCAGAATAGTGGTTAAAAAAAATATTATTGCAAAATACTGAAAAGATGATTGTAAAATTCATCTTGCGATTATTTCAGAGAAACGGTAAAGGTTCTAGCCTACGATGATGCAGAATTCTAGGGAGCAAGCTGATAGAATGGAAAAGGAAAGTTTGAAGAGCAAGAATCAGATATGTTGTGATAGAGAACAAAGCAGCAAAGTAGAAACACAGATAGCGAGAGAGACAAATAACACGATATATGATGGTGGGAGAACTTGATTAGTTAAGGAATAGAAGAGAAAGAGTCAAAGTGCAATACAGAAGGTAAGGGGACTTAGAAACTGAGGATGATATCCCCTGTGGGTGCCAAATGAGGGGGGCGTCAAGGAGGCATGAACCGACATCAACTGTAGACTTGGGGGTTGAGCATGCTAGGCAACACACCACCCTTGCTAGAACCATGAGACTCAAGCTTGTTTCTATATTGGGCTGGGTATTGTTAGTTGAGAAAGTTAAGTAATTAGTGATTATTAGGTAGAGTTCTAACAGAATCTGGCAAAGAAAGGCAATAAAGTCAGAGTGAGAGAAAATTAGCATTACTCTATAAGAGAAGGTTAGATAGAGATTTATTGGTGGAAGAGATCCCGACTTTTAAAATCCTGAAAGGAACAACAACAGTTTGTATGCAGCTTCATAACCTCCTGGGTTACATTCATTAGTGATCATGGCTAAAGGAAGTTTCATCAACAAAATCATATCTTTTCTTTTATTCTTCTTTTAATATGAGTGAGCTAGTATCTTTTATTTTCAACAGGGTTTGGATTCCCTTCAGTCAGAAAATTCATGGTCAAACAATTTGGACCATTCTGTCAGTTAGAGACTGGTTCTCAAGGAGTTAGTTCAGCATATTGCCAATAAATAATAAGAGGTTAAGACTTGAGAGAGAGAGAGAGAGAGAGAGAGAGAGAGAGAGAGAGAGAGAGAGAGAGAGAGAGAGAGAGAGAGCCTTTTGGCTTTTGTCGGAGAGGAGAAAACTCTTAAAAGTTATGCTTATGCAGGGTTCTAATTTTGTAACTTGAGGAGAATGCCCCCTGTAAGGCAATAATATGTTCCTAAGACATACCTTGCTCTTGTTAGAGAAACATTAGCTCTTTGAATATTAGAAATGAATCCCACGACTCCCATATTGTTATGTCTGACGGTGGATATTATTATCACATCCTCTTCGCCGCCTTGGAAACCATCAACAGTGGAAACCTTCACGGAAAAACTATTATTGACATCACCACCAAACCTTTTGTCAAGTGCGTCTTGGATTGCAACAACTTGAGCTTTATATGGTGATATGACACCAACACTAACAGTCTGTTTTCTGGAAACTGATTCTGCAAAGATTCAATACATGGTAGTAAAAGTATGACTATTGGTACAAATAAAGCAATTCATAACAAACATTTATAATTTGATTGTTTGCTTTTACTCATCTTCATATCTTAGATCACATTACCTTTATAAAGGTCAAGAACAATCCCAGATACCACAGCTACTTCCACCATATTTCTCCAGCTATTCCCCCCTTCATCCGATTCATCTTCTCCAGAAGCAACATCTATGAAAGAGAAGGACTTAAACATATCTGCGCGTAATAAAGGCCTCTCATACTTACTATCTTTGACGCTTAGAGAATCCAAAAGCTGATTGTCGTAGAAATGCCTATTTGGAAAATAGCTAATGGATGGATGCATTCGATACTGAACATTGAGAAGGTGTTTTTTATGACCCAAAAGAACGAGCCTTTCAAACAAACTTCTCCCAAATCCTGCCTTCCCAGAAATCTGCAAATTAGCAACAAAAAAATTCCCAAGATGTTGAAAATTTGCCCATGAATTTCAAAAATGAACTTGAGAGAGAGAGAGAGAGAGAGAAGGATACTGGACATGTTTGCATAGTTAGAAGTCAAGAACTAACAAGAATGGAACGCACCTCACTTTTGACTAGTGCGGGTAATTGTTTCTCATCTCCAATAAGTACAACATGGCGAAGTCCGGGAAGTTGTAGAGGTATATTTGCCTCACATTCTTTCAGTTGGGCAGCTTCATCGATAACTAACATTTCTAGTCTATCAAGCCCTTCTGTGTGCAATCTAGAAGAGCTTGAAGCAGTACAAAATATCATGCGTGATGTTTTGAAACAAAAGCTTTTAATTGAATATTCATCAAAAAAATCAGGAAGAATCAATATATCTCGAAGAGATTTCAGTCTTTTGAGGCATTCTTTCCTTGTCATACACAGCTTATACTGCCAAGTACAGGAACTAACTTTACATTCATCAGCATAAGATGAACCAAGGGCAAGTTTAAATCCTTGATCAGTAATGGAATTGTTTGATAGCACTGTTGCAAAGATGTCGAGCCAATCAAGACATTCAAATAAACTTTTCACCACTCTTAACGAAATAAAAGAAGTTGGTAAATGAGTACACATATGCACAGCGAATGTCCTCATCTGCGTCCTAACGGAATTCAATTCTTTCTTGACAAACTCATGAAATGTCAATCTTTTTATTCTGTTTCCAAGAAAAAGAAAATCCTTCTTCTCTTGTTTGTTATATTTACTTTTGTTTCCCTCCTTAAAAGACAACCTGTTTTCTCTTAAAGTTTTATCAACTACCTTCTTCGACTCATTTTGCTTACAAATATTTGGACCCTGGGAATATATATCCCTTTTCTCCTGATTTGTTTGTTGATTTGCAATAGCAAGTAGTTCCATCTCTTCTTTCAAATAATCATCATTATCTATCTCATAATCCATCTTTACCTCAGAATTCAAATATTCATGATACTGTTTTTCAGGGTTTTCAAGTAAACATATCATGAGTTCTAAATGATGTTTCCAACCAGACAAAGGCGCAAAGCACTTGGAAAGAACATTTGCACGGTAATCTAGAAATATATCAAAAAGATCATCATCATTGTCGATTTTCATCCGCTTTTTGTTACCAAATAATACTATATCTCCAAGACCATAAGTGAGATAATCAAGGGACTTCATTACTAGCCTTATAAACCGAGATGTCAATTCCAGTACTGCCACGTTAGTTGGGGCACAAGTAAGTGTTTTACATCTCCTTTTGAGAAGGGAATATAATATAGAACTAGCCGTTTTAGTTTTCCCAGTCCCTGGAGGTCCCCAAATCAATTTCACTGTATTCTTATGAGAACATTCCCTTGCAGCTATACAACTTAACACACCCTCTTCCTGAGCTTCATTCAAATCAAATGAGCGGATCACAGCACCAAGTTTTGATGTATCAATAGAATACTTTTCTCTAGAGAAACATTGAGCACAATTTTCTCCAACCTGTATGAAGATAAACCAACTAAAGTATGTAAATACATTGATTCAACCAGATAAGGAATAATAAAGGGCGAAAAAATAGGAAAATATCTAGCTTCATCTACAATTGAACTTCCGTACAATACATAGTGGTATTACAAGGTATATAAATCACTTTCTTACAGAAGAATCAGGTTGGAGCAGTTGCTTAACGATATAGATGCTTGGGCCATCTGGATCCGCGTTTAGTGCATTCCATATACGAATAAATGTTGTCATGTTGCAAAGATAGACACCAAAACCATATATATAAGTGTTATCCTTTTGCCAGTACTGTTTTAATTCAATGGGCTTTGAGGTTAGTATTTTAGCCTCATATAAATCTTCAGCATCTTCCTTCTTTCTAACCCTATTAATGGAAGCAATATTATAGGAATTTCCAGGCTTACTCAAATCATCAATGCATGTAGGTCTCCTATCAGTCAAAGCAATGAGTTGTCCAGGCTCAGGCTCAAAAATATTGCCATCTTCAACACTACTCGCTACTATTTTGATTTCAATCTTGTAAAACAAATCAAGTGGAGGTTCATAATCATTGGAGAGTTCAATATCAGTTATTTCCCATGCTGGAGCTTTTGACACCATTTTAATGCTCGAGCATAACTCTGTACGAGTTTCCTCAATAAGAGGTAAAATAAACGATTCGAGATAGTGACCTCCTGACGAGAATGTCCTTGGAATTTGCCTCACCTGTTTAAAGGATATAAAAAAGTTATAGTTTTGATGTTACTTCTAGAATGCAATGAACATCAAGTCCACAATCAAGCAAGTTACATATCACATAGAAACATCTAACTTGTGGTATATGCAAGTTGAAATAAATAAAAGTTCCTTTTTTTCACTAAGGTTGTGTTGAAGAGTTACGAGAAAAGGGAAATAGATGCCAATCCCTCGCATTGTTTGTAAGGGAGGGTAAGTAAAACCCCCAATTTGGGAAACTACAAAAAGCATTGGAGGAAGGAAAGCTTTAAAGGGTTATTCCAAAAACCCCAATAAAACCCTTTCTTTCTTACTATAAACCCTTCCTTCCCATCCTAAACAAAGTCTAAAAAATAATTGTTCAGGAAAATATCCATGAAATCCGAAGGGTGCGTGTATAACACAAATATTTTTGGCTTTAAAAACTTCATATATATATGTCAATGTTATCGATTGCAGATGGAAGAAAGCGAAAACTCAGTCAGTTTTAGCCGCCATAAAACACGATGGCGCTTCCTTCACAAATTCGTCATGACAGTTTCACCATGGCCGGTATTTAATAACAGTGATTATATATATATTCCTCTTCTACAACTTAGAAGCCCTAATTGACTGTCTACAAAAAATTGAATATTTCACTGTGCAAATATCAATTAAATTGTAAATGGTTACAATCATATTCATACTATTAAATTATACTACTACTACTACTACACTAAGTAACAACATTAAGACTATACATGAAATCATCAAAATGCTTAACATTAATGGACAACAAGTTTAATAATTAGCCTAATTAAACAATCACATTATTGTAATTATAAAAAAAAAGGACATAGACATTGATGAATGAAATTTACAAGGTGAAATTTTGATGGTTGAAAATAGAAGTAATAAGAGTATATGAAAAGGGGTAAAAGAGTAAAAGAAAGAAACCCTGTCTGCAAAAAGATGATCGTTGAGTATATCTTGAAGTGACCATGAAAATACCAATCTAACTAAGTCCTTTTTACTTCGTTCCATAACTTGATGATTTTCACAGAAAACAGCAATGATCAGAAATGAAAAAGAAGAGTATGAAGAATTTTGAAGGTTTTGGAAACCAAACGAAGGAGTGAAGGAAAGGCGGCAATGTTACGTTATGTGAGAAAGAGAATGTTTGTTTGGTTCATTTTTCTTTCTTTCTAATGTGTTTGGTCTGTTTCGTTGTAATTCATTCAAGTTCAACTCAACCCGAGATATTTGGGATTTTAATGAATAATTATTAGGTTGATTTTTATTTTTCTTAAGTACTAGGATTTTATTTTTAAAGTGAAATAGTGAGTTTGGGAGTACCGGATTCGAATCTTGGTCCTTAAATTTTACATGTAATATTCATATTTATTTATTGAGTTATGCTTATGAAAATATTTTTATGGTGATATATTGGAATATTTGGATGTGGAGGAATAAAATGATTTTTGAAAAAGATTTTCAACGTTTAACGAATACAATTTATACTATTTTTAAGATGAGTGCAGGCATAAACAAACTACACTCATCATCCTTTAAATTCTCGTCAATGCGACATTATTTATATTAGATGGAAAAACCTGGGTGGGTGAAGCTCAACTTTGATTGAGCATGCAAGGATTCTTTGGGGCCTAGCAGGTTGTGGTGGTCTTCTTCAGAACTCAGATGGTAGATGACTTAAAAGATACTCTCACAAAATTGAAATTTGTGACATTCTTAGCGATAAAATGCAAGGAATGTACTTGGGAATGCAACTAGCTTGGAGAGATAATTTCCACCATTTTAAAGTGGAAAATAACTCAAAAAACTCTAATTGACATGATTACTGAGAAAGTTAAATCAATGACAATCCGTCGATTTGTTGTATACAAGAACTTTTAACATTGAACTGACAGGTGCATTTCATTCACACTTGATGAGAACAAAATAGAAGTATTCATTAGATGACTAATTTTAGTTTCTCAAGTCTCTTTTTTTATGATTTTTTTCAGAACTTGCATGCCTCGAAATATTCATAGTACTTTCTAGGTTTTTTTTTTAGCGTTAGTCTAAATAAATTTTTATGTATTATAATTTTTTTAAAAAGTATAAATTAACCTAAAATTTTATTTATTTATATAGACCCTATGATTAACATATTTTTGAGCTTATGGAACGTTATTTACGGCATCACTTTTTGTTGTTGACAATTAATTACATCATATGTTCATTCATCTATTAGACAGAGAAAATTAAACAAATTTACGCTTGAGGAGCTGTGTATTCCTTCTTCCATCTTCTCCAACCCCACACGAGCAGCATCGCCCTCTCAAATTTCTGGTTTCACCCTTCCATCACAATTTTGTATCTTGTAAGTTCATTTTTATCAACCACTTTTTATATGCGTCGATTTCCTTTTTTTTTTTCCTCATCCTTGTTTGTGCTCATCACATGTTTGAGGAAATGCTTGAAACAGGAAGCATAGAAATATCATCTCAATCTTTTTCATATATTTGTGAGCTCATGTTTCTAGAGACATCAAATAATTAATTATGATAGTTAGAGCTAAATTGAGTATACTTTGTCTTCATTATTTTGGCTAATTGATTAATTGTTCATCACATGATATTTCATAGATTAACAACATAAAATCGCCAACATTAGTTCTTTAGGCCTAGCTCAACTGAAAATACCAATATTGTTAGGCTGAACATCTTCACCTAGGACCTTGTAGCTGTGTGTCTGAGTTTCCAGTGATACTTGTCACTTCGTCTACGGACTAAGGAAAAAAACCCCGCCAACATTAATTTGCAAGACTAATACTAATACACACCAAAAAGCAGGTACATGCGATGGCAAAAAGCTATAATTTGCAAGACTAAACGTAGTTGCTGGGTCAATTCTAATTTTTTGGTTATAGCAGATCTTTTTAGTACTGTGAAAGGGACATAATAGTCGGGTAGTTGAATTGCAGGATAAGTTGTTGCTGGTTGATTTGGTTGTCTGAGAAGATGCACCCTCCTTTAACATTGCATAAGCACCCAATGTGCGCTGAAGTAAGCTTTTTTTATCACCCTTTTATTAAATGTGTAATTATTTGCTATTAGAATTATTAGTGTTCTCATTATTATCTGTTATATTGTGGTGTACTATCAATGTGCTTGTTGTTGAAGCAAATGTGTAGACATTGATAATAATTTAAGAAAATAGAAGTGATTTTTATTTTTTTGAACAACGAAAATAGAAGTGATCGAATGTAACTGTCAATGTCATGTTAGTATTGGTTGGACATTGATACATCTGTCCAACATGTACTGGATAACAGACACTCCTCCAATCTAAAGTGTCAGTAATGCTACTCGGCGTATAATCAATTTGATATATTTCCATGCCCATGTCATGTCATGGGATAATGGCTATTAATATTTCAATATTTTGTCATAAACAAAAGACTTTGGCTGCATTGGAGCCTTATATTGGATCAATGAAATGGGACTTGGAGGTATTGCCAAGGGTTATTGGCTGCCCTGTCAATTACCATTTCTTTTGACAGTCCATAATGATTTTGAATCAATTTGGGAATTTACCCGATTTAGAAGTTTAGATAATTTATCTTTTTCCTTTGGTGCTGAAAGTTATCATCATATATTCTACTGCAATTGTGAACATATATATCAACTCAGGCTGTGTTTTATGCAGATTATTGAGGAGTTTCAAAAGTGTCATGTGGAACATCCTATTGCAAAATTCTTTGGCGAATGTACAGATTTGAAAATAAAATTGGATCGCTGCTTCAGAGCAGAAGTGAGATTTTTCAGTTTTTATTTTGTTTTCCTTATTAAATATTTTAAAAGTCTTTACTTTGATCTGGTTTTCATTATAATTGTCTTGTCTGTTCCAACAGAAAGCTGTGAAGAGAAAGGCCAACTTTGAAAAAAGCAAAGAGCTCAAGGAACAGTTACGAGTTATCAGGAAAGAAAATGCTGCAAGCAACAGTCCATAGAAGCATTTTCTGCTGTGCTGAAAACTAATATTGTTTATGTAAAATACAATCCTTAGTTTTGTACAATGACTCGATATGATATTTTTCCATTTTTAACACAGAAATATTCTATATCAATAATTTTTTCATTTGCAAAATACAGCCCTTAGTTTTGTACCATGGCTCTGTAATAATCAGTATGCAACTATATTACAGTATCTTACACTGAGATACCTGTTATATCATAGGATGATGTGTGTGTCACATTTTTTTCTGTAACCTGAATCATAAGCAATTTGTGCTGGTTCCACTCTTGATAATGAAGGAACGTGTTTTAATTACTATTTGCATGTTGATGGCAATTTGAGTTTGACATATTAGTTTATTACTTTGACTTTCAAAATATGATAAAAATTCAGGGATCTTGATGAGTGCAACTATATGCTGTTCTTAAAAATGTAATACTTAGTGCAAGACTCCTCAACATCAAAAACATGTCCATTCTACTAACTACTATACAGAGTACAATAATTGGACATGTTTCGATTGACTTAATTGAATTTATTTATTGACATAAGAACATATTGAGACTGTTTAACTTATTTTCATAAAATCTTCAGGATAACTTATAAAAACAAGCCATCCTGAAAGAAATCAGTCGCTACTTCCCACGTTCTATTTATAGTTTATATAAAAGTAATTTGATTTAATTTTATACTTTGCTATAAAAATTGCTAATGCATAAACACTTGTATGATAAGCTCATTGTTTATCTAAATAGAATTTTGGTTTGAATTTGTATATTGAATACCCCTGTTTGTTCCTATTCGGCTTTCCGATAGGACTGGTATCATGTTTCCGATTTAGAATTTTTATTATTAAAGTAATTGTTCTTCTTCCCAAACTACGCTAGCTACAATATCCAAAATTCATCATCAATAAGTATGTCAACTTTCATTTACATTGTCATTAGAAAGCATAGTCAGCTTTACAACACTTTCTCTCATCTATTAGTTTAGTGCATCCATGGCATCCCACCTCTCCCTACATAGTAGTCAGTAGATGACAAAAGCATGTGTTGACAGTTAGGAGCTACGCAATGAAACTTTGTTTTGCCACACTCAATGGCATGACTGGGATTCGTTTGGGAAATGGATTAGGTGCAGTCACTTTTCTGCACAGTCACTTTATAGCCGTCCGATCATAATCGGACGGTTTAAACAAATACAGTTGATAAATAAATTTTTAAATCATGACCATTTGATCTTGATCAGACGGCTATAAATAAGATGACTGTACGACTGCACTCAAAATGTGACTGCATGGAATCCTGGTCCAAGTAAGTAATGCAATAGAAATAAAAACAAAACATGTTAAGAGATTCACAAGAGAAATAAAGATTTATACTGGCTAATTTTTCTGTCACTCACAAAATGTGGAGGATAAAGTACTTTTACACTAGCAAGTAGCAACATTTTAAACAAGCAGCTATTTGGTGAAAACAAAAGTATATAACTATTAATTATCAACACTGGTGATTCATTCAACAGAGATGATTTCCCTTCATTTTGACTTACTTTCACATTAGGGTAAAAAGAGCTTAAGTGCATCCCTCAAAGACATTGCCTCTCTTTCGCTCTCACCTGTCTTCCAGACCTTGAACTCTGAGTGAGAAGATGTGGAATTAGATACGAATTCACTCCAGCGTTTGAGTACAGACAATGAAACAGGACTTCCTGTTCTACTGCCATAAATACCCGAACAATGCCAAATATTAGTATCCGGACTCTCCACTCCCCTTCTTCCTGATGAAGTGACTTTGATATTCACATCTTCATCACTGTCACTTAACTCAATAACCTCTGTCTGAGAAGTGATTTTGTCTTGGGAAGCAGTAAGGACAGACAATTGTTCAGCATTGGCAGGAAAGACTGTATCATCTTGGTTATTTTTCACTGGAGTTTTAGGACCTAAGTCATGAAAATTAACACAGGATATTGTGAGCTACATTTTATATATACTTAGTACAAAACAACAACTAAATCAGTGGCACATTAAAATTTTCATGTGTGAAGAACCTCAAAGGAGGATATAGTCAATCAAATATAATAGCGAAATAATAAAAATATCACCATTAGATTATGAATTCACTATGTGAAAGTGATCATCTTCTGCATAATAAAAAAATTTAAAGCTACATTATATTGAACTGATACTGTGATATCATAGTACATCAGTAGAAAATGGAAACAACCATACCAAAGAACACAAGAATGACAAATCACAGCATGACAAGAATGTGAAGAAAATATGAAGATTATAAGAGATGCAATATCAAGAACACAGTAGATATATGAAAGAAGAGGGAGTAGATAGGAAAGCCTGACAGACCTGCAACATCTGTTCTCTTATCCAGACATTGAGCAAAACCACCATGTGTGGAGGACAGTTCAACAGAATTACAAGTCTCTTCAATAATGGCTAATTCTGGCAAATCCTTTTGCTCAAGGTTATCTTTTCTAGAGGAGTCTTCAGGTGACAGATCGGTATCAACCATTTCCTGAACGTCTGTTCTCTTATCCAGACATTGAGCAAAACCACCATGTGTGGAGGACTGTTCAACAGAATTATAAGTCTCTTCAATGGCTAATTCTGGCAAATCATTTTGCTCAAGCTTATCTTTTCTAGAGGATTCTTCCAGTGACAGATTAGTATCAACCATTTTAGGAACATCTGTTCTCTTATCATGACAATGAGCAAAACCACCATGTGTGGAGGACTGTTCAACAGAATTATAAGTCTCTTCAATGGCTAATTCTGGCAAATTATTTTGCTCAAGCTCATCTTTTCTAGAGGAGTCTTCTGGTGACAGATTGGTATCAACCATTTCAGGAATTACTTTTGGAATTTCACTTAATAAACGTGACTGTACTGATGGAGATTCAAGCTCCTGTTTTCTGTCCATGTACTGAGCAAGTGTATGAAATATGGTTAAGGCACATATTGTCAACTTAAATTAGGGAACAAATTAACAATTCGCAATATTTTGATCTTTTTAGCTTTTAATATGATTAACAAAATTATCATGAAAGGATATTCTCTCCTCCATCCCTTTTCATTGGCCAGATCAATACGATTTCGTAATAATGCTATCTCCCTTGAGATCCACTGCCATATAAAGCAGAAGAGAAAGTCAAATATCAGCAACAAAAATTATATTGAGTTCTGTCTTTACAATAGAAAAAATGGATTTTATTACACAACACAATTATATTGATACGCGACATACGTGCTTCATCCTATCTTCATGCAGAGTTCTGGCTTTCTGCTCAAGCTCCAGCTGTGAAACACAAAGGTGGTTATCATTTGGTCACTACAAATCCAATAAATTATTAACTAACAAATCAAATTCTTATTCATAGGAAACACAATGTTCAAACAAGGGAAAGCCCATAAATCAATGTTGTCTAAAATGACAGAGGAAAGTTATGAAGGTTTATATAGTAGGCATCTGTTTCTCAATAAACTGAATAGACATGCCCTATTCCCTAATAACCATGCGGACATATAGCTTTATATGATTTCTACAATGGAAGAAATTAGACTTTGACTTCAACGCTGAGATATTATCAAAACAAATTAATGAATATGAGATATTATCAAGCATGTGGTAAGGTAAGGATCTGTTGCATTCAAATTTCAGGCAAAAGAATAGTTGAAACAAGTAAATAGCATTTATTTAAAGCTAGATTTTGAAGAAATTGAGATAATAGTAGGCTAGTAGATAGCTACAAATATTAATATATTCTAGCTTAAATCTCATACTTGATCTATGGATACCTGATGTATATCCACTGCAAAGAATCTTCCACTATCAGTTACTTATTACTATGTTATTAAATAAAATTCAGTCACCAAATAAAATTCAGTCACCCTTTCTTTTTCAGAAATTTTCTAGTACAGCCAGCATAATATTGCACCACATAATAAATTCTTAATATTCAAATCTGAAAAGATTTACAGGGACCTTATTCATATCTGAACAGATGACAAGGCATAAATTGATAATATTTTTATAGCACATACTAAATCACTCGCACACGACAAACTTACTATAGTTGGCTTTTTTAGCAGACCATTTGTCATTCTCTGATACAAATCTTGACATTCTTCCTGCAGATAATGCTTATAATTAGGAATCCATAGAATATACATGAACAACTAGGGTGAGCGTAGACTTAACAGCAGAATCCATAACCTACGCATAATTCCTTGAATAATATGGATGCACAGATCATATTGGACAACCGACAACATCAACAATCTTTGAAATCAATAATAAACAATCACCTTTACAGGACAAATCATATTGGACAACATCAACAAACTATGAAATCAATAATAAATAATCACCTTCAGATCAGAAACCCAGAGATATGCTCTTATGCATGAAATATTACAGTATATATATCTTATAGGAAATTTGTAGAAAATGAGTTTCCACTTTTACTTGGTAACTGCTACTTTGCAACCAGGTTTCAGAAATGGGAAATATTGCAGCAGAAAATATTGTTAAAACAGAATTAATACCTCAGAAAAGTCATCATCAGAAATTTTGCTGATAGGAACATCTTTTGGCACATTAGAAAGCCGAAGCAGAATTTCTTGGTGGAGTCCGTCTTTGTTTGATCTGTTAATTCCTGTGATATGGATACATATATATCAATGCATGCATATAAGAAAATTATGATAGCTTGTAAAAGAATGTCACTCATGTAATATGCCAAAAAAGAACATTGTACTTAACTTTCAATTTTATATATATATGACTAGTTATGTGCAATATTAACATCCTACCAATAAAATATTTCAATACAATTTATGACTTAGTTAATATTATTTTTCTACCAATTGAAGCAGATTACTGTCAAAATTAAACATTTGATCCACTTCTAATTAAAAGAAGATATAAAATCATGGTGCAAAAACATTGTCATGTACTTAATCAAATTTATGTCTTAAATATACTGCACTGAAAAGTTTAATATTGCCTGATCAGAAGAAAAAATGGCAGTTCACACAATATGACAAACAAAACAATACATATTCTAAAGCCATTTCACTCAATATAGCATTCTATACAACATCTTCTATAACTTTATTTTATAACAAAATTGTCTGTTTCAATATCTACTGTGCTTATATTCCAATTTTCTTTCTGTAACTCACATTATTTTAAAGTGGTAGTTCGCTTCTAGTCAAATTTGAAGACGATCCCTACAATATACTATAGCCATATCCCACAACATAGCATTCTATACAGCATCTAAGATTTTATTTTATAACAAAAGTTGTCTGATTCAATATGTACTATTCTTTATATTTCATTTTTCTTTCTTTAATTCGCATATTCTACTACAATGCTGACTAGATGTAACAGGCATATTCTTACTAAAAGCTGCAACAACAAAAGTGTGCTATTCTGCTATTTATAAGGGAATTGATGCTTGTATAGAACTTATGACAACATATAGGAAATAAGATCAAGAAAAATGACAATGTGACAGTACCGGTAGTGTACTTGAAAACCTGAAGCTGGCAAAATTAACTACTGCACTTCTAATAAAAAATCGTAAGGTTGATTTTTTAAGACATGGTGAAGATTACCGGTTACTTGTAAGAGCAGATGGGAATTCTTCTGTAAATAGTCATTTGGGTCTGATTTGGTTCTAACAAAACTTCCCAACACTTTACCGTCGAAGGTTTCTGGTTGCTTCAAAAGCTCCACAATTAAGCTCCTTTTCAAGTAGACAAGTTTTAGGTTTGAGCTAATTATGGCTGCAAATTCACTTGGAAGCTCTTCAAAAACACTGTCATGACAAGATTTAGTAGTTGGGCTCAGATTTCTCTGTTTTGGAAAATTGATTTCCTCTACATTATCCATTTCTTCTGAACCACTGATGGCATCATCAGTTTCCTCAACATTCTCAGTAAAATGTGATGCCAGAAGGTTTTGTATGCTGTTTTTGTTCACTGATTTCCTCCGTAGTAAAGCATATAAATTTGCATCACATATAATCCTTTTCTTTTTTATGGGATCAAAAAGCTTGTTTTTATGGCAGTACTCAATGATGAATGAAGCAACATCATGTTCAGAATACTCTTTGGTCGTGTCTCTACCAATATTTGTAAGAAAATCCATGAGCCTTATTGAACCCCATCCATCAAAATCAGTTTTCTTATCTTTCACAGCTTTTGATCCTTTTACTGATTTTATCTTTTTCATGCACGTCTTCTTTCTCCTGACTGATTGAACCCCTGCCGTATCATCCAGGTCACAGTCAGAACCCATAAAATCACTCACATCTGACTCACCACTATCATCTTCCCCCGCACCTATTTCATATGGATCCAAGTCACACTTGTTTTTTCCATTTTTAATGGTGTCACGGGCAATAATAGCATGCTGAGTGTTCAGCCCTTCTTTCTTTTTTATATTTTCATAATATTCTAAAAAGTAACTTTCATATGTATCTGGATTTTTCATATCTACAGGTTCCTGCAAATGAAAAAGCACATGATATAAGATATATGGAGAAAGAGAAAAGTTATACAACCTAGATAAGGAGATGAACTTTCTTCACCCAATTCCGAGTTTCCAACCAAGAAAAAACAATTTTAAAGTTCAATGATGAAAATATCAAACTAGGTTATAGCTTACATGATAAAATTCTCTGAAATTTTATTCATTAAAGTGAAACGTTCCAGTCATCACAATCCAATAAGTAACCCACCTTCAAAAACTATATTTTACTTTTTCCACTATTCAATAGAAGTCAGACAGTATATTGCCAAATTGATTCCAGTTACTGTTTTCAGAAACGATTTAAACCAGTACGGAGATTAACGGTGATGAACCTGTCAGACAATCTAGGATTCTGTTTCAAAGATAACTAGAACATGTTTATTGTTTTAAACACATCAAAACAAAAACACTTGCAAGATGTTTACAAAACAGAGAACAAGTGCCTGTGTTATTTATAGCCTTAGCATAACAATCCTGTATGGGGTTTTAATTGGAAAGTCTTCCCAAAAACATGGGCAATTCATGGCAAAAAATTTCAAATTGTAAATATAGATAAATGATAAACAAATAGCAAGGTTTTCAAATTTAGGATTCCACATATTGTTACAGTTTCCTGTTTCTTTCTTTTGCAACACATAATATAAGGCATGATTGAATAAAATATCTTACTCCATCAGAATCAACGTCAGCATTTTTCTCAATAAGAAATGCAAGTTTTGAGCAGTGCCTGCAAAACCCTTTGTTTCTTTTGACATTAGCAAATTCAGCCACATAATAGCATTTTTCGCAAACACCTACTGGGCAGCACAAGCACATAAACTTCGATGCTCTACTGCATAGGCAGCAATAATGGGAACCTATAATATCATTCAAAAGTCATTCAGCATCAAAAGGACTAAAACACATTTTGATACATTCTCTTGAACATGAACATACAAAGAAAACATAAAAAAGAATGCACTTATATGTGGTTGCCAATTCCAGTGCAGTGTTTTATCTTGATGCCAGGAAAATAAAAAATATGCCGCATAAAACGTGAAATCTCTTAGAATTGAAGACAGATATAACACCAATTTCTCTAGCATTTTTGACATAATCAGGATTCAGGATATGGTTTAAATAATATAGTGTTCGAAAGTAAAAGTCGGGCAAGAGCATATTTTCCAGAAACTGATAACACGACCGATTGTCATGGCGGTATCAACTGCATAAATATGTGCCAAACCAACAAAAGTAAAGGAAATGTATTTGAGTGGCCCATAGTAATGGTAAAGATAAACAGAGGAGCAGCTTACCACAACACCAATTACTGTCATTCGTTAAAAAGGAAGGATCTTCTTTCACGCACTCAGCATGATAGGTTTTAAGGCAATCCCTTTAGTCAACAATAAAAAAGAAAGTCATAAACAAAATAAAAAAATGATCCAAGTATCCAACAGTAAAGCATGCTAATGATGATAGTTATGACCAAGCTTTGGTTCATAAAAAATTCTAAGTAAACCACAAATCAATCAACTAAAACCAAATAAATAGAACCTAAAGTACCAGCAACTTCTTGCTTAAAACGATCTCGCAGTTATCATCTTTTTTGTAAAGCTAAGCACATGCACTTCGATACGAAAAAAGTATGAAATGACTTTTCCCAATTATAAAAACAGCAAACAAGCAGATGCTAATCGAATCCCCTACCAAACCATTTTCAAAATAAAATGTACTGAGGTGACAAATTTAGCATATTATTTTAAGAATTCACTTCTCATATTTGTGTGTTTGTTTTCATGGGAATATATAGTTCCCTGTAGCCTTTAAGGCTGACATCAAATGTTACTCAATGTGATTCATACAGATTAAGTAACCAACATTTAAGATTTCTTCACACTTATTAAAGATAAACAATAAATAACTTAACAAGTAAAAAATTTACTAAATTATTCCGATTAGTCATTAGAGAATTCATCATTATCATAAATGTATACTACATTATTATAATGAAATGACTCCGGAATGTTGCACACTATGATGCACGAATACCAAACAAAGTGACACGTTGACACTCATAATAATTTGAGAAAATCACATAATTCAATGTAATCATATATGTTGGTGTCGAACACTGATGTGTGTCCAACACAGGGACATACATGCCTAATCTAAAGAGTGTTCGTGCCTCATGTTGGACATAATATTTATTTAGGGAAAAAAATAGAATAAAAAATTAATTGGATTGAAAACCAAAAATGTTTTATTTTTTTACTGTTGAAAACCAAAAATGTTAGTAAATAATACTCATGCAATTTTTAATCATCCACAAAAAACGCTCATAACTCATGCAACAGAAAACATCACTATGATTATCACAAAATAAAAATAAAATAAAATTAGGGCTTATAACTAGGATAAAATCACTTGATAATGATAAAGATATCCACTTTTTTTTTGTTTTATTTAAATTTCCCAAATATATAAACATGAAAATGACCAAAAAGCATAACAAAAGTTGGTGAAAATCGCTTAAGCTGAAACCACATACAGAGAAAAATGAACTTAAATACTGAAATTAATTTTCGCTTAATAAAAGTAGTATGCAATAATTTAGAAAACTTACTTAAAATCACAGACCCTCATTTGACCACCATCCTTGCAAATAAAGCACCAATCCTCAGCGATTTCTTCTTTTCTTCTTTTTTTGTTCTTCCTTTTCACCATCTTAGGGTAAAATCACTGAAACGTTAATAAAAGAAATCAGCGAAATGCGTTGATCAGAAGTAGTTGTGTTGAACAATGAGGTGAATGTAGCTAAAGAAAATCAAAATCAGAGAAAATGTGAACGGTTGATTTTGCAGTAAGAACAAAACAAACAAAATCGGAAAGCTCATAACTTCATTATTACGCTAAAACTAAAAATGGAAAAAAAAAAAAAAAAAAAAAAAAGTAAATTGTACTAGTACCTTGTAGAGAACGTTTGAAGAAGGTGTGTGTGAGAATGAATGTATTTGAGAATGGAAAGAGTGTGAAGAAGAAATTGGTTGAGTTTGTTAGAGAGAGTGTGAGTTTATTACTGTATTGATGAATGAATGAAAAGCATTTTGAGAGAAAGAGACAAAGAAGTTTCTAGAAATGAATATGACGCTCTCTTCGTTCGTCCATCACATTTCTGTCAACGTGTAGCTGTACGACACAATCACAAATTCGTTTCGAAAAATTACACTCATAATGATGGTATCCGAACCAAACTTGTAAACCGAATCAAAAAATCATAAAATATTGTATCTAGTATAGTTTAAATTGCACGGTTTGATTTGAGGTTTCTATTTTATAATCGAATCAAATTAAATCGTAAAAGTTAATTTAACTATATTAATTATTAACAATTAATTATTATCTAGTCAAATTTAATAAGGCAAATCTAAATTGAGTCCATAAAATAAAATAAATTCCATAGAGAGTATATTCAATCATCAAATGAAAGCATATAATGAGAGATTCATAGGTAACAAAATTAGGAATTGGTGTAAAATTATTTATACACACATCCAATAATATATTGACACACCATGTATTCTATATTTAAACACATGACGTGTCACATTCATTAATTGACGTGGCAACGTAGTATTTAAGTTTTTATCGTAGCCGTTAATATAATATATTTTTTCCACGTGTAAAAATTTAAACCATTCATATTATGGTTAGGGTTTAGGGTGCCTCTAGTTACTCCCGTTTTATTATATTACTAGTCTGATGCCCGTGCGTTGTACGGGTTCGCTGGAACACTAAGCCATATAAATCAAACCTAAATCAAAGTTGCGTATATCAAAATTATCCAATTTAAGATATATGGAATTAAGACAAAAAAAAAAGTCTATAATTAAAAGTAAAATGTATAGAATTAGATATTACATAATTGGATAATAAAGTTGATAGTAAAACCAAATGCTAGGATAAGAGAGTCCAAATGCATAATATTACGTATAACATAAGAATATGTCATCTCTCCGTAAATTAATATTTGTATCAATAATTGTTTGTAATAGTGATTTTAAATTTTTTATAGGCAATAAAATTTGTCATAGTGATTTTAAAGTTTTTATTGACGATAATAAATAGTCATCTGCCACCATGAATTAAAATTTCTTTAGTAATTACTTATAATAATTATTTTTAAATTTTTACCAGAGTTTAAAAATGTCATCTCTCCGTAAATTAAAATTTTGTATCAATAATAGTTTATAATAATGATTTAAATTTTTTATAGGCAATAAAAATTATCATTTCCCCGTGAATTTTAAAAAAAAATTAGTAATAACTTATAATAATGATTTTAAAAGTTTTATTGGCGATAAAAAATAGTCATCTGCCCGTGAATTAAAATTTTATTAATAATACGTAAATTAAAATTTTGTATCAATAACAGTTTATAGTAGTGATTTTAATTTTTTTATCAACAACAAAAAATTGTCATCTCCCCGTGAATTTTTAAAAAATTTAGTAATAACTTATAATAGTGATTTTAAATTTTTATTGTTGATAAAAAATAGTCATCTACCTGTGAATTAAAATTTTATTAGTAATAACTTAAAACAGTTATTTTAAGGTTGAATGTCATTCTTGCATTAGAGATAACACCGAGTTAAAATAATAAAGATTATTACTTATAATTTTTTAGGAGACTTTTATGTGGTGTTCATAGCACACCTTGTACCTAGACCACTATTAATAAAATTGTTTGCAGTTCCAAAAATATTATGTATCTTTACAATACAACAATACATATGTAATACCCCACATTATTATCTAGAATATAATGCAGAATATTATAAATAGTACTGAGTTCATTACAATTACATTATTCAAATAAGCACGCACAGGTGCAGAAATACAAACGAGTTCAAATAACATAGCGGAAACGAAAGACAACACGAATAAATAATGAAGAAAGCATAGAAAGACTAAATGCAATCCTCCAACAACAGCAGCGACTCCAACGCCAAAGCTTACCTATTCAACCTGTTTTCCTGTTTCAAATAGGGAGTGGGGTGAGACAGTCACTTCGTCCCAGTGAATTTTACTACCCTCCTAGGCTATAAAGCCGGGGCTCCTAATCAGTCATATCATAATCTAAATCCATAGCATAATTATCATAAGCAATAATGTAAAGGTGTAACACAAAGTTAATCTTGTTCATTTTAAACCGCAAACCCTCTAAGGTGAGCACGTCTCAGGGGTTCGCCTTATCCGCGAGCAGAAAGCGCTCCGGCATAAAGCTCACATAAATTTTTCTAATGGAACATCTAAAACGAAGTCCATACTGATAACATAATCATATAATTAATTCGACTGATTACTAAATTATTAACATGCTACCAATAATTCCCAAACCCGGGGTGTATACAACGTACTAAATTTCCTTATGTTATTACCCTAAAAGATTCAACTGTAATTGACCTTCTGTTTAACATCAATTTATATACGATTCTGCAGAATATCAATCTTAAACGAGGACATAAAACGAGTGTTCCATTTATCTTTGAAAATAAGAAAAAGGAGTCATTTCTGGGCTTGCTCGCTACGGCGAGTCACCAAGCTCGCCATGGCGAACTAGCAGGTACTGGCCTAAACAACTCGCTAGGCGAGCAGATGCTCGCCATGGCGAAGTTCTTCAGCCCAGAACCTGGAGCTCGCCATGAAGGCTCGCTAGCAACTCGCTATGGCGAGTTAGTGCAGAAATACCTCTGTTTTGCGAAAACCTTTGAATTTTATAAACCACACCTACAATCCTCACTCAAGACAGTGCAGAAACACATTTTAAATGATATAAAACAGAATAGCATGAATTTTGGGAGCTAAATTCATACACACAGTTATTCCCTATAAATTCCTATGTTTGCATGCATTTCATAAATTTGGGAAAACTAGCTAAACTAGCCTAAGAACCCACCTGGTAATTGAAGCTTTACTTGCTCCTGGGCTCTACTAAACAGCTACAGCTACCACAGCTACTCACACGAACAGACTTGGAAGAAACTTGGAATTTGACACTTGAAACCCTTTTGCTTTAGCTCTAAGAATTGAGTTTGGTTTGATGATCAGAACTGAGGGATATAAGGGGTATATATAGTAGAGTTTCTGAGCCCTATACAGTATACGAATTTGCTCTGATGGTGGTTGCATGTAACCTCATTGGATGAACTAAGGGTGGAATTGATGTGGTTGTTGTTTAGCTTCATGTGAAGCCCTTGGAAACAATTGATATTCAGAGAATCTCTGATTTTCTAAGGTGCTTTCAGAGGAAAGAATCTCTGTTAGATGAAGCTAGTAACATGTGAAGGAAATAGCCAACCTTTGGTATTAGTTGAAATTGGAGATTTTGGAGTGATTTGTTGTTGTTGGGCGTGAATGGGGAAGGAAGAGGAGAGTTTGTTTTCTCTGAATTTCTGAAGTTAACATGTGAGTGGAATGGTATTGCTTGCATGTAGTTTGCTCTCATAAGTGTGAGTGGGTAGTGACTCACCTCTATGGTGATGTGTAGCTCACACTTTGTTTTATATTTTCTTTCTTTTCTTTTTTTCTTTAGACAAGGATTACAAAGAGAGATTTCAAAGTATGAATGAATGATTCAACTCATCCAAGGTTTTTCTAAGTATGTTATTAGTGCAACTTTTTGCAATTGGGATGCAACTTTTGTCGAGGGTCATCTTGGTTCAAGGGACCTTTATTTTCTCACTCATGGTCTATCGACATATTTTAGCTGCCATTTGTGTAGCTCCACTTGCATTATATTTTGAAAGGTAAAGAATTTATTTATAGCTAATTGATTTTCTTTTATAATTAATACATCAGTCTCAAATTGTAATGAAAAACAAAAATTATGTTTATTAAAAAAAAAACATAAAAAATTGGATTATATTTTTTAATAAATTTTAAAAAAAATTAAGTTTCATAGAAAGATGTAAATATAATTTTAATCAATTATAGAAAACATTTTTTGTAATAGATAAATATTTCTTTTTTCTCTTATAATTTTTGGACAAGAAAATTGATTTTTTCTTATATTTTGGGACAAAAAAATTGACTTTTTCTTATAATTTTTTCTCTTGTAAAAGATAAATATTTTTTCTTTTAATGTAGTTATAAAATGTATATGGTTATGCTTTTAATGGGGCATTTAATTCAGTTTTATAAATAAGAGAAGATGTAAGCTCTGTTTGGGAAGACAAATAAATTAGCTTATATTTTATATATAAGCTCATTTGAATAAGAAAAGTCTTGTTTGTAACATTTTTCAAAAAGAGCTTATAGTTTGTTAATTACTTATGGTTGCAGAGGACGGGAGAAGAAATTCAATTGAAAGGTTTGATTTTTGCTTTTCATTAATGGATTGGCGGGGTAAGCATAATAATCTTTGTTCTATTTTTTATTTTGGTTTTAATATATTTAACCTTTATAGATCAACTAACTCAATCAGTTAATTAAGTTAAGCTACCCAGTATCTCACATTAAATTTATTAAATTAACGGTATAATGAGACATATAAAATAAAAAACGATATATATAATGAGACATAATTTTTCTTTTTGATATTTGACATCAATTACTTCATTTGAAGAAATTTTGATAATTTCATATTTGAAGAACATTATATCTCTTTTTTCTTCTGTCTCAAATTATAAGAGAAAAATAAAAATTATATATACAAAGAAATATTAAAATATAATAATTTGAAGTATGTTTAATAGGTAAACCTCTAATATTTTAGAGTTTAGATGGATACCGATACATATCTCATAGAAAAAATTCAATGTCATATTATCTTTTATATTAATTTATATTAAATAAATTCCAAATTAAATGAATTTTGGTCTATGAGTAGCAGTACCAAACCAAACTCTAAAGATATTAATGAATTTACCCTTCTTTTTAATGTTTTCACCGAAATAAAATTCTTGGGATGAAATAAAAATAATTTTTATGGTTATTGTTTATTTAAAAAAGAAGAGAACGGGTAAATTTAAATACTATTTAAAATTTAATTTCATGAGAATAAATAAAATAATTTTTTAAAAAATAAGTATTGATATTTTTTTCTTATAATTTGAGATGGAGAGTGCGAATTACAATACACAAGTAATAAATACAAAACTTTTTTTTACCGTAACAAAAAATACAAAACTTTTTTTTGAAAGCACGAGTAAGATTCATATATTTATCAAAAAAAGAAAGAAGTAAGTTTCGTATATATAAATACAGAAGTGGAAGAAGATTAATAATAAGGAAAATGTTATTTAGTAAGAAAATCTATGGAGAAAAATTGCAAGAATAAATTTCCATCATTGCTTACATCAATTATCCCCATAATTTCCACTAAAAGAGATGATTAAAATTATATCATCCTAGTTCCTACAGCTATTTTGTATTATTCAAAATTTAACATGCATACAATTCAAACTTCTTTCACCAAGATATACTTAAAATTATTATAGTACTAATTAGCACCATTTCAAACTAAGTTGTTAACCTATAGTGGAGTACTGCTTTTGGATGAAGATTCTCTCTCTAATTTAATTTATTTTTAATAATTTAAATTAGTTAGTTGACTAAAATGAATGATTGATGCTTGGCCAGCGTGCATGCCTCTACGCACGAGCCGGATTAGTCGTCCACCTTTGGTGGGTCGGAACCGGTGCGTAAGCAAAAAAAAAATGAATGATTGATCAAAATTTCAACGAACTTTATATGTGCAAATCTGTATAAAAAAAAAAGGTTTGGACAATTTTTGTTGTACCATGTTTGATTCAGAAATTTGTTATAAAATTAGACAAAATAAGTAATATTGACGGAACAAAGAAAGAAATTTTGACTTTCATTAAACCGCAAAATAACTTTTTATCTATAGTACAACTTTTAAATTTCAAAAATATCCATTTAATTGTAGAATATAAAAATATTATACTTTTATATTTCTCCATTACAACTTTGTCATATTTCGTACTATCTTATTCTTTATTATCTTATCTTTTACTGTTGTATCTGATACTTACTTTTTGAAAACCAAACATATCCTGTAATTTTTAGAGAAGATATCCGCCTATTATATTTTATAAATTGTGTCCAAGGTTCTCCTAATACAATTTCAGCAATTATTTCCATTTTGTCTCATGATAAAACCAATATTTAGTACTCGTACCAAGTTTTTAGATAATTGGGTCAAAATGGAATACAGATTATTGAAGTACTCCACATTTACCTTTTAATTCCTTACATCACTCTTACATGTAATTGAAAGTATGGAATGTGAAGAGGGAAAATTCTCTCACATCACATTATGGTAAAACAAATTGAATAACATTTAAAAGCGGTGATTGAAATGATTGAGAAATATGGAAAAGAATTTCTTTGAGAGAATTTATTCTTGTTTAAAAAAAATAATTATTTTCAACAATATTTTATTTTGGAATGCTAATCCATGTTCCTTTCAACCATTTCAATTTTTGAGAGAATTTTTTCAACCATGTAATCTGAGATTCAATTCTTAATTAGTGCATACTTAAAAACATACAATTTCAATCATATGGTTATAAGCAATCACAAATCATCTTATACATGTTGTTTAAAATTATAGCTATCATTAAAGTCAAATTACAAAAATCAATGAATACGACGTAAGTTAATAACCACTTTATTATAACAATCATATGATAGGATGACAATAGCTCTAGGATTCTTCTTTTATGGTCTTCGAGACACATCAGCAACATACTCTGTCAACTTTCTAAATATGGTTCCGATTTTCACATTCATGATCTCAATCATATGCAGGTATCTAAAATTAAATTGCTCTCATTTAAACATATATTCAGACCATCTGCAATCGTCGAGGATGCTTATAGTCTATGTAGCAAAATAATTTTCCATATACTTAAATTTACCAACATATTGCTTTTTGAATTACTGTAGAATGGAGAGTCTAAGGATAGGAACTTGGGGTGGCAAAGCCAAGTGCATTGGAGCACTTCTTTGTGTTGGTGGAGTTCTAGTAACCGGCTTGTACAAAGGAAAGGAGTTTTATATCTCACATCATCATGCTCACCATGCTGCTGAAACAAGTGTTCTTTCAGCTCATAAAATCCACATGCTTCGTGGCACTTTCTTTTTGATTGCTGCATGCTTCTCTTACACAGCTTGGTTTATTCTTCAAGTATGTTTTCCTCCATTTTTCATATGTGATTTTTTTTTCATTGATCTTAGTCTAATTCTCTCGAATATATACATAAGAACGTTTGAATAAAGTTTCTTTCAGCTTAACTAATAGTTGATGAATCGACTTATTAAGTATATTTTGTTTTCGAATTTAAATAGGCAAAGTTGATGATACTATTTCCCTTGAGGTATTGAGGAACAACGCTATCATTCGTTATGGCAGCATTTCAGGCGGCAATTATAGGCGTGTGCATAGATTCCAGCAAAGAAGCTTGGAAACTAGAGTGGAATTTACAGCTTATTGCAATAATCTCGGTAAGATCATTTCTAAAATTATGCTTACCTTCAATTCAAATTGAAGCTTCTATATATCAAGTGAATTAGTATTGGAAAGTATTTTTTTTTCTTGTGGGGTGGGTGGGTGGGGGGAGGGGGTGTGATACAACATTGATTATAATGGGCTGACAATGTCAAATTTTTAACACTTATTAGTAACATGATTTATAATGTGCCAATAATGTAAGCAGACAAACCACGAAAATTAAACTCTAAACAAATACACAATATTTTTAATTAAATTTAGAGGTAAAAGAATATTACAGATAGACTTTCTAATTTTATAATGGTGCAAAGGAATATATTAATTCAAAGTAGAAAAATTTTAAAAGATCTTTTTCTTGTTTAAGGAATTTATCCACTAATAAGATTTGATGATTCAAAACAAATGTTCACTAATGATGCTAAGCGGAATGCTTTTAATAAATTGATAACTTATTGGGAAAAAAAAGAATACCATTATTTAAATAAAAATCAGCTATTATATTATATTTGCATTTATGACTACTATATTTCTATTCAATGCGAAACTCTTAACAAAAACTTATGTAGGGAGCATTGACTACTGCGGCTACATTATGTTTACGGTCAATGTCAATTACACTCAAGGGGCCTACTTACCCCCGATGTTCAATCCACTAGGTGTTATTCTTGTTGTCATATTAGAGGCACTCATTCTCGGTGAACCATTAAAAATTGGAACGTAAGATTTCTTTACCTTCTTCACATTAATTAAAACTATTTTTTTTTTTTTATTTATTTGGCCATTTCTATTTCTGTATAATGGATCAAATATTTTATTTTAATTTCCTTAATATCACAATGTGTCTAAATAATTATAAAGGTAGAGTGAAAATTAAATTGGTGGTTTATTGGATAATTAAACCTAGAAAAATCATTAATTAATTGAAGAATGGTATTTGCAGGTTGGTGGGCATGGTTCTGATCATATTAGGGTTGTACTTGTTTTTATGGGGTAAAAAGAATGAGACACCACTTTTGGCTCAAACAAATGTAGCAGCTGGAGAATTATCAAACAAGCATAACTATTGATGAAACTTTTCAAGCTCAATCAACTGATGTGGTAACTGGTAACACCAGTTAGTTCTTTACCTAATAAAAGTGTACATCTTGAAATTAGGATTTTTTGTTTATGTACTCATTAGTGTATATGAGAATTGCTCTTTTTATATGATTTTTTTTACTCAATGCTCTTCTTATATGATGAAAACTTTGAGCTATTTGTAAATTTCTCAATCAGCAGCCTCAATGGATATATAGCATAAAAAACTTGTACAGGTTAAAGCCATCCATAATCATATCATATAATAAACAAAGGGCTAATTATACATAATTTTAATATTCTTAGCCATGTCTATTGAGTCATAAAACAGGGAAAAATAATTACCAATTATTATCCTACAACACAATAAACATTAAGGTAATTAAGCTAGCCATGGAATGCAGGAGCAATGTGGTCAGTGCCCGTAGCTGCAGGACTACTTGCAGGGACATCAAATTTGCTGAACAGTTTGTAGGAGGAAATTAGGGAAAGAAACACATAGCAAACAAGTGCTAAAAATGTTATAGCTACTGAAGCTCTGATCTTATGGCAAAATTGACCAAAAGAGTAACATGCTGAGGTCCATAATGTTGCACTGTCTCCATTCTCAGCTAGGTACACCACCTCCATCGTCGATGCTCCCGCGCTCAAAATTATATATGCTAGTACCTAGAAAAGAAACATTTCAATTTTTTCTAATTTGTTATTTGATAATTATAGATTAAGGAAATCGTAAGTTTAATTTCATTTTTGGCTTTGCTTCTGTCAAAAGAAAAAGAAAAAAACTATTTGGGCACGCTCTGTAGTATTAGATGTTCAATTACTAGATAGTAACATATGTCACTTGGTAAGATCATTTTACGTATAAACGCACATTATTGAAAACTGAAATAGAGGAGTATTTTGATGTCAATGTCACTAGATACGATTTCAAATGCAAAAACGCATAGTATTTCGATAGCAAACAACTTAATTCAAATTATTCATGCATGTCCAAATGTATCTTAATTTGGATCAAGATCAATAATTAGGATGGTAATAAATAATTATACCAGCTGCACAAAATAGACCAAGATTCAATTCCAGCCTTTCCTGTTATTATAGGCCAAATCTTGGAACAGGGGAAGAACATGTAGAACTAATTACAATTTTCCTAATTTTCTAATAATTTCTATATCATTATTCATTACTCAGCCAATTCATAAATACTCCTAACTTTGGATTTCATTATGTATCCATTGATCATAAAACTAGCTTGAGGACAAAAACATTGCATGGCCACATGAACCTCAGAAAAATATAATGAATTCCCTAGATTCACATTATATACAAAAAACTACACAGATCTTTTGCATCGAAAATTAAAGAAAGTTAAGCGATTTAGTCTCTCGACATCCATCAATACCGATGAAAGAACTGCATATTGACTTAAATAGTCTTTCTATAAATCTTTTAAGGCGCGTGATAACATGACTCTTTAGCAAAAGTAAATGAACCTAATTACCTGGTCGAGGAAAAAGAAAGTCCAAGCACGGAGAGCAGTGGGGCGGGGGACAGCAATTAGGACAGCTGAAAGTAGAGAGTAACCTGCACAAATGCCATTTGCATGCACCAAATACCTACAACCAACATGCATGTTTGTTACATTACCTCCAAATTACCCATTTAGTAACCAAAATAACTTGTTAGTGTGTGACTTAAGCCTTTCTCTATGTTTAATGCATTATTTTCATTTCACAAGTTATATAATTTTTTTGTACGAAATTTTTACTGCTCTTTAGCAGTAACTAATCTCTTTCAGTAAATTCGTGGAAAATACAATAAAAGTTCTTCCGTCCCAACTGAATTTTCTACACAGTAAAGAGTCAGTGATCAAACATGACCACTTTACTTATGCGATCGAACCCTGACCACATTGTTTATAACGAGTGACATATCTTACTTTAGCATTCATAAAAATGAGCCAAATTGTATGAAATATGTACACGTAAGAATTAGTACTAGTATTTATATACCTGAAAGCACCAAGGTCAGTGTAGGAAACAGAACCATAATCATTTTCTTCAGAATTCTTAAGCATAAGGACAAGAGCAGAAACACAAAGACCAATGGGAAGCAAACGCAAGAAAGTCTCAGCAGTGCGTAGGAAGGTAGTTGTGTTACCTTCAAACTCCTGATCATCAGTTGCAGCAGTACTAACAGGTCTCATCATAAGCTGCATTGAAGATCTTGTAGCTGCAATTACAGTACCACTTCCTTTCTCCATCATCAACACTATGTTTTGTATTTGGTTTTGATGAGTTTTGATGATAAGAGAAGAGAAGCATATGTGTGTACTTGAGTAAGTAGTGTTTGAGGTTTTGAGGGTAAGATATGTGGAAATTAATGGGGTGACATTAAAGAGGAGTGTATGGAGAGTGGAGAATAGTAGAGGCAGGTTGGTTAGGTATGGAGAGACTGAACTAGCAATCAATGTCATTATGGCAAGACACATACTTCAAAGACAAAGTTATATGAGTATGCATTTTCCCTCATTCATGGACCAAAAACACCTCAAATTGTGTAAGCATAGATGGACATATTTAATAATAGTATGATTAATTAACGAAGTAGTGATTCTTCCCCCAAAGCATTGTTTTCCGAACAATACTTAGTTATTAGTTATAGGTTTTCCGAGCTGACTAAATGTATTTGGGTTGGGTACACATATTAGTATTATTGTTGTCATTTCATATATTACAACGCTAGATTTAAGAGTTATCAATTCACATATGTGAACAATATCTAACGTATCATCTTATATGAATGTCATTTATGCATTATTATTATGTCAATTCTCATATTACAACAGTCAGTTCAATTTAAAGAGTTGTCAATTCACATATATGAACAGTCAGTTATATATTCAACATATCATCTCGCATAAATGAGTTATTATTATTATTATATTCAACATATCATCTCACATGAATGTTATTTCTGCATTATTATCATTATTATTATGTCAATTCTCATATTACAAGAGTCAGCTCAATTTAAAGAGTTGTCAATTCACATATATAAAAAATCAGTTATGTATATATCCAACATATCATCTCACATAAATGAATTATTATTATTATTATATTCAACATATCATCTCACATGAATGCACTTTTTAAACAATTTTTGTCTGATCACCTCTTCTATGACTATTAATATCACACACCACGCAACTTCATCTCGCGCTTCTCACTCTTCATTCCCAAGCAACATATTTAGTTAATTTATCCACAAATTTGAGAAATAATGAGCGTTGGATCTTAATCCAACGATTTAAATAAAAATAAATTTTACATTTTAGTTTAAAATTTAAAATATTAAACTTAAATTTGAACTGACAATCTTAATCAAACAACCGCTGATATTTTGAATTCATGAATGTTTAAAATGGGCAAAGTTATTATACATAAGCCATCCTTATGCATGGTGCATAAGCCATTTTCAACCATTAGATCTTACTCCACGCGCCCCCCATTACTCAGCGCCCCCCCATTACTCCGCGCGCCCCCCATTTACTCCGCGCGCCCCCCAACCCCACCCCCCCCCACCCCCCAACCCATTTTTTTAAATTTTTTTTTGTTTAGTTTTTTTTTAATTTTTTTTATTATGTATGATTAAATATTTTCGTAATTATTTTTAAACTAAAATCATGCCCAAACCATTTTGGGGGTGTAATAATTTCATAACGGATCTTTGAAACCATAAATATTGTTGAAACCTTTTTTCCTGAAAAATTGGAACTTTTTTTCCGGAAAAAACAAATCGAAAATTATTCCGGAAAAAAGATCGGAAACTTAATGTCCGATTATATTTGGTTTTAATATCCGATTATAACAAATGGTTATGGATTATTTATGGACGGTTATTTAGGATTATCCAAGATAATCAACACTAGTTTTGTAAGAAACCATTAGGCAATTATTTTGGTTTCACATAGAAAACTATCAAAACCATTAAACCATATTTATGGTTTCAGTAATAATCGGTATTTAAAATCATTGAACCATTTAGTGTAAAACCATTTTACAATACAAATGGTTTCAATATATAACTATCTGAAACGATTTAGCTAGCATAATGGTTTCCAGGATTTTTAAAACTATAAAAACACAATATTGGTTTCAGTAAACACATAAAACCATTTTACAATAGTAATGGTTTCATTGTATAACTACCTGAAACCATTTAACCAGCATAATGGTTTCCAGAATTTTTAAAACCATAAAAACACAATATTGGTTTCAGTAAACACATAAAACCATTTAACAATAGTAATGGTTTCATTGTATAACTACCTGAAACCATTTAACCAGCATAATGGTTTCCAGAATTTTTAAAACCATAAAAACACAATATTGGTTTCAGTAAACACATAAAACCATTTTACAATACAAATGGTTTCACTGTTTAACTCTCTGAAACCATTTAACTAGCATAATGGTTTCCAGAATAATATTGCATAAATGGTTTCCAGAAACCATTTAACTCTCTGAAAAAAAAATTCGATTTTTATTTTTTGGAAAAAAAGTTCCCGATTTTTTCGGAAAAAGTTTCCGATTTTTCTGAAAAAAAGTTTTTTCGATTTTTTTTCGGGAAAAAATTTTCAGAAAAAAGTTCTCGGTTTTTTTGGAAAAAGTATTTGATCTTTTTTGGAAAATTTTTTTGATTTTTTTTTCGGAAAAAAGTTTCTGGTTTTTTCGAAAAAAAAGTTTCCGATCTTTTTTCAAAAAAAAAAGTGAAAAACAACAATTCAAAAAAAATTGTAAAAAAGAAAATTCAAAAAAAAATGAGTGGAGTGAGGGGGGGGTGGGGGGGGGAGGAGGTGGGGTTGGGGGGCGCGTGTAGCAATATGGGGGGGGGGGGGGGGCGTGAGAAATTATGTACGGTTATGCACCATAACCCAACCCGTTTAAAATCATGAAACCGTAATCCTCACCAAATAAACCTTTAGATGTCATTGATCTTAACATGGTGAGCTGAGACAAAATTGCTCCCAAATTAAAGTTTGGAGTGGCATGTGCTAGAGACGTTAATACTTCTCTTATAAGCAAACTTGTTTGGAACATATTATAATAATAATAATAATAATAATAATAATAATAATATCAATCGTTAGTTGGTTCGGTGGTGATTGGCGCTGAACTTGGTAGGGAGGACCACGGTTCGATCCCCCGCAACTGCGATCGAGAGGGGGCTGGAACTACTTGATGCCAGAACTGACCCCCGAACCAGATTCAACTGGTGGTGAAAAACCGAAAAAAATAATAATAATAATATTAAATATTATTATTATAATTTTGACAAAATTATAGTATTATTATATTGTACTTTTACTTCTTTTTTTTTCACAAAAATACTGTATTTTTACATGATATTACTGTTATCTATCTTTATGCGTCCATCTTATGGTACTACTACTATTACCTATTACCTATAAAAGATAAATGGGTTTTCAAGTCACGTCATCATAATAATTCTCTAAAAGGGATTAGTCTTGATTAATTGATTCATACATATAGGACGTCCCAAATGTGGTAAAATAAACCATTCATTATTTGTGCATTATATATATATACCTTGGTTCCACCTCAACCCCAAAGCTAAATCATTATCATAGATTCCCATTAATCCTTTGAATTTTGCATACATATATCGATGGGTGAGTAGCTATAAATGGACCTATCGACCGACGGGTGTGGATAAAATACATAAACCTAATAGATGATCAATCCTGACATGCTCAACAAACATAATATATGTAAAGTTGGATATGTCAACAACAACAACTTTATTTCGTTTTCACAATAAAGTTACTTATATTATGGTCTCATTTATGAATAAACTATAGGGTACTTTTGATCTCATAAAAAATAAGAGCTTAAAAATTGTCAAAATTGTTATGTCGGACATCGTGATTTAAATTCAAATACGGGATCTCACAATTATGTAAGTTTATTTTTAATGGATTACCACTTCATTTAAGACAAAAAAAAAGCTGTACATGACGACTTCAGTTGTACTGTACTCCCTCCGTCCAATATTATAAAGGAAAAAAATCACACTTATTAAGAAAACCAAAACTTGAGAATTTGAAATATGGTTTTGTGGGTTTTTTTCTTAAATAAGTTGCATGAGAAAATGTAAATGCAAATTTGATTGGTTGTTGTTTATTTAGAAAAGGAGAGAAAAAAAAATTAAATGCAATTTGCATTTAATTTTATAAGAATAAGTAAAAAAAACATTCTTGAAAGTTATTTTTTCCTTTATAATTTGTGACAAAAAAAAAAGTCATTTTTTCCTTATAATATGAAACAGAGGGAGTATTTAATTTTAAAATTATTTCTGAGACTAAACAAGCATGGGGTTAAGGGATTATAAACAAAACTGAAATTTGTATCCCTTACTAAAATTTGCCAAAAGTTGGGATCGCCATGACCTTGTCGTAGTCATAAGTTAGGATTTTGCCGTAAAAGCACTTCCATGGCTCATGGTGATTCAGCCTTGGCGGCCATTGAGATATACGAAATTAAGGTCCTATAGACTATAAATAGGATCTCATCCTAATGTAAAAATCACGTAAACATTTCTGAATTTCAATAGAATTTTATTAGTTTATTTTCGTGTTGTTTTTAGTTTAGTTTATTGCTTTTATTTAGTTTTGCAATTTCTCGGACCTTCATGTGTGAATAGTTCTTTTCATCTTAGGGTTATTGAATATAATTCAGGAGTAGACTTTCCATAATTTCTTAATGCTTTTGTTGGTGGAGTTTCCAAATATCTTCTCATTCAATGTCTTATTGCACTCAACTATGATACATACATCTTAGAGCATATTCAATAAGGATATTAAAGAGAGTTTCATAGACTAATGTGTAGGATTAAGCGCTTACCGCTACACCAAAAGCGATTATTGTTAGTGACTGCGCAACTTAGTATACTTATAGTATGAGCTCTTAAGGGGCCATGCCTAAGTGCCATGGGTTAGATGTTAAGCCCGTCGAAGGGATCTGGCAGACGCTGGACTTTATTCCAACAATCTCCTCCCATCGTCTGCCGGGGAATTCGAACCCATGGCCTTGCTCTGATACCACGTGTAGGATCAAGTGTTTAGCACTACACCAAAAACAAACCCTATTACTGAAGGTGCAACTTAATATACTTATAATATGAGCTCTTAAGGGGTTGCGCCTAAGCGTCATGGGTTGTGATGTTAAGCCCGTCGAAGGGATATGGCAAACGCTGGACTTTATTTCAACACGATGATCTGTACTTTTTTATTATTATTGGAGTTGCATAATGTAGCACGGAGGGTATCAAAATTTAAGATATTGTATCATCAATTTAATAATATCTTTTATTGTATATCAAAATAAATAGAATTGATAATTAGTTTATAATGTATGATATCCAAAGTGGTATCACTATTGAAACAAAAAATGTATGAGTTGCATAAATATTATACGACATTGTATGAACTATTTTTTAGTGATCCATGATACTCAAATTGATTGATGTTAAAATAAAGTATAAGAATATCACTTAAAATATAAGATTAGACATGCACTTAAAGTATAAGAATAGCCTAATGGTGCTCATAGGAGAGGTTGGAGTCATCTCCGGCTTGAGTGTGATTCCAACCTTGTTACTCTAGCATTCAAATTTCAACTAATCATTTTTTGGAAGCTCAGAAATCGCTGAAACAATTTCTTTCTTTTGGCAAGGAATATATACTTTGTAGTTTGTAGTCTCTCATATTTAAAGGGAAGAGAACTAGGTGGTAGATAGCTTGTTAATTTAGGATTTGAAATTATTGATAGTTGCCCTATGATATTTAAAAGTGACCTTATTAAAACTATCTAAAAATAAAAATGTAATATTTAATAATACAAAAAATTTAATATTAGATAATTAAATAATATACATATTTTAATAAATATTTTTCACATTTATTTTCTTAACATATGCTTTTAACATTTTCCATTAAGTTTAACGGTTAAAAGAGCTAGTATGCAAAGTTTGTTGTTTTGAAAATGTAGTAGGAAAAAAAAACAGGGGAACAAAAAGGACGTGAGTTAATGAAAAAGAAGAGATAAAGCGTATTAATTGGGTTTGTTTGTCCGTTGAAATACAGTGGGCGCCGCGCACGCAGCATAACGTTGGTTCATTCCCACCCAATTGGATTGGATTTGTTTGCACATTTCCATGTCAACACTTTTCGACCTTATCCACACTCCTTCCTTAGAATAGATAGATACCGTACCACCCTCACTCTCCTTTTTCTTATTTTTACAAATTACATATAGCAAGTTTGTATATAGTTAAGCAAGTTTGCTAAAAAAATATTACTTTTCTCCTATTTTATTAGAGATATTTTGATTAAATAGTACTGTACTATTTATTTATTATATTTTAACCATACTTTTTTAATAATATATAGATATAAATTCAAACTCATATACCGATAATTATCATAATAATAAGGGTTCTCCAACCCGGTTTGCCTCTTTGGAAGGAGGTCCTAGTTGCTAGATATGGTAATCATATTGGCAATAATGTGAATTGGAGAGATCATAGAATTCCGGCTTCATCTTCTAATTGGTGGAAGGATATTTGTGCTTTGGACACGGTGATTGGTGATAAAAATTGGTTGGTGGGTTCTATCGTCCGGAAGGTGGGGAATGGTTCTACTACCCCCTTTTGGTCGGCAAATTGGATTGGAGGTTCCCCCCTATCCCTCCTTTTTCCTCGCCTTTTCTCTCTTTCGAATCAAAAGTCAAGTTTGGTGGAGGAGTTTTATGTTCGTGATGAGGGCGGTGGGAGGTGGTGCTTCTCTTGGCGTAGGACTTTATTTCAATGGGAATTAGATCTCCTAACTCAATTGGTTGAGCTATTGGAGACGGTGTCTCTCTCTTCGGTTGAGGATTCTTGGAGGTGGATTCCGGACCCGGAAGCAATTTTTTCGGTCAATTCGGCTTATAATTATTTAGTCAAGGAACTCCGGCGTGTTGAGGGCTTGGATTCGGAGGTGCATGTTGTTTTTGATCAAATTTGGGAGAGCCTGGCTCCCTACAAGGTTATAGCTTTCTCATGGCAATTGCTACACAATCGTCTTCCAACTAGGGGTAATCTTGTTGTCCGTCGGATTATCGCTCCCGATGCCCATAAAGATTGTGTTTGGTGTGTGGATGTTGTTGAAACTTCCTCCCATTTATTTTTACATTGCCCGAATGTGTTGTTGATTTTGTATGACTTATTTAGGTGGCTTGGGATTGTTATTGTTATTCCTCACAATCTCTCCACTCTTTTTGAAATGATAAGAGATTCGGCGAGAAATATCAAGGTTCGCAAAGGTTATCTAATGGTTTGGCACGCCACTCTTTGGACAATTTGAAAGGCGAGAAATAGTATTATTTTCGCGAATGGCTCTTCCAACCCAAGGGAGTTGATGGACGAGATCAAGGTTTTAAGTTGGAAGTGGAGCTTAGAGCGGTTAAAGGTGTCTCCGTGTATGTACTATGAATGGACATGGGATCCGGGAGAATGTTTAATACGTTAATGCCGGTGGAGGTTTTTTAGTTTTGTTGTTTGTTGAATTGCTGGGAGTGCTTTGTTTTATTTTTTGGGTAGTTTATTTTTGCCCCTGGGATGTGCTCTCCCTTGCTTTATGGTGTTGCTGCTCCTGCAGTGGGTAGTGTTACCACTGTTTGGAGTTTTGTTCCTTTTTCTTTCTTTGCTTTAGCTTCTCATGTACTTCTTGTTTTGAGTTGCTTAATAAATTTGCCATTTTAAAAAAAATCATAATAAGGATCATGCTAAACAGTGCTATCGGGACACTTGTTAAGTATACCAAAAGTATAAATAAAAGATAAAATTAATATTGATAAAATAACTTTTTACATTCTCGATGCATTAAATGCACAAGTTTCGAGACAGAATTTCCATATTTATATGCTTAACTAGTGCCCAGGGGGCACTGTTTAGCATTTTCCTAAATATGAATCTAGATTCAGTAAATTCAACGATAGGTGCAATTTTGTAGTTGTGAATTTTAAACCATACAATTTTGATTGAATGATTCAGATGTCAACCCAAAAATTTATATTAAAATAAAATGAAAACTATCTTGAAATATAATCTTTCTAATCAAAATTAGACGATTCACACTTCTAAATTACATGCGGTCACAATTGCACAAAAGATATTCTAATAATATAGAAATGATAATAAATAGGTAAATAATCACGCACTAGAGAACGTGTCATGTTTTGAGTCGAAAATAATAATAAACATAATAAAGGGGTGTACCATATTTTAAGTCAAAAAAAAAGGGGTGTACCATATTTGTCTAGGTAAAAGGATAATACTAATTACTAATTGGGTGGGTCTCAAGGGAGACAAGATAAATCATATAAATTCGGATAAACCCGAATCTTACTATTTCTTTCGAATGAAGAATATCAACAATAAAGTATATATCATAAAAATGAAAAATAAATAAATGTTGGTCTTATCCACCACCTCATACCTTCTTTTTTCTTATATATATACATTTTTCAATTCTAACATTCCTCAAAGTATATCATCCCATTTTATGCACACACAAAAATTACTATTACATGTTTGTTGAATTGTTATTTTGAAGATCAAATTAGAAATGGAACAAAAAATGAACAAGACCAAAATTGAAGTACAAAAGAAAAGACCATTTCATGAAGACTACGATGATGATAAAGATTGTTCTTTCTTCTCTTCCTCATCTTCTTCTAATGTTTCATCATTTGAATCAGATTCTGATTCAAATGAAGAAGTAACATCACCAACTTCATCTTCATCAACTCATCAACATGAAGAAGCTGATCCATTGAATAACATGTCTTCTCTGTTTCAACAACTTCCAATAAAGTAAGTTTTTTTACATATTTTTTCAGCTTTTTTTAATGGGTTTTCATTTTTCTTCTCATTTTAGCTTCTGGGCTATTGAATTTTCTTATGAGTATGTTAAAGTTTGTGTCTTTTTTTTTATATATAGGAGGGGACTTTCAAAATTCTACCAAGGAAAATCACAATCTTTTACTTCATTAACAAATGTGAAGAGTTTGGAAGATCTTGTGAAGCCAGAGAGTCCTTACAATAAGAAGTTGAAATCATGTAAAAGCTATGGAGGGTTTTATGAGAATCAAGATTCAATTTCTAAGTATAGTTTTAAATCAACTAATGCTATGTCAAAGCTTGCTTCTAAGAAGGGGGTGTATTCAGCAAATTCAAGGGGTTCATGTTCTTCATTGAATGCAAGGAGGGGTAGTAGTAGTAATTTTATGGGTAGTAGGCCACCAGTTCATCCTCATAATAGATCATCTACTAGCACCAACAATATCTCCAATCAAACTGCTTTGTTTGCTTGAAAAGGGATTATTTGATGTTTTTTGTTTAATCATTTGTTTTTTTGGGAGTTGTGATTTGCGGATATCATGTAGTGTACTAAGGTTAATCACTAATTACTTTTTTTTGTACAAGAATCACTAATTAGTTTTGATTAATGAAAATTGAAAACTATTGGAGAGGGAAAATGAAAATTAAATTACTGTTCTTTATTAAATTGGAATTGACACAAGTAGTATTTTTAACTTCAATTGAATTTAAATTTCTAATTTCAATCTCCACTCTTGTTATGTAGAGTTTTAGGTCGATTTGAGGCAGCTTGTTGTTATTACTATTGATGATGATACCATGAGTTTGATTTGTTATCGTGTTGGCAGTTAAGTTCATTCGTTGTTCTTAAGATTTAATCCGACTTTTAAGCGGTTCGTAGACATACTTTTTTAGCAATTCAGTTTTGCATCCAATCGAATCTAGTCCGCATTTTACCCGAACATGTTTAAGCGTAGATACAATTCGAACCACCCTCTTCAAATTCGAAGAGATTTAGTTTGGATATTGGGTTTATGAGTTGAAATTCAAGAACCTACAAACCCGATCCATTTTAAGAAAATTGTTACATTTATTGTGTTTTGTAATATAGTTTAATATATTTATGTTTTAAAATCTTAATTTTTAATATTATATTTAAAGTATTTTATGTAATTTCAAATGTTTAAATTTTCAATAGCAAAATTTAATGTATAAATTTTTAAATTTCATAAAATAAAATGTCATTCAACTCTACTTTTTCGAGAATTGTTTAAGAAATTTATATGTGAAGAAATTTTTTTTCCTATCCCAACATAATTTGAAATATTCCCATTCTACCCTTATTTTACAACATAAATTTTTTTTTTTGTCGTTTTATCACTTTTCCGGTAAACTATACACCCACACCGAAACATTGTTCCGGTAATTTTTTTCCGGTATGTTAATTTTATCGGTACACTTTTTAAAAAAATATACCGATTTGTGTTACTTGCAAAATCAATTATATTATAATATCGAATCAATTTTTATAAGTGTCCTGGTTCTGAAAAATTCCAGAATGGTAGATGATCGTACCTGGAACGGACGTTCGATCGATGGCCAGCTGCTAGTCACGTGCGGTCTTGACGGTTGCTTTGAAAACGGAGGGGGGGTTGTACCTGCAGACACTCCGATGCCTAAGTCAGCACAGATACAAGAGAAGAGGTAGAGAATAAGAATTGAATACTTGACTCCTCAATGATGAGGAGTATTTATAAGCCCCCAGCGCGGGACCAACGATTATCACTATTGGGCCGTGTAGAGCAAGCCCAATGAGGATAACTGCTAGGGATAGCGTAGTAAGCTGGAGAAGTCGTTAGACTCTCCCCCTAGTCAAGCTTAGCCCGTGTTCTGCGGGAGACGGATAAGCTTGAGATGAAAACGTGGCTTGTGGAGCACGTTTGACAGGTGCGGAATTGGTGGCGAGCACGGATGTGCTCGATAGCAGGAAAATGGGTAAGCTTGAGCTGTAGATATGCTTGAGCTGTGGTGTCGAGCAGGAAATTGGATGTGCTCGACATTGGGCCGTTGGGCACGGCCTAGTAATGGATAACTGCCAGGATTTCTGCGTGGGAGCAGGAAAGACGGTTGCAGTCCATATCCTGGGTCAAGCCATTATGCGTAGAATGCGGAGAGGATAGGCTTGAATGAACGTGCTCGACATTTAGAGCACGTGATAGTTTGACCACAGGATGTGCTCGACACAGAGGATGTGCCCGCCACAGATGCGTATTTGTTGGGCAGGCGTGCCCGACGTAGCGTTGACACTGCGTGGATGGAGGAGATTATGCTCGGGGAACCTCCCCGACACTAGTGATGGGGCCTGCTCGGATGCGTAGTCCCAGTCCAGAAAAGGAGGAGATTCTGCTCGGCGAATCTCCCCGACACTAGTGATGGGGCCTGCTCGGATGCGGAGGCCCAGTCCAGAACAGGAGCCCCCCAAGTTATTGCTCTTAGGCATAAGAGTAATGACTTGTAGAAGATTTAGTGTCGTTGAGGAGAAAATTGAACTCCCCTGAGTTTTTGAAGTTCTTCGCGAGCTTGCGCTCGTATTTACGAGATATTCGTCGCTTGTCGACGAGGAAATTTATGTGCTCGTAAATCTACGCTCGCAATTCAATTCGCGACTGCTGCGCGCAGGCGTGCACTCGCAGTTCAATTCGTAGTTGCTGCACGTACGTGGGAGCTCGCGAATTCGTGCTCGCGAGTCTATTTGTAGCCCCACGCGTTTTCACGAGTACGTGCTCGCGCGTATGAAGGTATGCCAGGGTTGGTCGGCATCTATTTTTCTGCCTGCATGGTGTGTATGCTCGACATTTGTTTTTCTGCTCGCACTTGAAAGTAGGGTTGCTCGGTTTTTATCATGCGAAGTTGTGTTCGCCTTGTCGCTCTGTTCGACGATGGCTACATTGGCGTGTCCTAGGTCGACAAGATAGATTGCGTCGAGGAAGGTTGATTTCTTGCTCGGCGTTACCATGAGCAGTTTGGGGAACTGGCCAGGCGTTCGGAGGTTCGGCCCCGAACATAACAGCGCACAAACGTCGGGGAAGAGGTTTGTTTGCCGTAGCTCCACCTTCCCATCGCGAGCTGGGGGTCGAGCCATGGTAGGAGGACGAGGGGGCTCGTGTTTTGAGCTTTCCCAAGTTGGGTTTGTTTTTCCATGGAACTTTGAGGCGGGCACCTGTACCTTGGTGTCTGCCCGTTGTCGAGGAGCGGCAGTCCGTGTGTCTTTGGGCTGGTCGTCTCCTTTGCTATGGGCTGTCGTGGTCGACGTTGCCTTAGCTATAGTATTGTTTTGATTTTTCGAGCATTCCAAGTGCGAGTAAGTTCTTGCCCTTGCAGGGTCTTAATGTGGTATGCCCCACCATGCGAAGGGCCACGTGGAGGACAATGCTTTGAGCTCGGAAGGAGGATCCAAGATCATGTCCCTGTGTCATTGGTACTTGCCTCATGTTTTCACGTGCTCCTTGGCGAGGAGCTCTCTGCTCGCGGGTTGCGAACACTTGCAGCAGCCACTTTCTCCTCGTATTCAATGAAGGCTCTTGCCCTGCGGAGGAGGTCGTTGAGCGTCTCCTGTGGGGAGATCCCAATGAACTTAGCAAATTCGCTGGGGCGGCGGAGACCCCGTTCGATCAGATACTTCTTCATAATGTCTGTAGTGGGGACCTGAACAGCTTCCTTGTTAAACCTGTCAAGGTAGGCGCGCAGAGATTCGCGCTCTCCTTGAACAATGTGCTCGAGTGTGGCCACCGACTTAGGAGGGCGACGGGAGGCTGTGAAGTGGTTCTTGAAGCGTTCAGACAGTTCTTTCCATGATGTAATGGATCCTCGGGGAAGGGCTTTGTACCAGTCAAGCGCTCTCTTGGTTAGGGTCGTTGAAAATAGCCTGCACTTGATGGGTCCCTTGACCTGACGATAATTCAGCTGGACATTGAGATTGCTTATGTGGTCGTCAGGGTCTCCCAGCCCGTCATACTTCCCCAGGTTAGAGGGTGGTTTCTCTAAGCCTGGAGGGAGAGGAGCGTTGAGGATATCCCAAGATAGGGGTCCCTGGTTGTCATCCTCGTCACTCGAGCTCGGCTGATTGCGAGGGGAGTTGTATTCCCGAAGAGATGGGGAGCGCTCCTCGTCGTACGGCGGAGGAGGAGGATTAGGATGCACGTGTTTCTTTCCACGATCCGTGGAAGTAGTTGCGGAACTTCCGCCTGGTGGCCGCGTTTTGCGGGGAGGAGAAGGTTCGCGGATTACGATTCCCTTTCCTCTCTTGCTAGTCTGGGCTGGACGATCCTCGCGGGGAGGGGTTCGTCCTCTTTTCTTCTGCGCCGGCCGGCGGCGGTTAGGGTCCTCGGCGCAATGGTGGGAAGGACGATATTGTTTCTCAAGGGACTCTAATCGGCGGTTCTGCTCTTTGATTGTGTCCACCAGCGTTTTGAAGTCTGCTGCAGTTATAGTAAGGACTTGTTATCCTGGACTTTCGGTAACTTGGTTAGCCGCGGGGGCTTTTCCAGATGAACTAGTTTTTCCGACGTCGGGGCCCGGAACTTCGAGGACTTGGTCCTCGTCTTCGATGAACGGAGAACATTCCTGTCCGTCTCTTTCGTCAGCTTCGAGATCGACGGCGGCGTTGGCCTGTTGATCGTCTTCGTTGCTAGGAACGATGACGTCGTCGCGGTGTTCGACGACGGTTGACATGGGACGTCCGTCAGCGTCAAAGAACTGAGAAGTAGTTCCGTCGTTCTGAGGTGAAGGTGTGCTACCAGTGGCCATGACTGAAGATTTGCTGGATGGTTTTTCTTTCAGTTTGAGAAAGGGGGAAGACTCACGTCCCCAGTGAAGTCACCAATGATCGTACCTGGAACGGACGTTCGATCGATGGCCAGCTGCTAGTCACGTGCGGTCTTGACGGTTGCTTTGAAAACGGAGGGGGGGTTGTACCTGCAGACACTCCGATGCCTAAGTCAGCACAGATACAAGAGAAGAGGTAGAGAATAAGAATTGAATACCTGACTCCTCAATGATGAGGAGTATTTATAAGCCCCCAGCGCGGGGCCAACGATTATCACTATTGGGCCGTGTAGAGCAAGCCCAATGAGGATAACTGCTAGGGATAGCGTAGTAAGCTGGAGAAGTCGTTAGACTCTCCCCCTAGTCAAGCTTAGCCCGTGTTCTGCGGGAGACGGATAAGCTTGAGATGAAAACGTGGCTTGTGGAGCACGTTTGACAGGTGCGGAATTGGTGGCGAGCACGGATGTGCTCGACAGCAGGAAAATGGGTAAGCTTGAGCTGTAGATATGCTTGAGCTGTGGTGTCGAGCAGGAAATTGGATGTGCTCGACATTGGGCCGTTGGGCACGGCCTAGTAATGGATAACTGCCAGGATTTCTGCGTGGGAGCAGGAAAGACGGTTGCAGTCCATATCCTGGGTCAAGCCATTATGCGTAGAATGCGGAGAGGATAGGCTTGAATGAACGTGCTCGACATTTAGAGCACGTGATAGTTTGACCACAGGATGTGCTCGACACAGAGGATGTGCCCGCCACAGATGCGTATTTGTTGGGCAGGCGTGCCCGACGTAGCGTTGACACTGCGTGGATGGAGGAGATTATGCTCGGGGAAGCTCCCCGACACTAGTGATGGGGCCTGCTCGGATGCGTAGTCCCAGTCCAGAAAAGGAGGAGATTCTGCTCGGCGAATCTCCCCGACACTAGTGATGGGGCCTGCTCGGATGCGTAGGCCCAGTCCAGAACAGTAGAATTAATACCGGTACACTTTTTAAAAGTGTTAGGGTATGACAAAAATGTACCGGTATTGAAAAAAGTGTGCTGGTCTGTAATAACAATTTTGATAATTTTATTAGGTTTGTAATATATAGTAGTGCACTCATGTTACTCCAATGACTTGAAGTGTGTTGAACTTTTGGCCTTCAAGATTATGCATCTTAATGTGCTCACTCACACCACTAGAGCTTGGACCGGAATTCTTCATTCCTTCAAGATTTTGAAGCCTGTGTCAACTTCAGCAGCAATGAATCATCATCAGCAAGAACAAACAAGATCCAGTCCCACTTTGGATTTATATTCACTCATTTTTCTTGATAATTTGTATGAAGTTATAATAGGAAATTAAATTGATAGATTTGTGTATAATAATTATTTTGAAGAAAGTTGGGAGGATCTGATTGTGAGGAAGAAGAAAAGAATGAGAGTCAGAACTTGTAAATTAAACACAACAATGAGAGAGCAGATGAAAAGAGAGATAAACAGAGTACTTTTCATAGAATCATTTTTCAATGCTCATGATAGAACTGCCACATCAAGAGACAAGGAGTATATAAGGTAAGGATTAAATTGGTAATAATTCCATAGGTCATAATCAAGAATTAAGGTGGTAGCAGAGAATAAAATTATGAAAATTGATATTACACACCGGCATACTTTTTGAATACCGATAAACTTTTGTGTTTTTGTCATACCGGTACACTTTTTGACACTTATGAAAAGTGGTCCGGCATTATAATGTAATTAATTTTGCAGAAAATACAAATCGGTATATTTTTTAAAAAGTGTACCGGTAAAACTAACATATAAAAAAAAATACAATACCGGAACAGTGTTTCGGGATAGGTGTATAGTTTACTGGAAAAGTGATAAATCGAAAAAAAAAAAACTAAGATAAAATAAGGGTAAAATGGGAATATTTTAAATTATGTTGGGGTAAAGAAATAAATGTTGGGGTAGGAAAAAAAAATTTCTACTAAAAAATACGAATTTTATCTTCAATCCAACCATTTAAATTTGAGCTGGTTGGATAATAATTGACTCAATTCTATCCACGTACACCTCACACTTTAATAGCGCTATTAAATAGACATAAGCAACCAAAAAATACAGAAGGCGCAAAAAAAAAACTCTAAGTTCTGTTGTTATATTAATGGGCCTGGATCATGCTATCAAGGCTCCAAATCTAAGTTAGTTACGAGGCTATTGTGAAAGAAAACACAAAGAAAGAAAAAGAATACTCCCTCCATTCCAAAAAACTTCAAGTGATAATTGAATGATTAATTAGGAACATCTAAGTTCAAATTCTGATATAATTCCAAGTTATGTTGTACTTGCATAATCAAACTCCAGATTATTGGAACATCTTTTATGTGAAAATCAAAGATTAAGACAAAAAGAAAAAAGTGACAAAATGAAATTTACAAATATTTATAAGTTGACATAACTCTCAACTTCATAGTTAATTTCAACCTAAATACTTAGCAGTTTGGCAATATAAAACCAAAGATAGCTTATATTGAATAATTTAAATTATAAATTTGTATGATTAAAGTATAATTGTTTGGTAATAATACTTCTCTCTTTCCGTAAAAAAAAAAAATACTTCTCTCTTTTCTCACTAACTTACATTCAATTCCGATACGCATTTAAATTTCGGGTGCGGGTTTGGGTGGTGTAAAACTCGCACCCGTGGACACCCGTTGTCATCCCTAGTGGAAAGGGTAAAAGTTGTTTCTTGGATGTAGCTTTTAGCGAAGAAACAAAACTCTCCTTGTTTGAACTATGAATGGAGGGTTGATCCTTTCGAATGTATTCAATTTCGATGCGCTTAACATAAAATAATACAATGTCGTCCAAAGTTTTCAGTTTGATATTAGAAGTAATGGTTCTTGGGATGTCAAGAAATTTCTCCAATAAATTTCAGTTTGATATTTTTTTATTTTTTCAAATTCAATATAGATTATTGCTTTGACATTTATTTTGATTTTTTTTTTCTACTTTTCAATATAGTTATTTTAATTTGGAATATTTGATCTCAACAAACTAAATATATTATATATTTTTTGTTTAATTTTGTAAAACCTAATTTTTAAAATTGCTTGGATTATTTGCTATTTATCCTTTAGCATCACATTCCAATGTCAATTGAAGTTTTGAGGCATAGTCGTCATATTTAATTTTGACACAAACTTTGCACTTGAATAACATTTCTAAATGCCTTGCGTCTCGTTTCAACAAATTTTGAGAAGAATGCATTGTTAAGGGGTAAACAAAGATCCTTCATTATGTGGATCCTACCTAAGATCTTTTTGTTGCATCCTACTTGATCATTTGGTGAATATTGTCAAATTGAAAGATACTTTTCAAGATCACATTTTAATGAATACTCAGAAGTCATTGTGCAAATTCGGTTGAAATCGGAAAGATTATATTTCTTAGATTCCGGTGAACTTTTTCCTGTTCGGATGTCAAAATTACAATTTCTTCATCTCTTTTAATGTCATCAATCTTACTCTTGAGATGCTTGCATTCTTCTCACGTCTTTATGTGGCTTTGCTATCGTTTGGAGGGGATAATCTGTTTTGTGTGTTTCATATATTTCTGACAGATATTAATTACCGTAAAATAATATCGAAAAACTTGCAAAATAAAGGGCATACTATTTTTCGTTATATGAAGATGAAATGACAAATACAATTGAAATTCATAAACAACTGCAAAACTACAAGCTTAAACTCAAGTAAAGATAGTTCATCCTAAAAATATCAGCATTTGCAAGTTGAACTAGGAATAAAAGATATAATAGTTTAATATATCAATGTTTTTAATTATATTTTTTGTAAAATAAATATAAATAAGATGAGTATAAATGTAACATGTCAATGTTTTGACAAAATATATATGGACCTGATGGGCACAGCAATACTCCTTAATTAAGGTTTTCTCCATTTGTTATCCCTCCACTTATTCTTCATTTGGAAAGAGATAGACACATTGAAAATTAATGGGGTCTACAAATTAGTGGGACCTAATTTTTAATGGGTCCCACTAATTTTTAATGTGTCTATCTCTTTTCAAATGAAGAATAAATGGAGGATAACAAATGGAGGAAACCCAGGAGTACATTAGTCTGGTCCAACAATGATTCGCAGAACAGTATAAGAATCTGAAAAAAGGATATTAAGAATGCAAATGGTTCCAAAAGCGACAGAAAAATGAAAAGCAGCCTCAAGCTGGACCAGTTGGGTGTTGTGGTAGGGCAACAGCATTAGCAAGCAATACAGAGAAAGGTCACAATTATTTTTTGTATCGACTTACTATTTCCAGGGTGGAACACATGACACAGGTAAGGTGATACAAAAATATATTATTTCTCATAAAAAAGAAGTTTTGGAAACTTAAAAGAAAAAAAATAGTGTTCAATTTTATTTATTTATTTTTTATTAAAACAACCTAACTAATGCAAAACCAAAAGTGGGTGATCACTAGTAAAACGTCTACATAATTAATATTAGAAAAATATTAAAAATATAGAAAAAGAAGAAGAGTACTTACATTACACAAACCTTATCTTAAACCTTAAAAGGTTGATGCTCAAGTCAACACCGATCAATCATCATGTTTAATTATATTTATATTTGTTAATGTACAATTTTAATCGTTAATATTTTTAATTATATATTATTAAAAATTATAAAACTTGTTTTGGACCGGGTCGTAAAGCCCAACTTCCTCTCCCATCGAGCATAGCCCAATGAAGGATGCAGCCCACAAGTGAACAGTGCAACGGACAAACGACACACGAAGTGTAATGTCCGATATCGGAATGATGAGCATTTGACTCTTGAGCCGTTTTCCGACAGCCATTGATGATGATCTCCATCAATAGTCTTGATCCAGCGCTGAAGGCTATATATATTCTTCATTTACAGGAGTCAGGTACATAATTCCTTACATTTGAAAATTATTTTTACACAAACACTGACTTGAGCGTCAAAATGTATACATGTACACAACCCTACTCCCATTTCACCGGGGACATTTGCAACATCAAAAACACCGGCGAGGTCGACTCTGATCAAGGTAAGATAAAAAATTATATATTTTGAGAATATTCATCGAAAAAAATCAAATTGCATTTCATATGTTAATATTTACATGCACATATTAATAAAATTAGGTCATTTATTTTAAAATTCAAAAATTAATAATAGAATAAAAGTGAGTATAAAAAAATAGAATATTCGTTTTTAAATACTAAATCTGTCCCTAGCATAGTATAGCATGTGACGAGGCAAGTGTATAGGAAATGGGCAAGTTAGTTAGGTTACTATCCCCAATATAAAGGACAAAAAACTCTTCTTCTTTTTGGCAAATTCTAATATGGACCACTTATTCAAGTGGTCCATGGTGGACCAACGCTATAACGAATACGAATTTTACAAAATCGACCGTTGGATTGAAAGTTTATATCATATAGATCATCCACAGAAAAAATTAGAAAAATTGAAAATCATTTGATATGTTTTTGGGACTCATTAAGATTTACAATATTTAATAAACCGTTAATCTTTATGGATCTCAATAACATATCAAATGATTTTCAATTTTTCTAATTTTTTCTGTGGATGATCTATATGATATAAACTTTCAATCCAACGGTCGATTTTGTAAAATTCGTATTCGTTATAGTAGTATTGACTACTTGTCCACGGTGGACCACTTGATGAGGTGGTCCACCATAGCATTGGCCCTTCTTTTTCTATATTTTTTTTATGAAAAGACAAAAACTTTCAAATAAAAAATAAAAGAATAATACAAGTAGTAATGATAGTTGACAATTGACAACACTCCTCTTAGTTGAACGCGTAAAGAAGTTTTGCTGACCATCTTTCCTTTTAGTTGAGATTTTTATTTATATTTTTTACAGCATTAGTTGAGATATTTTTTTTATTTAAACAACTAAAAAGCCAAATTTAGCATTAGTTGAGATATTATCCATATTAATATTAATTAATTCTACCAAATAAAAAATTGTTGATACACGTATCATTTTACTCGTATAATAATGAGAATTTATATTTTTAATTATATATGTATTTTTTTTAATTATTATTTATATGTGGGATGGGAATTTATATACTTATGATAAATTTCTAGAAGAACGGAGGTAGTAATTTTTGTGGGATATTGCTATATTAAAATGAGATGTTTTCCTTTTGTTTATAATAACGTACATGAGTGAAACGAGGGACACCAACAACTTTAATTAAAAATAAAAAAGTGGGTACAAAACATGTTTTAGTTGTTTGATTTAAAAATTAGAATAGATCAATATAAAATTTGTTGGTGGTTTAGTGTGTGCTTATGTGAGTTTGTCTAAATGTGACTCCAAATGAAATTAAGCAAACAAATTTTGACCGATGAAATTTGTCCATCGATTTAATAAAATTTCATTTGTATATTTGTATGTCATATATTTGATGTTTAGAACCACCCTAACACTTTAGTAAAAAAAAAACACTCTAACACCTACATTTAGGGGTGGGTAGTGGACGGATTTAGGCGGGTTCGGATTTAAAGTTGTCATTTAAGTTAAATCGCAGAGTCAAAAAATAAGGCTCAATCCGTCCATAAAATAGAGATTGATTTTCACGGATTTGGATTGCGGTTTAATCGGATTAACGGTTTAATTCGGTTCGATTCAGTTAGAAATAATAAATAATAAAATCAGTAACAAACTCAATCTTTGCAATTTAAATTCTAAGAATATGCAGCAAGAGATGAGAGAATTAGGAAATAAACACAAAATAAAAGTGTTACAAACCTTAAATATAAACATAAAAAGTAAGAAAAAAAAAACAAAAATCTCAAATAAAATTAAACATGCAACATTTGATTTCAACGAAGTTAGATAAAAAAGATGAAAAAAGATAAGTTTTATGTTTCAAAATGTTTCATGATTGTTTCAGTCTCTATGAATTTGAGGTGAAATGAGAAAGTGTGAAGAAGAGACGAAAAAAGAGCTTAGAGTGTGTATATCACAAAAGAAAAAGCGTTAAATGCAAAATTTTGATTTACTAATGCGGGCGGGTTTCGGGTCTCATCGGTCCGGTTCTCTTCACCTAGACCTGCCCATGTCAACTCTATTCAAACCCGCTAACCTGTGGCCCGATTCAAACCGTCAATTTCCCTTTTTTTCTTCTGGTTTTCTCGGGTTGAGTCGGACCGCGAATTTTTGTCCACCTACATCAAAGTGTGGTATGGGATTTGGATTTTGGACTATAGTAGTAAATGCATCATGCAACCCATATATGATTATTGTGGATTATAATTTTTTTAAATTTTATTATTATGGAATATAAATTGTTCAATTTAAAATCAACAATTGAAATTTGAAATTTCTTCTTTTAGCTGGTGCTAGTGGGATTTTATTTTTTAGACATTTGTTTTCTTTTTCTTTTCCCTACATGTACCAAAAAAAAAAAAAAGAGATTTGTAATAAGCATAGAACTGTGTTTTGCTTGTGGCTAACCGTGGTTCATGTGGTGGATGATCGATCAAGGCATGCACTTATATAGTTGTTTAAGATTCAATGTATGATTTTGTCAAAAAAAAAAAAGACTCAATGTATGATTGTCGGACCCTCATCAACAATTTTTGCACTTAGTTTTTGTAAACTCACTTTCACATAAATGTATCTAAATATAAATAGGAGGGTTTCATAGAGCTTGAGAAGAGATACTGCACATGGCAACAAAGTTTTAGGGGTGCCATTTCTTTTACTTAGTGTGCGTGCGCGTTCATGCACTTGAGTGTGCGTGCGTGCGTCCGTGTGTTAACATAAATAAATAAAATAATAATTAAATTTTAAAATAAATTTAAACTCTTATGATTTTGATTGTGAAATCTATTTGAAGACTTTTCTTCAATCTTTATATGACTTATAAAAAATAGGATACCAAAATTATTACTTGCATAGGGCACATAAAATATTAGGGACGACCCTAATTGTTGTTACCGGAATAGTTACAATGTTGCACCTTTAGTCATAACAAAGGATTGAGGACGATGTTGATCAATGTATAAGGTCGAAATATTTGAGCTCAATCTGTGGCAAAATCAATAAACCATATTGATTGTATTGTTCTATAAACGGGATGAAAACTAAATTAATAGAAAACTGAATTTACCTAAAGTCCACTTGTCTGTGGACTACCATTACAGGAGCTGCAACTGACCCAGGGAAAACCACTGGTAGTGCCAATCTAGAGGACTACCCAACTTCACCTTTATATAGTATAGCATGAAATAGTCCATTAATTTTAAATCAATAATAATACTCACAATCAGATAGAGAATATATAATGCAAACCAAAACAAAACACATTGAAAAAAAGATGATACCATAAACAACGAAAAAACTTCAAAATTCTACCATGTCTTAATGTGTCTCTAGCTCTGATCCAATCCAAGACATTTTTTTTGGGTTTAATTCTTCATTCAATGTTTAAAGCGTCATGCAAACCTTTAATTTCATGGCTTTTCTCTACAAGCATGCTACTTAACTGCTCTATAATAAAAAACAACAATGAATGTTAATGGTGGAGACAAAACTGACTATGATGGAACAAGCGGAGTATAAATTATGTCAGCTCCACAAATTCGCCCAAGACCAATGATTCTCCACCATTGATGGCTCCTCTCAGACAATGGGAGAATACTCTAAGAGTAACCCCTTATGCGGAAAGCTGAGAGATCACTGAAATTTATTGGCGGCCAAATCCAAATACTTCATCGACTGCTTTGTGAGATTTTGTAAAGTATCCCCTCATCCAGTTACTACACCTGCTCAATTCACAAAATAAAAAATACCATAAAGTCTCAACCATTTCAGACTTAAGAAAACTCACCGGAAAACAATAAAAGCTGAAGAATTTTGAGCCACAAATCCTTGGAAGATAGTATCGAAATGAACTTGGTCTGACACATAATAGCCCGATGTTCCACTCGATGTTACACCAACCTTTCTATACTTGATGTTGCAATAACAATGATTGTTCTCAAGAGGATTCTGAAGAGTGTTCGAGAAGAGCAACAACACAAGACACCAAAATCTTAGGGGCACCATTTTTTTTACTTAGTGTGTATGTGCGGTCATGCACTCACACATGCGTGCGTGCGTCAGTGTGTTAAAATAAATAAATAATATAATTATTATGACTAAATTTTAAAATAAATTTAAACTCTTATGATTTTGATTGTGAAATCTATTTAGAAGAGTCTGCCAATTAAAAATATAATCTTTAACTTTTGTTTACGATTATATATTTTTATGACTTACAAATAATAAACACCAATATTATAAATTGCATAGACATTGAATATAAATCACTTTAGTCAACCCAATTTTATTCCGTGCCAATTGATTCAGATATATACACATATTAATTTGTTTTTTTTTTTTTTTTTTTTTTTTCTTTTTCACAAAATAAATTTCTAAATTACCGTAACTCATTATAAAAGAAGATATTTTGATATAAAAAATGATAAAGTAATGAAAAGTAGGACCCATCATCGACGAAGTATAAATACCGTATTAAGCAAAATTAGATCATCGTTCACATAATTCGCGTTCACCTCAAATCTCGATTCTTCATTCTTCTTATTCTTCTTCTTCTTCTTCTTCAAAACTGTGAATCTAGCACCACATGCAGAAATCGTTGTCGCGGCGATCTTCGGTTGACGACACAATTGAATTCTTCTGAATTAACATTCAATGATATTGTTCGACAAACTCAGTTTCTCTTCTTTTCTTAGCCGCTTTATTGCCGGCATCCTTCTTTTGATTTTTTGTAATTCTAATCAATTAGTTTCCAATTTCCCTATTCCTATACACCCTTTTTAATTCCATTCTTCCTATTTCAATCTTCATTAATTTGATTCTCACATTCCGAGTTCGTTCCTTTTTTCTTACTTCCGATTTCATGGACCCTAAACTCTTTTTCTCAAACGATTTCCTCGATGGTTAGTTTTTTCTTACTTTTCTCTTTTATTTGCAGTCTCGTGTTTTATTAAAAAAATTGGATTTTTTTTTGTTCTGATTTTGATGATATATATATATGATTTAGGAATTTGTTAGTTTTTTTATGTGTTGATATGATATTGATATGTCTAATGCTTCTTTTTTTATTTTATTTTTAATAACAATGAATCAGTGATGATGCAGAAGATTATGCTGAATGACCTGTTTTTTTAATGGTTTTGGAATAATTGAGGTGTTAATTGTGGTATAAAGGTTCCGTTTTGATTTGATTGACTTATTCTTTAACTTATTCAAAACTGCTTATTTAAATAAATAAATAAATAAGTTTTTATGTATTATTCATAAGCTGGTCAAGACAGTTTATGAAAAACAGCTTATAAAAATATAATTTTCGCTAGTGAGAACTTATGAATTAGGAACATAAAAACTTATTTATTTGTATAAGCTAATCCAAACCGCCCAAAGTAGGTTACTTACTGCATAAAAATTATCCAATTATGATTAATTGAACCTGCTTATAATGGGGTGTTTTAGTGTTGTTTTATGTATGTAGCTGACCCCATCTAGTGGGACAAGGCTTTTTGTTGTTGCCTTGTTGGACTAGTATCAATTCAATGAATCATGTTTATTTAAAATATTGTTGGAATAGTGATCTGGAATCTAGATGGCATGGCAATGATTTTTTTTTTCACCTTTAGACTTAGATATTTTATTTTGATATTATTTTTTCCAAGCTCATGAGTTTTACTGTATTAGTTATTTTTGTGTTTTTTGGTCAAATCAATGAAAACTATACTTTTCACATGGTCATGTTACAGTTACACCTTCTGTTGTGTTAGTATTTAGTTATTCCTGTAGCGATGATCTTATATATTGAAAAGCAGGAGTGAGATTTTTCATTGTATGGTTTGTCTCTCATTGTGTGTTAGGATTGTTCACCTTCTGATTTTTGTGTATAATGGTCAGGCACTATTACCTCACTCATTGATAGCCAACAAAGGCCAGCTCCCTCAGTTCTAGTTATTGGTGCTGGAATATCAGGGATTGCTGCAGCACGTATTCTTCACGATGCGTCTTTTAAGGTGTCAAATCATTATGATTAACCTTCCTCTTTATTTAATCTTTCTATTTTCTGGAATTATGTTAAAGGAAGCATTTTCTCTTGCTTTTTGTAATTTATTTTCATCATTTGGTCAGGTCACTCTGCTGGAGTCACGGGATAGGCTTGGCGGTCGCATTCATACTGACTACTCGTTTGGTTGTCCAGTTGACATGGGAGCCTCATGGTAAATTCAATTTGCACTATTTAATTTGTATTTATTTATTACACACATAGATGAGATGCGCAGAATTTGCACTGTATTATTGAAGTTTGGAGTTAGTGGAATGTGTAAGAAATTGGTGAATTTTTAATATGATTATGATTATTTATTTGTTGATTACTTTTCAGGCTACATGGAGTTTGCAATGAGAATCCTCTGGCTCCTTTGATACGTTGCTTGGGGCTCACTCTATATCGTACCAGTGGTGATGACTCTGTCTTATACGACCATGATTTGGAAAGGTAATAATCCGTCATGATTCTGCAGCTCTTATTACATTATGACTGTTGCATTTGAATGCTTATATTACAATTTTTTAAATAGAGTAAGACATAATAGTATCTTCACTTAGCTGTATATGATTTATTATTATGTTCAAAACAATAAAAAATATTGATATTTTTGCAATTCCACCAGTAGTTTTTACACTAACTTCATTTTGTGTTTCCAGCTGTATGCTTTTTGACATTGATGGCCATCAAGTTCCACAACAGACGGTCATTGAAGTTGGAGAAACTTTCAAGAGAATTCTGGAAGAGGTAAGATGCACAGTTATTATAATTTTTACAGTTCACAACTAAAATCATTTGTTTTGATGAGTTAATAAGCCAATGATTAGTATCATATGATGAATGACAAATGGCTTTGATTACTTAGTGCTATTTAGATACGAACATTGCTATTTGCATGACAATGTGAATTATATGATTCAATGTCTTGTAGTTTTCTTTAACTAATTCTCGTCAAAGATATTGAAAAGGAAAATGAAGTTAAATTGTTAAATAAAGAACGGAGTTAAATGGGTGCTATTAAATACATTTAATTATTTATTATTTTGTATAGCCACTCGATCACTTGCTTATATATGGCTTCATAAAATTACTTGCACTACACACATGCTTGGCTATATCTTTACTCTGTTTTCATAACTGCAGACTGGTAAAGTCAGGGACGAGCATCCTGAGGACATTTCTGTTTCTGAAGCGATTTCAATTGTGCTAGATAGGCATCCAGAACTAAGGTATGTGGTTAAGTAAAGAATAAATGTACAATCATTGAGGTTTGATGTTCCAATCTATCAGTGTAATTAACAATGTTCACTGCAGGCAACAAGGACTTGCCCATGAAGTGATGCAATGGTATATATGCAGAATGGAAGCTTGGTTTGCTGCTGATGCAGATATGATTTCACTTCAAACCTGGGATCAGGCAAGTGCCATTGTCTTAGTTGAAGTATATAAAATGTCCTTTGGTCTGTAAACACATAGATAAACTGTTCTTTTGTGAATTCATTCATAAGTCTTAATTTGCAAAGATATCCTTCATTTAGATTATTGTTGATATAAATGATGAATTCTGAGTTGAAGTACAATAAACTTTGTTAAGAAGTTGCTCAATTCTAAGAAACTTAAATCTAAAAATTGCTATTTTTTCCAAAATGGAGAAATCATTGTTTCTTTCTCTTTATTATTTAATTTGCATGTTGAGAAGTTTTTCTAAAAATGGAGATAACGAAGGAGATAAATAACTATTTAGCAGTAATAATTGATCAACTAAAAATTTGTTTCTAAGATATAGCCTACGAAATTATTAGACGATTTTATTTTGGTATGCGAGATTCCCATGATAATTTTTTCACATGTTGGGTTAATAGTTTTTTTCCCTTTATGTTATATTCCTCATTTTCCCTTGTTAAGTTGTTTTTGTTAGTCCTTAAGTTGACATCTCCCATGCCTATTAGTTATTATTGTTATATTATGCTGATATGTGCAAGATGAATTTAGCATATTTAATATCTGGACTCTGAAGTATTGCTTACATTGCCGTGGTTCCTAATTATAGGAACATGTCCTCTCTGGTGGTCACGGACTCATGGTGGAGGGATATAAACCTGTTATAAATGCTCTTGCAGAAGATATTGATATACGCCTGAACCATAGGTATATGACTTAACTTGGTCATTTTTCATGATGTATGCCAGGACGTGCAATAAATAGCGAAAGAAAGAATAAAAATATATCGACGCCATGTGTTGAACCCAAAAGAGTAATAAACACTTCTCTTATTAATTAATTAATTAAATCAAGATAAATGTATAATTGACAAAATAATAATCAATGTTATCTTCATCTTTTAAGAACACAGTAAGAAATATTTTATTTGAAAACAACACTTAAAAAGGAACAGATATTTTAAAGATATTGATATACATCTCTGGCTTACTTGATTGAATCTGAAATGATTATGGATTATTTGATTTATTGTTAGTTTCTAATTAGATTGCTTCCATAGTTTTTCCTTTATCCCCTCTCTTTATGTTGGTGGGTTAGATACTTAAGGTGCAAGATTTTGATCCTTTTGTAAAACCTCACTGTGTAGGGTGACCAAGATATCCAGTGGCTACAATAAGGTAATGGTTACCGTGGAGGATGGCAGGAACTTTGTTGCCGATGCTGCTATCATAACTGTTCCTATTGGAATCCTAAAAGCCAATTTAATTGAGTTTGAACCAAGACTTCCTGATTGGAAAGTTTCTGCAATTTCAGATCTTGGTGTAGGCAATGAAAATAAAATTGCACTAAGATTTGACCAAGTGTTTTGGCCTGACGTAGAACTTTTGGGTGTTGTTGCTCCTACCTCTTATGCATGTGGCTATTTTCTCAATCTCCATAAAGCAACAGGCCATCCAGTTCTTGTTTATATGGCAGCTGGTAGGTTTGCTTATGACCTTGAGAAGCTATCTGATGAGTCAGCTGCAAATTTTGTAATGTTACAGCTTAAGAAGATGTTTCCAAATGCTTGTGAGCCGGTAAGTTAACCTCTCATGTTGTCCGCTGGCAGATTCCATGCAGTCAAAGATTCCTTGCATTCACACATTCGGCAGTTCAGTATCATACGAATTGATTGTACATCTCTATTTTTGAGCTCGCTAAAATTCTTAGAATGCCAGCCATCTTTTCAAAGGCCAAATGGTGTGAGCTGCTGTGAATGCAGTGGATTTCTGATCACCTGGAATACGTTTTCCATCTTGTCTTCATACTGTCCATATCTTAAAAGTTTGTTTTCTCAGTGTCGTGCGTACACATTAAACTGCGGTAACTTAACTTTTTGTTATGTTGGATTATGCAGGTTCAGTATCTTGTTTCACATTGGGGAACAGATCCAAACTCTCTTGGTTGTTACTCTTATGATTTGGTTGGAAAATCAATGGATGTGTATGACAAGCTTCGCGCACCTTTGGGTAACCTATTCTTTGGTGGTGAAGCGGTAAGCTTAGACAACCAAGGATCTGTGCATGGAGCTTACTCTGCTGGAGTTATGGCTGCTGAAAACTGTCAGAAATATATTTGGGAAAATCAAGGGAATTTAGAAAGCCTGTCTCAAGTTTCTGTCAGACATGAAACACTAGGAACAAATTTTCCTCTTCAGATCTCAAGGATGTGACTTGTTTTCAATTGGTTTTGAAAATGAAAGATTTTTATTTGAATTTTCTTAGCTCAATGGTAATGGCAAAATGTTGGCCATTTTGATACACTAGTAATAATAAATAACTATTTTGGATAGTCATCTGTTTCTAATTTTTGAGTGCTTGGCATCTAATTTTATTTGCTTCAGTCTTCATCAAGTCAGTATTAATTAGGTACTATAAGTTACTACTATTCATATATGAATTTATAATAATATGGATATGGATTAGAATGAAGTTTAATAGTATAATTCTACAAGAATTAGTTGGAAAAGGGAAAAAAGAACTCCATATTAGTTGTAAGAGAATAGAGATGTTTTGATCCTATCTAAACTGATGTGGCATCTAACTAATCAAAATTCTTAAAATAAGCAGATGATAGTGTATAGTATCTTTTTGAGATGTTCCCAAGCAATGGCTATGGATACGCTGTCACCTCTTTCGGGTGAAGTCTTGTATCATGATTACCCATCCTTTGCTCTGCATAAGATTGGTTAGTTAAGACTATTTGTTAATATTTTACACCTTAATATCCGTAAATGTGACAATGCTTACGATTGATATGATGAAATTTAAACGTTTGAAATAGTTATATTTTAGATCTATAATATTGACGATGTTAAAGTTGTTGAATTTGTATTGAATTTAAATCAAAATAACCAATAAATTTTTTTCTTTTCTCCATAATTAATAACCAATAAAAATTATTCATACATATTTCCATGAAACTTATTTCAAGGAAAACATAAAATTTTACATCAAATTATCACATTTTTTTTAATAAATGTGATTTTTTTTACTTACACTATAGGACGGAGTATAGATTTATTAACATTTTTCTTTCTATAAAACTGAATACCAGTGTAATCTACGCTCTCTCTTTTAAAATATAAGAAAAATTTGATTAACAAAATTGATATATTTGTTGTATGTCACTATGTTGTACCACCTCCATGTATTCCTATTCTTTTTAGTTTAATTTATGAAAATACTAAATAATGTTCCTAGTGCATTTGTTAAAGAACTCAAATATAATAAAAGTATGTAAAAATTTGTGTAATAATAAACTCTTAAAAATATTAAAAATACAATTTTCAATTTTTTTTTCTTAATCAATGCCTCAAAAACACATGTTAGTATGGATCTGGAACCGGATCCTCTGCAGTCTGCCCACTTCAGTTTTCTCTCCTGTGCAGATCTGAACCGTCCATCAATAATATTAAAATGCTGACTGCTATACTGTAATGGTAAACAACGGTTAAGATCGCACAACACAATTCTGTGCTTGGAGAGGATCCGGATCCGTATGGATCATTCCAAAAAAGTGTAAAGAAAGGGATCAAATATGAGTGATCCTTCATGAAAAAAAAATAAAAAAATGAGTGTTCCTTATGTGGGAACGCACTCATTTCTTTGACTTGCCCAACTTGTAAGCAAAACCAATTTTGCATTTGTCAAAGTCAAGCCACACACACCCACCAACCAGTAACAAAATAGAACTAATCCAAAGCAAAAATTAAAGATTAAAAGAAAAAGTAAAACAAAACAACAGAAAAACAAAAACGACAATAAAACAAACCGTTTTGAACACAGACAAATGTACAATAGCTAGGAAACTCACCGTAACTCAAAAGCAATAGAATTTCGACAGAGACTCTTCTCTCTGTCACTTCGATTTCATCAATTTTCATTTTAAAATTCTTCATTATCTCTTTTTTAGGGTTTTCGTTTCTCTCTTCGCTTCCGATCGATCCTATTTTCTTCCCATGGCTACGATCGGACATAACAATCTCAATGCAAAATTGGTATTTCCTCTGTTTCTCTTTCTTCATTAATTTTCAATTCCGATTATACCCTCTAACTTTGTTTTCTTAATTAGGTTCTTCTCGGTGATATGGGTGCTGGAAAATCAAGCCTTGTTTTGCGTTTTGTTAAGGGTCAATTTCTTGAATTTCAGGTTATTTTATTTTCATTTCTTTGATTTGATTCGGAAATTCTTTAAGTTCAAATTATTTGATTGGGTTTTGTATACATGTGCTGAATTGAGCTAATTTATGCTTATTCCGTTATGAGATTAATCAGTTAGGAATTGTGTTATATAGTTTTAAATGAAGTGTTTTTTAATAATTATGATTATTAAAGTATATCATCATAAACTAACCGTGAAGGTTATGAAAGTAATAGTGAGCTATGCACCACTAACACTTATCGAAGACACGTCCAGTGTCAGTTCGGTTACATTCAATTACTTCTATTTTCTTAAATTATTACCGGTATCATGTTAAGGTGTTAATGTCGTGGGTGCGTTAGTGCTTCATAGGTGATGAGTCATTACTAGCGAGTATAAGTTGTTGGAATTTTTTAGCTTTAAATAATTGTAGTGTACTAGTGTGGACTGTGTGGTGGAGGAAAGATGACTTTTTTTTTCTACGAGGTTTTGTACATTGAATCATTGATTATGGGCCCGTTTGGATTTGGCTTATTTTCGAGCTTATGAAAATAACTTATGCAAATATAGTTTTAGGTTGATTTATAAGTTTTTACCGACAAAAATTGTATTTTTATAAGTTGTTTTTATCATAAACTATCTTGAAAAGTTTATAACAATACACAAAAGCTTATTTATTTGCATAAGCTATTTCACATAAGCTCAAAAATAAAGTAATCCAAACGGGCCCTATGTGAATGAATGCTTCTGAGTTCTAACTTCTGACCACTGTTTATTTTGTGCTTGATGATAAACGTATGGATGTAAATTTTGTTGATGAGTTTATATGGCATTTTGTGCAGGAATCAACAATAGGGGCGGCATTTTTTTCGCAGACATTGGCAGTAAATGATGCAACGGTGAAATTTGAGATTTGGGATACAGCAGGACAAGAGAGATACCATAGCTTGGCTCCCATGTATTACAGAGGTGCTGCTGCTGCTATCATTGTCTACGACATCACTAGCTCAGTATGATACATTTTCCTTCGTATATTTCTGAATACCTACTTCATTTGAAAATCTTTGCCTGCTTTTGTTTAATGCTGTTGTTTCTTGCTTGTTTGTGCATTTTATCTATACAATATTTAACATGATGGTTAGTTATCAAACACGAGAAAACAAATTACTGCCTGCTTTTACTGGCTGATAGGATCCAGAATCAGTGGTATTGGTAAATCTCAGTTGAGATTTTTACTGTCGAGTCATTTGGATAAGCAATTGCCTAAGTTTGCTGCATTTCTTAGACCTAATAAGGGTATGTTTGGCTAGCCAAAAAAGCTAGCTTATAGCTTATAAGCTAAAAGACCTGTTTGGTAACAGACTTTTCTATATGAGCTTATAGCTTATTTTACTGACTTATAGCTTATTTTCCAGACGCTATTTCAAGTAGCTTATGAGCTTATAGCTTATTATTTTTTCTTCCATTTTTATCCCTTATTATTTTAACTAATGTTCACTTTTACCCTTTTTTTTTTTTTATTTCACTTTAAAATAAACCATACCTTTTTTTTGACTACCTGATAAACCATAATTTTTTTAATAAATATAAACCATACTTTTATTTTTAATAAACCATGCATTATCATTCATTATTACCTTATGACAATTTTTACGTGAATATAAACCTTATGTATGCACTACCAAAAAAAAACCTTCTGTATGCTACTCATTATAAAATAATAACGTTGCTTTATATAAAATAAAAAAAATAATGTTGCTCAGTTTTATAAAATAGCCTAATAATTATTGTTTTGGACCAAAATATAATAATAAACCATACTTTTTTAATCTTGTAAAAAAAAACCATACTTTTTTAATAAAAAAGTTAATAAGAAAACCCATAATTTTTTGAAAATAAAATTTCAACCAATAACAATTAGTTTAGTAATATAAAAAATATCTATTATATTAGTACATTTAATTTTTAAATTTCAAGTATATTAAATATTAATTTGACATAAATTTTATTTTGAATTAACAATACCCTTTTATGTCATTTTACATTCACCAGCTAGTTGAACTGCTAATTTTACCAAACACTTCAATTAACTTATCAGCCATCAGCCATCAGCTATCAGCCATAAGCTATAAGCTATCAGCCATAAGCTATCAGCCATCAGCTAGCTTATCAGCCAACCGCTAATTTTGCCAAACAGAGCCTAAATGTATTTCTGAACTTATGTTATATTGTCTTCAATAATTCTCCCTATTTCGTTGTTTCAAAGTTGATATTTTGAATGAATAAAAAAAATAAAAATTGATATTTTGAAAATGTGAAAAAGATCAAATATGCTAATGGACTTCTTTCTTTTGTATTGTGGTTGGGCTGGGCCTGGTACTCTGCCTTTAACATTTTAATTGTCTTTTATTCTCTTAATAAGGTTTAACATGATTACTTTTATCTTTTCTTCTTAGGATTCCTTTTCACGAGCTAAGAAGTGGGTCCAAGAGCTTCAAAAACAAGGTATTAACTTATTGGTTCAGGATTTTTTGTTATTTTTTTCTTCAAAAGGAATAAAATTGATATATTTCAACATGAGATTAAGCTATGTATCAGACCATTTACAAACTTCTGGATGCTGCCTACTTGTAAAGCAATTTTGCCACATCCGTCAATGTTTCTTATGTCACTTTTTATTTTTTATTAGATGTCAATTTATCTTTTAGGGAAATTCTGAAGTCATGTTCTATAATAGAACAGAATGGCACAGATATGAATAAATTGCACATGAGATGCTATCAGAATGATTATGTGCATGAAAATATTGTGAACAATTAGGGAGATTCAAGATTCCATTTACAGAGAGCCGGAGACACAAATTATCCTTTTGAGTGCAACAAATTTTTTTTGGGTGAAATTTGAGTGTAAGAAGTTATCTGTGACATTAAATGATTTGAATAAATATCTACTTATTTTTTTACCATACATGTTATTAGAAGTACTCAACAATCAATGATGTACATTCTTGATGAACATACACTTCAATTTGAGAGCCTGTGCTGATAGATCACATGAAACATTAACTACTTTTGATTTTCCTCTCTCTAGTACTACAGGATTTATGATAGCTGTACTAATTGCATAACTAGATTGTCAATTAATGCTCTAATTTTCGTGTTGTTGCAGGCAATCCAAACATGGTCATGGCTCTTGCTGGAAACAAATCTGATTTGGAAGACAAAAGAAAAGTGACAGCCGAAGTAAGTATTATTGTTCTCCAATATTACTTTATATGCCATGTTAGTTATCAGGAATTGTAATCTTTTAACAATATTTTTGTGTTGTATTCATGAAGTATAGAAAGAAGAACAATGACATATGTTATGCATACTGGTCCTTTACAATGAATAGAAGAGCCTTAGGGATTGATAAGTACACACGAGTTTTTGCTAAAAAAATAAATCAGAGGCATAACACACAATGCCTTCATTGTCAGATTTCAGTTTCACTAATTGATCAACAATTCCATTGCTTTTGAAAAATTTGAGGAACATGAATCTTTCTAACACAAGAATTGGGGGTGGGTGGGGGGTAGAATTCAAGGTTTCAATCTTCATAAAATAACTATTTTTAATGGTAATAATATCTATTTGCATAGTGCAAACTGGACAAATTGGCTCAAATGGTTTTCTACAGTGGTGCTGATTTTGTCCTGTACGATAACTGTATAACCATCTTGCTAATTTTCTACCATCATAATGCTTCGATTTTGACACAATAAAGGCTATAATGTGTAGTATATTATTGCTGCATGTTTGGATTCTTTTATGATTGGTAGCTTCATTATGTTTGGTAATGTCGTAGTTTGTAGAATCAATATAATATGATCAATAATCAAATTTCCTCGACCTACTGGTTTATCACTTTTGATTCATCGGTATTGCAGGAAGCACGTGTATATGCCGAGGAAAATGGGTTGTTTTTCATGGAGACCTCTGCCAAATCTGCAGCCAATGTTAATGATGTATTTTATGAAATAGGTTAGTCAATTCCTATTATTTACTTTTGGATGTTAAATCAGGTTCTTATTTTATTTTAGTTTTTAATTGAATCCCTTATTAAAAACTAAGTTAAGGGGAAGCTATCTTTGAAGGAAATTGAGAAAATATCTGTCTCCATTTTACAGTCCAAGACATTGCTATCATATTCACTACGGAGTGAAATTAAATTCATAAAATCTTCTCTAATTGGTTATAGACCATAGCTAGCACATTTCTTTTGAACCTTCTCATGACATGCCTTGTTAGTGAAACTTATCTTCGGTCCATTTTATATATACCCTCTTTGTTCTCTTTGATGTTGCCAAATATTTTGCCTTACACTTCATGGCAACATTCGTGGATTATTTTTCTTCTTCGCCTAGCAGCTTTCCACTTTATGTTTGTAGTGTATCAAAATACTACCTCCGTTCAGTTATTAATCTGTTCAGTTATTAATCTTTATATTCCTAATTTCTGTTAAAGCTTTAAAGCTCATTCTATTAAACAAGCAATTATCTACATGTTATGATCATACAATGCTATTAAACAACATTTATATTTCCATATACTGCTGAACTTTGATTACATTGCCTAACTTACAATTGCTTGTGCAAACAGCCAAAAGATTACCAAGGGCTCAGCCAGCTCAAAATCCAACAGGGATGGTTCTTGTTGATAGACCTGCCGAAGGAGTTAGAGCAGCATCGTGTTGTTCATAAGTGTTTCAGCTGTATTTACCCTCCTCCTCTTTTTAATTCATATTGTTTTCAGTGGTTTGTATGTACTGCACAATACTTTGTTATCACTGTTATATGGAGCTCTCAACGGTGTATTGTTGGTTCAATATATATATATATATATATATATATATATATATATATATATATATATATATATATATATATATCCCTTGGAATGCATATTTTGAGTCCCTTGATTTATTTATTAAAGTACATGGGGTGAAAAAATAAGGGTGAGGATGTCGAGTTTCTCTCAACAAGATTAGTGATTCTTTTCTTTCCACCTAGTCAAACATTGAAATAATAAAATGAAATTTTTACCCAGAACATAATTTAAATTTTCACAACTCATATTATGAAAAAATAAAATAAAAATTAAACTGGAATGGTAACAAAAAAAAAACACTTGAATGATTTTGTATAATCTGAAAACATGTCCTCATAAGTTGTTTTTTTACTGCTCCACCCCTAATTATCACAAGAGTGGTCTTTAGGCAAAACTCATAAAAAGACAGCATTCAGAAGACATCATATCATCTTGATGATAGATATAATTAGATTAAAATGTAATGATCAATAAAAGGCCTAAAGAAAATAATTTGATCAACAAGAGCATAAATTTGTTATTAGTTGGGGATTTTATGATGACAATTTTTTTGTTTTGTTACAGGTTACATTGAACATTTACCACTCAATAAACGTTCGGAGATTGCCTTCAAATTTGGATAAATTAGTGAAATAATACATATGTACTTATACCATAAAATAATGTTGATAGGAAAAAAATTCGAAATTACCCTACCTTTTCAAAGTTTTTTCAAAATGCTCTACTTTTTTTTTTTTCCGAAATGAGCCACTTCCAATGATGCATTAACATAGAAATTGTGTCGCTACCATTGGGTCTGGTTATTATACATAAGGGAAACTTATGTACGCTGCATAAGTTCAGCTCATTAGCCGCTAGCCCAACACATTTCCTGCGTAAACCGACCCATTTCGTTTCCCTCTATATTCAACAAACGTTTATCCTCCAAACTAACGGTTACCTCCAAACAAGTTTCGTCGTCGGAATCAACATCATCATCACCGTCGCCGGAATCAACATCATCACCATCACCGTTACCAAAACAACATTCATCATCGCCATCACCGTTCACTCCTTCATCATCACCGTCACCGAAATCAAGCTTCAACAACAATTTCAGTGGATTACCGTGCAATCCTTACACGCAACAACAACATCATCATCACATATTAACTTGCGAAAATCAAAATGAAGAAGACAAAACAGGTTTGAACTTCTCTAATAATTTTGAAAGTGTATCTATTAGTTGGAAATGATTTTGTTTAAATTGAAAAGTAATTGAATCTGTATAAACCTAAAAATTGATTTGGGGAAAATCATAGGCTGAAATGATTTTGTTTAGTTTGAAATGTATTTGCATCTGTGTAACCCTAAATTTCTAATTGGGAGAAATCAACTCAAATACCTAGTTTAAAAACTGTATATGTCAAATTTCTAGTTGGAAATAGTTGGAAAACTGTATATGTTAGTGTGGAATGGTTTCAGAGAGTTGTGCTCCAAAATCATAAGATGATCATTAACAACACATGTCATGTTGTATGAACCTAATTACTATTGCAAAGTTAGTATAAAATTTTTCAGTTCCAAACAGATAAACCTAAACCATTTTGCTGGAAGAATGGTTTCAGAAAGTTGTATTCCAAAACCATTTTGCTGGTAGAATGGTTTCAGGGATTTAATGCTTAATTGTTGTATCCTAAACCACTTTGTGTTTGTGACTGTGCAGGTGCAGGTGTGGTTTCAGGTGCAGGGGTGGTTTTGTTAAGCATGTTCGTGGTGGTGGCCAAGGTAAAAAGGAAGAAGACTACTCTTTGTTGAGGCAACAAATGAAATAAAATGAAGAAATCTGGTAGAGAAGATAAGGGTTCATGTGGTCATTTTACTTGCAATAAGTTTTTTTATTCTCAAAGTAAGTTATGCACCCAAAAAATAATGTTATTTACAAAAATGTCACCTTAGAAGACTAACCTACTATTGGAGGTAAACTAAACAGGACTATGAGTGATCCCTTTAAATTAGGGACCATATTAGGAGTTTCCATCTTTGTCAAATTTCTAGTTGGAAATAGTTGGAAAATTGTATATGTTAGTGTGGAATGGTTTCAGAGAGTTGTGCTCCAAAATCATAAGATGATCATTAACAACACATGCCATGTTGTATGAACCTAATTACCATTGCAAAGTTAGTATAAAAGTTTTCAGTTTCAAACAGATAAACCTAAACCATTTTGCTGGAAGAATGGTTTCAGAAAGTTGTATTCCAAAACCATTTTGCTGGTAGAATGGTTTCAGGGATTTAATGCTTAATTGTTGTATCCTAAACCACTTTGTGTTTGTGACTGTGCAGGTGCATGTGTGGTTTCAGAGATCTTCGTGTTGAGGGACTGATGCTATTTAGTTTTGTGCTTCTGTTTGTAGGCCTCAGTTTGTTTAGCTTTGGTTAAGCTTAGTGTTTTGGCATAGTAGCATTCTTTAGTTTTGGTTAAGCTTAGTAGATCTCTTATGATATAGTAGCTTTGGTTAAGCTTAGTGTTTTGCAGGCCTCATTTTGTTGTTTGTAAGAACAATATTTTTATATAGCACAAATTGTAATGGGGAATGATAATAGAAAATGAAGAATATGAAAATGAGGCTATGATGTGAAAGATTATTTTCTGTAATTGTTGATTCTTTTCTAAATCATGATTGAAAATGAATGTTACAATGCTCATTTATGTGCTAACTAGTAATCACTATTGGTCTTAAAGTTGAACTAAATATGAAAATAACTTATGGTGATAATTTTGTTCTGATGGTTTGCACAATTATTCATGTTTTATTGGAAACCATAAGAGATTTACTTTGGTTTCAGATACAACACTAGTGAAACCATTAAGTCACACTTATGGTTGCAATTATCATGTTTATTTTAAATTAAATATGAATATTTTATTGAAAATCATAAGAGAACTAATTTGGTTTCTTTGACTAATCTTTTTAATCTCACATGCATATACATAAAATAAATGGTTTAGTAAGCAACAATTAAGCATCAACGCTCTGAAACCATTCTACCAGCAAAATGGTTTTGGACTACAACTCTTTGAAACCATTTGTCCAGCAAAATGGTTTAGGAAGCAACAATTAGTCTCACATATAATAAAAAAATAAAAAAATTTAAAGTCTTAAATATAAGCAAAAGTCTACTTCAATTATTAAGTTTTATGACATTATTCCAATTTCAACCAATGAATGCAATGTTTTACATTTTTCAAGAAGGGTATAATGTGTTTTTCTCCTCGGTTAATGTATTTTACCTACTTTCTTAAAGGAAGAACTTTTTTGAAAATTTTCTTATATACAAGACTAGAGGGAGTACAACTATCTGAAACCATTCTACCAACAAAAATGATTTGGGAAGCAACAATTAAGCACCAACTCTTTGAAACCATTCTACCACCAAAATAGTTTTGGAGTACAACTCTCTGAAACCATTCTTCCAGCAAAATGGTTTAGGAAACAACAATTAAGCATCAACTCTTTGAAACAATTCTACCAGCAAAATGGTTTTGGAGTACAACTCTCTGAAACCATTCTTGCTGGAAAATGATTTAGGTATGATTTTTAACTTAGCAAGAAAGATTTGTAACAAACTCATTAGATCAGTGTTAATTAGGTGCTAAACCTTTAACATTTTAACCTCAACAAAGGAGTTCAAATTTCCACAAAAACAATAGTAATAAATTGATAATATCATTTTAATTAATACTAATAATTTTTCATTTCTCTCACTTTTTATAAGTAGAATGGTAAATATAAATCATAATACAAGAGTTCAATTCATATATGCTCAAAACCATACCTAAAATTAGAAATCATTTGAAAACTATCAATGTAAAAGAACTTTGGTATACACACACATCCCTCTGTTTCACTACCACCATCTTCATTACTAAATTTTACAAAGGAAAATGCTAACTAGATCATCTATTTTACAATTTATTTCACTAACTCGTAGATTTATTAACTAAATATATCCACCATTAACACGAATAATATGATCATTAACCCATTCACCAAAATCCGTAGCTAGATTTTTCTTCTTCAACTTCATCTTCTTTATCAGCATCCCAAAAAATGTGTGTATAATTCTAGAACATAACTGCAACAAAACAAAATTTAAAATCATTTCGTTAATTCATTATTACTAACATAACATCATAATCGGAATTCAATTCAAATTTTATCATACCAGTCATCAGGAGCTGCTTTAAATGCTTGATCAAAATAAGTCTCAGCACAAGATGCATCCTTATGACACTCTCATATCAAATCTGCATAAAGTGACAGAATGTTACCATCATTTGGATTCGCCAAAATCGCTCTTCCACAATACTCTTTCGCTTTCACATAGTCCTTACTAACCTATCATCATTGAAAAAACCAAATTAGCATAATTAATAATTAATTAAGCCTAAAATATAGTGTAATTAAGAATCTAAAGTACCTCTTTCAAGTACTTTGCGTAGTTGCTAAAAAAGGTTCAAGTTCAAATTGCAAGCCTAGTTAGAGGAGCTCTATAGGCTATTTTTCACTATTATCTGCCTAAAAGGATTTAGTCTATTTTGAACATTAACACCATTTTTCTGAAATTTCATTGCAACAAAAAGATTATGCAGAACATCACCTGTGGTTGGTCTCTCCACTCCTCTTTCAGCCAAACATTGCATAGCAACACCTAAATATAACTCAAAGCACTCCTTAACAATGCTTCCTTCCATGTTTGGATCCACTATTTCTTCCATATTTCCATTCTCAATGCAAAACTTAGCCCATTCAGCCAAGTTTAAATGCTCAAGATCATCATCATCATCATCATCATCATCTTCATATGGACTTAGAGCTTGTCTTGCACTTAACACTTCCAACAAAACCGGTGCTAACTGCGTCCTCTCCCTTGGTAAAAATGCTTTATTCGCACTATTTCCACTTTCAAGAACAAAATGGGAAGTGATTCCATCATTAATTCGGGATTGTATATAATATTTGTACTGAAACCATTACTATTGTAAAATGGTTTATCAAGGGCCTCCATTAGAAAATTGTAAGAAACATAAATGCATTTAAAAAAAACACACTCTGATAAAATCAGTAGACTAAAACTCTCTTAAACACCCAAACTATTGATTCTTTTACATCCTCATGCAAATCAAAAATGATGGAATCAATGAAATTAAAATCAAAATCAGTACAAAACTCATGAAAATTAAACACATATAGAAAACTTATGAAATTAAATACTATGTATGTAAAAATATCAGTACAAAATGAAGGTGATAACTGTGATTCTTACTGTGTTTGAATAATAACCAAACCTGTTCTCGGCGACGGCGAATAATGATGGAATCGATGAAGATAACGATGATTCCGGCGAAGAATGATAAAATCGATGAAGGTGATGATGACTCCGGCGAAGAATAATGGAATCGGTGACGATGATGATGGTAATGACGTCGACGGCGATCGTTGGAGAAGACGCGATTAGCTTCGTGAGGATTCCGTCAACTCTTCCGTTAGCAGGTTTGAGATCCAGTAATTTGCTGAGATTATTACACGTGTTACATGATCTGATGGTTGTGGTTCAATTCCTTTGACACACTGAGATTATAACATGTGTCAATGGCATCTGATGCTTGTGCTTTACTTATGCACCATCCATAAGTTTAAGGCTTATGGACAATAACTTTTGCCGCTACCATTGACGCCTCTAAAGAAAAGACGTGTTGCCCCCATTAGGGCGTTCTAAACATGTACAATCTTTTTCTTTTTGTTTATTAATTTATTTTGGTATTTGTTCATTGAGGCGAACATGGATCCTCTCGATCAATAATTATGGTCAATCTCTTTCAACATCAAAATCTAACCTTCAAGTTAATCCAAGAGTTGAAAGATTAAAAGTCTACATTAATGCAACCAAAATAGTAAAACACAAACAAGTTTTCTATTCTACGAAAAAATATATAGTATGAGAAACAAGTTTTCAACCAAAAACATAAAAAAAATAAATATAAAATTTTAAACTATCATCAATCAAAATCGTGAATTAGTGTTACAATTTCTTTTACTTTCTAACTTTTTTTTGCTTGCTTAGGAATTTCATGCCCCATTTTCTTAACTTTTTTTGTTCTTTTTTATGACAAACTCAACTAAATTGTCAATTGGTTGTACATTAAAGATGATAGGAAGAGAAAATGAATCTATAAATTGACAACATTAGGTTGCAGGGATGAGGAAGATGGAATGAATCTGGCTGTTGATATAAACCAAGCATCCATACTTACTTGTGATGCAGGGCATTGGTCTTGTGTTGTGGGGAATGATTTCAATTCACAATCCTAATTTTAGTTGTTTGTCGGCACACGGTTTAAGGCCATTTATGGATGTTTTATTTTGCATATTACTCTTTCAAAATATAAGTCACTTTGCATTATCAATGAATTATTTATTGATTTTTTTTTCCTATTATACCATTAACTATTCATTTATCTTTTTTCTTTTAATTCTTCAATTTATCTTTCCAACACAATTAATGAAGAACAATTTTGTAAACTAACTCATAATTTCTCTTTTTCATACAACATTAATTACATTTCTTAATTTATGTAATATGATTAAAACGACTTATATTTTGAAACGGATGGAGTAAAATTTACTTCAATAATTAAATTTGTTGGCATTAGATGTAATTTATTATTAAAAGAGATTGAAAAGAAATAAGACCGAGAGAATTCAATTTCGAAGTAATAATATAAATGTATGTTTTAGAATTGATTTAATAATTGATCATTTATATGCTAAAATTGAAAATATATTCTTTTAATTTAGTTTCTCTCATGTTTTTCATGTGTTATTGATCTTACTCTTGATCATTGTTTTTATTAGCAAATGCTAACATGAGCCCTCAGAATACATGTTAAAGTGCATTAAATTAACTATAATTCCACTTATTTTAACCTTGATTAATAATTAAAAGATAACCATTTCACTTTGATTAATAATTAAAACACAGAGTTTATAATTGATTAGTACTATTTTGACTTTTGAATTGCTAATATATTTTGGAAATTTATATAATTTATTATGGTTTTAATCTCTATTTTAGTCCATGTAATATGAGCAAAGTTCATATTTAGTCCCAATAAAAATAAAAGTTTTGATTACATCCCTGTAATATCATATTCTCCAAATTTCATCTCTCATTTAACTTTGCCGGTGGAATCTGATGTCATGGCAAGATGACATGGATTTAAAATACAATTTTATTACTATTATTTAATTTCATAATTAAAATTAAAATAAATGGAAAACTTAAATTTAGTGTAAATAAATTATAATCCATTGAACAACATCTTCGTTCCACATTGCTTTCAAATCTGCTTCCATCTTGGTTTTCTTTCTTTTTTTTTCGTAGACCATCTTGGTTTTCTATGCGAGAGAAATAACAAGTTAGTTTAAAAACAAAATCAAACATCTCAAAGCAACAAAGAGCCAACAATAGTAACAAGAGAAACACTTGCGTAGGAACAAGTCAATGGGCACAAGATTTAGGCACACACACATAAGTTAAAAAAATTAAAAGATAAATAAAACTGTCACATCAATCAATATCATTTTATTTCTTTTTTCTTTAATTTATTTTATTCTATGTGAGTGTGCCTAACACATATAATTTATGTTTGTGCCTATAGTAGAATTTTCCTAGTAACAAACTCATGCAAAAAAAAATTTGATTTGAGATTTTTAGGTTTTGATTTTGAAGAGAATGAAAATTGATAAGGGAGCTAATATAATAATTTTATTTTTAATTTGATGAAGATGATGAAGGTTTATGAGGATGATGAAGAAAATAAGTGTTTGCGCTTTTTTTGTAACGGCCCGAGCCTTCGACGATCCATGCAGTGCTACCTCACGAGTCACGATCTTCTCCACTCTCTTTCTAGTGAAGTTTTTATCTTTCGTGAGAATCTAACCATGTACCATGAGGTTCAAGTACATGTTCAATCAATTCCCACTACCAATTGAGCTAGTAGCCTAGTTTATGTGCAGTTACAAATCAGTGATTGCACGCAGTCACAACTTTTCAGCCGTATGATTGAAAATAAACAATTTTGAATTGATGATAAAAATTAAATTCAATATTAAATAAAAATTAAAAACTATTTTAAACAGGAACCGTCCGATTATGATCGGACGGTCTGATGAGATAACTACAGCCGAATGCATGAAGTAGTGACTACTCTTAATCCAAATCCGTCCCTCCATATAGCCATATATGAATATTATTTTTTTGGATAATGTTAAGGGCACATGTTAAGAATACAAATGTAACAATATTATCTTGTTACTTGTGATGTGCATTATATCTTTAAAATATTAAATATATATTTTTATTTTTAGATACCTTATCATATGTCCTTAGAACACATGTTAACATGATTCTAGTATTTTTTTTACAATCATATAGGAGTATTACTAAACACTAGTACAAAGTACAAATCATCAAACAAAGGGACCCTATATAAAGGATGGAAAAAAGACACTATGCAAGTAAGAACCCGTTTGAATTTATTTATGAATTTATGTAAATAAATACATTTTTATGTATTATTATAAGTTTGCCAAAGTACTTTATGATAAAATAACTTATAAAATTACAATTTTCATTAGTAGAAACTTATAGATTAACATAAAATTTTATTTATTTGCATATATTGTTTTACCTAGCTAAGCTAAAAAATAAGTTAATCCAAACGGACCATAATTCTACAATACGCTGAGCAGAGGAAGTTATTGATTGCCAGCTTAGTAGATAGTCTGCCTTAAAAATAAGAGGCTTATTATTTGAACAACATAAAATAATTGTCCGGTCCGACAATGTATATGGCCAACATTAAATTATTAATGTTGCACGCAAATCAAAATAGAAAACATCGGTGGGCCTGTATTATTATATGTTGTCCAGATAAAATTTCGCTATAAATAATATAGCGCTGACAAAGTAGAAATAATTCTTAATAAGATTCTATTTATGTTGAATTTTAAATTATTAAATCTATTTTATAAAAATTAGTGAGTTAATACAAAAATTTAGGCAATTTTTATGCTACATTCAAAATTTTGAATGTACTAATATATTAAACCACTAGAATATTTTTTTACAATCATATAGGAGTATTACTAAACACTAGTACAAAGTACAAAACATCAAACAAAGGGACCCTATTATATAAAGGATGAGAAAAAGACAATATGCTAGTAAGAACCCGATTGAATTTATGTAAATAAATACATTTTTATGTATTATTATAAGTTTGTCAAAGTACTTTATGATAAAATAACTTATAAAATTACAATTTTCATTAGTAGAAACTTATAGATTAACATAAAATTTTATTTATTTGCATATATTGTTTTACCTAAGCTAAAAAATAAGTTAATCCAAATGGATCCTAATTCTACAATATGTTCAGCAGAGGAAGTTATTGGTTGCCAACTTAGTAGATACACTGCCTTAAAAATAAGAGGCTTGTTATTTGAACAACATAAAATAGTTCTCCGGTCCGACAATGTATATGGCCAACATTGAATTGTTAATGTTGCACGCAAATCGAAGTAAGATTAAAATAATTAAAAATAGAAAATGTTGGTGGGCTTGTATTATTATATGTTGTCCAGATAAAATTTCGCTATAAATAATATAGCGCTGACAAAGTAGAAATAAAATTTGGTGTAACAATTCTTAATAAGATTTTATTTATGTTGAATTTTAAATTATTAAATCTATTTTATAAAAAATAGAGAGTTAATACAAAAATTTAGGCAATTTTTATGCTACATTCAAAATTTTGAATGTACTAATATATTAAACCACTAGAATATTTTTTTACAATCATATAGGAGTATTACTAAACACTAGTACAAAGTACAAAACATCAAACAAAGGGACCCTATTATATAAAGGATGGGAAAAAGACACTATGTTAGTAAGGACCTATTTGAATTTACTTATTTTTGAATTTATGTAAATAAATACATTTTTATGTATTATTATAAGTTTGCCAAAATACTTTATGATAAAATAACTTATAAAATTACAATTTTCATTAGTAGAAACTTATAAATTAACACAAAATTTATTTATTTGCATATATTGTTTTATCTAAGCTGAAAAATAAGTTAATCCAAATGGACCATAATCCTACAATACGTCGAGTAGAGGAAGTTATTGGTTGCCAACTTAATAGATAGACTACCTTAAAAATAAGAGGCTTGTTATTTGAACAACATAAAATAGTTGTCCGGTCCAACAATGTATATGGCCAACATTGAATTGTTAATGTTGCACGTAAATCGAAATAAAATTAAAATAATTAAAAATAGAAAAAGTCGTGGGACCGTATTATTATATGTTGTCCAAATAAAATTTTGCTATAAATAATATAGCCCTGACAAAGTAGAAATAAAATTTGGTGAAACAACTCTTAACAAGATTTTATTTATGTTGAATTTTAAATTATTAAATCTATTTTTTAAAAATTAGAGAGTTAATACAAAAATTTAGGCAATTTTTATGATACATTCAAAATTTTGAATGTACTAATATATTAAACCACTAGACTAAATTTATTTTTTTAAGGACAAATTGTTCGGTAGAATCAGAGTTCGACTTTTGATGAAGATAATTTTTTATCAGATTTTATTTTACTCGTGGTTTAATTCTTGATTACAGGAACCCTCTCCCCTAAAAGGAGAGAATAAATAATTTGTTTTTATTAGAAAATTTAGAAATTATAATGTAAAAGTTGTATTCAAAATACTAAAATTCACATTAAAACTTTACCCTTTAGCCATACTTAACAAATACTTTGTACAACTTGTTAACATCTAGTAGTAATCTCCCACCAACTTGTCGGTATAACAAAAGAAAAGACTTTCTGGAGTTTAATTTGAAAGGATCATCAAGAACTGTAATTAATTATATTCATCTAATAACAATGACTAACAACTAACAAAATATGACACAAATAAGTTAGTAAACCAAGAAATCCACCTAAATTCTTTGCCATAACTACGATTTGGAGTATGATAGTTTGATGGGTTTGATTATTTATTTTCCTACTAAATAAGTAATTACAAGGCAAACGGGCAACAAGCTACGCCGTCAATTTATTTTCCTACTATTACATGATTTGGGGTATCCCCATATTCCCCACACATTTATTAATTAATGGGGTTTGCAGACAGAGACTCCATAATTGGAAGGGGATCCTGGAACAGTCTAGATATTTTTTGTTGTATGGTCAGAGAGAGAAGGATTTGATATTATAATGCTGGGGATAAGAATTTAATGGTTGCATGGAATATAGGTGAAAGAGATCAAAGATGGTAGGGCAAGAAGAAATAAAAGCATGTATCAAAATTAAGATCTTGGGGAACAAACTCTGAAGATTTTGAGCTGTTCTTAACATGTGATCAAAATAGATTTTTTTTTTTCCTTTCTTCGATTATAACTTTATAAGTTTTCTTTTGAAGAATATTTTTGTTACTAATGATATAGGTATGTTTTTTTGACATAAAGGAAGATATAAGTATGAAATTTTATCATTATTTAACGGCTACTTAATCTATGTCAAAAAACATATAGGGACATACAAAGTGAATTCTTTCCTTCTAATCGATTTTTTTTTATACAAAAAATTTAAAAAAATCACTTACTTAAGTTTTCAAAACTTTTACTATTTGAACCTATTACCCCTAAACCATTTATCATGTACATTTATAATTTTTTTTCCAAACAACTCTTATTAAGGAAAATTCTAAAATGGACCACTTAAAATTCTAAAATGGACCACTTCTTCAAGTGGTCCATGGTGGACCATTCATGAAAAATCTTATAACGAATACGAATTTTACAAAATCCACCGTTGGATTGAAAGTTTATATCATATAGATCATCTATAGAAAATTTTAGAAAAATTGAAAATAATTTGATATGTTATTGAGATCCATCAAGATTAACGGTTTATTAAATACTGTAAATCTTGATAAATCCCAATAAAATATCAAATGATTTTCAATTTTTTAAAATTTTTAGAGGGATAATGCCCTGGACCTTACCAACTTCATCAAAATGGTCCATCTGAGTCCAATTCAACAATATCATATACTGCATGAAACCAATTAGGAAATCAACATCAAATAATTTAAACACTATATTAAAAGGTTGGAACCTTTCAACAAACATGCCATTCATCACACCAATTACATCTTTTTTTAATAAGCAAACGATTTATTAAAGGATAAATCGATGCACAAATCAGATTATGCATTTCTTTAACTATAATTGGACATAAAACGACCTATAAATTCAATACCAACAAAGATATGAGACAAAATCATAAAAATGACTTACATTTTCATCTACCAGAACCAGCTCAAGTGAATTTGACTCGCATGGATTAATAAATGCAGGGACCTTCCACAACTGAATAACCCTTACCTTGATACGAACATTTTCTTTGCCAGGCACTATATCAGCAAACATCATCAAACTTGGAATCAACCTTCTCCATTGCATTGGACACCATGCTTGCAAAGACGATGGTGAATTGTTTGAAGAAAATTTATGAAGATGAAGACACATTTATAGATAAAAAAGCAACAGGGTAACACCTCCACCAGATTCACCCAAATCCAAAATTTGAATTCAGTACACCTTCACTTGGGAGGGAAAATTGATAAGCAGATATACCTTCACCAAATAATTTCACACGACTCACCCATTCTAGGAAAGAAACACTACACTTGTAAAAAGCAGCAAGATAGCAGCATAAAAAAATAATAATATATTTTCACATAAGATAGCAAAATTAAAAGCCAAAACAAAAAATATGAATTCCCAAAAAAGCCTACGTGGCATAGTTGAATGAAATCTACAGTAGCAGCTTTCTCTATCAGCTGTGTTAAGATTATGGATATATCCATAAATTTAATTTTTGAGGAATTCTTACCTAGATACAAAGGATATTGACACAAATTTAGACGCACACACATAAAATTATAAAATTTAAAGAAAAATAAAATAGTCACATCAATCAACATCATTTTAATAAGTTTCTCTTTAATATTTTTACATTTATTGTGAGTGTGTCTAAGAAAAATTATTTGGATTTGTGCCCATTTAAAACTTCTGTTAATTTTTTAAAATAACAATGGAAATTAAGTGACACACATCAATTTTTTTCTTTTAAATTTTGTGTGCAGTTTTAATGGCTATTTGCCTATTCAAAGTGCAACTAGTTTAGGTATCCAAATTCGACATAAGAAGGTTTAGGTCTTTTCAAAGGACAAGGTTTAGGTCTTTTTAAAGGACCCATATATGAAGGTAGTAAAAAATTTGACCAATGGATCTGACATTGAATATGGACAGAGTTAAAAGGGGAATCAATCTACTCAACATAATAAGAATACGACACTTACATTAAGGATACTTTGATTGAGACGGGAAATCGAGACCTCAACTTTCTCAATACTCATATTTTTCACACTATTGTGAACCAATTAATGGCGATCCCAACATCAAAAAAGTCGAATGGCCCAAACTTCCTAGGGTTGATCGACATAAACACACGTCAATTTATAGTGCAAAACACATATTATCTTCAAGGTAGGAATTCACTCTCCATTGCGGGCAATTGGAAAAGTTTGTGGAGCGGGAAGAGACCTCACAGAATCCAAACTTTTATGTGGATTGTTGCTCATGAGTGTCTCCTGATGAACTACCACATAAAAAGATATGGAAATGGTATCACCCCCACCCGCCCTGTCTGTGGGAATGAAGATGAAACTTTTTTCGGACTGGGCTAAGGCCCATATGCAAGCTGGACCGAGTTACCAGCCCCAATGCCTAGGAAAGTGGACCATACCAAGCACACACCATGAAAACGGATGATTACCACTCGATAGGACATGTGGACTGTTTGGAAACGTCGTTCCACCATCTGACAACACGTGTCACATGGGGGTACATGAGAATGATATAGGTCCTCACAACCCTAATTCTTCCTTCATATAAGCTTGTGCCAAAAAGGCTGGATCAGGTATGCAATATCTAACTCTAAATATATCTTCCATCTTTGACACCTACTGACTTAATTGATCATTGGAGTGAGTGTAGGTACCACCCCTTTCTTCATAATGGGATTCAACCACCAACAACCTCCAACAGTCCTTAAACAACGACTCATCACTAACCTTATCATCCAAATCTTAGGTCCGAAGAGGATCAAAACTATTATTATCCATGTTTTGAGGGATTGCGTCCATGTAACCCAATTATGGATGAAGCTAATGGCTTCTAATCACATTACTAATTTATTTTCTCTGATTTGCAGGGAAAAGAATATTCAATAATATGGTGAGAGCACATTATAGAGAGTGACAGACTATTTTGATGATAGTGTATTAGCACTCGTGGATGTCGAGTAATAAGAGTATTTTTTAAGAGGATTTTCGGCGTCCCAACAATCCAACTCATGTGATTCTCAAGATGTCAACGAAGATTGATAGATGTGAACAAACTCATTTGGATGGATGAACTCGTTAAAATGATATTGTTTTCATCGGTTGCAAGCAAGCCCATAAAGGATGATTCAAACTTAATTGCTATGGTGCTATTAAAAGTTCATATCATATCTCAGGATATGGGGCGGTTCCTCGCTCACAAAATTTCCTCTTGCAATGTGCTCCACGTTGAGATATGGGACATATACATCAGAATAAATTTAGTTTGAAGACAGAGATTGACTCATCTTCAAGTGAAAAGTGATAATTCAACAATGCTAATAGACATAGTCACGAAAAGTTGTCAGTTTAATAAAAAAAATACGACATTAATAAGACACATTCACGATGTAAAATATAATTTTGATCCGGTTATCAAAATCTCTAATAATTTTTAATCCTTCAAATAGATATTCACTATCAAGAACACTTGAATGAGAGCTTAATAAGAGATCTCATATGTGTTATCGCATCTTCTTCTATTAAGAGGTAAAAATTACATAGTGCATCTTAAAAATGGGACCTTGTGTAGTCGAACACCTGGAATATTTCTGGACCACTACTCATCATAATGCTCCAACCTTCATTCCCTAACATTATTTCTATACCAACTTGAAAGCTTATAGGTTCAATAATTTCATCCATTTGCTCATAGACAACTTTTCTCATGAAAGCCAATTAACTTTTTTATTTTTTACCAAGTGAAAGCCAATCAATTGCTACTCCATCAAAAGTGTTTTTGTTTTACACTTTGACAATAGGATACTAGAATTGAAGAATCATAATGTGGTTTGGTTGGTTGAGATATAATAGTTGGAAAAATAAGGAGTTGGATAATGAATATTTCTAACAAATAACAACTTATATTGTAGTTACTATGGCATATAGGGGGTGGCAAAACGTGTCGAGTCCGCCAGACCAACTCATTTAACCCATCATTTGGAACGAGTCGGGCTGAAGTTTTCAGCTCAGTATTTTAAGTTGGCCGTCCCGCCTAGTCCGCTTAAAAAATGGGGCGGGGCGGGCTTGCCCGCAGGCTTTGTTACTTTTTTTATTACATAAGATGAAAATTGGCTATCTTATCTCTTAAGCTCAATCCAATAATTTTTTGTTGTTGTTGTTGTTTTTGATAAAAAAAATCTGATTGTTTATTAATTTATTTCTCTTATAAAGTTTCTTTTTCCTTTGATACTAGGGTTTTCAACTTTTCATTTGTTTATTTTCATTGGTATTATGAAGTTATTTTAATGGTTTTTTAACTTAACATTGATAGTATTGTAAAGTTGTTTTATTTTTGCTATCGTTAAAATTCTATTATCCGTTCTTAACGCCCGCTTTGCCCCGCCTCGTTTTTGAGCGAACTTTAGGCGGGCGGGCTGTCCGCTTTGCCACCCCTACTATAGCATATATTAAAAAATATAGTAATAGAGGTTGAAATAATGATTAACCTTAATCTATCAAATAAGTACAAACTAATGTTAGCTAAAACGAAATCATAAAGTGAAATAAAATAAAAATGGTGCAAAAATAAGAAAAGGACTTGTTATCAATCACACGCACCAAATTTCACATAAAAAAGATTAATTTCTTCATTAAACTAAAGTTCAACTAAAATATATTTCTACCAAAAATAAAAATAAAACAATTACACGTGAATTGTAACAGAAATACGAATATTGCTTTTGATTTTTTGAATGAGGACAAAAAGTTGGACAAAACTATACAGTATTAGTACGGTAGCTGGAAATTGTCATGTTCACAAGTGCTAATAGAGAAAGACTTTTTTTTTTTTGGTTACAATAATAGAGAAAGACTTTGAATAGACATTCAATAAAAAATTGTCCACAAATCAAATAGTGTACTTTTTTATTTGGTGTTTGTATTAAGTAAAATTGACCATTCACTCTGTTTGTCAGATTTAGAAGTGTTCCTAACTTCATATAATCATATCATATTAAAAGACCAAAAATAGACTTCTCTATTGCTGAGTATCGATTAATGTTCAATCTAACAATTTTAATATTGTGATATGGTCAAAGTATGCATAAAATATTATTTTTAATGATTAATTTACTCTAATGATAGTTTTAATTTTTAGCATCTCATATGCAATGAATATGGTCAAATGATTTGGACGAAGATGATTAAGATCAAATACTCTTGAGAAATACTCTTGAGAAAAAAATATCGTCCTTCATTGTGTTTTTAGTTCCTGATGAATTTAAGAGATTTATCTTTATAGTTATGTCTAAAAGATATTCCAATTACAAGTGTATGTCGAATTTGTGATGAGTAATTTCTATCAAAAATAATTTAGCTAACTATCTTAAGGGTCAGTTTAGTTCAAAGGAAAGAAAGTATGAGGAAAAAAAATTACACAAATCAATGAATGAATGAATAGTAACATTAGTTAAAGTTCATTCATTGATTTGCGTAATTTTATTTCTTCTTACTTTCTTTCCTTCGAACCAAACAAACCCTAAATGAATTATCTATTTCCAACTGCATTGTTTTCCATATAAAATATAAAAATTGAACCTTAAATATTGTTAAAGATATATGAGTTTGATTCTGCTCAAATCAACATAACTATAAAGAGACAATAATTAAACAGATAGAAAATATAAGACACAAATTAAATTATGTAGCCCACATAACTAAAAATGCTCAACCAACAAAGTAAAAACTACCAACAAGATAGTTGGAAATTTGGAATACAAAAAGTAATTTATATATTGATATAATCTGCCACAAACAAGTTGAACCAGATTAATACATACATAAAATTTAAACTAAAGAGCCTCAAATAGTTGTTGAAGTGTGAACAAACTCAAAATATGTACAAATACAACACACACTATTTTTTTTTTTTCTTCAAATAAATAAAGACTCATAGAAAACTTTCAAAGACGAGACATAGCCATAATCTGGTGATTATTTTGATTGACTTGATTATTAGTCTTCTTGTTCTTATTTCCCTCATCATTCACCACAAAACACTTAGCTTTGTTCCTTAATTCATTTTTCTGAATCTTATTATTACCATTCTTTGGTAACTCCTCCATAAAAACAACCTTCTTAGGTACCATAAAATGTGGTAAATTTTTTCTACAATGACCAATAATCTCATCCTCTAAAAAATCACTTTTTTCCTCATTCTTAAGTGAAACAAAAGCACAAGGACTTTCACCCCATTTTGGATGTGGCATTGCAACCACTGCAGCTTCCAAAACCTTAGGATGCATATAAATCACATTTTCAACTTCAACACTACTAATATTTTCACCACCTGAAATAATCACATCTTTAGACCTATCTTTAATTTCCAAATAACCATCTTTATGTATAACACCAACATCACCAGTTCTAAACCAACCATCTCCGAACGCTTTCGCGGTCGCTTCGGTATCTTTAAAATACCCCATCATTATTCCACTTCCTTTCAACACAATCTCCCCCATTGTTTCTCCATCTCTCACCACACTCTCCATTGTTTTAAGATTCTTAACATCAACATCAGCAAGTGTTAAAACACTAACCCCTTGTCGCGCTTTAAGCATCGATTGTTCTCTTTTCGGTAACACATTCCATTGCTTTTGCCACTCACAAACAAGTGCTGGCCCTGTTGCCTCTGTTAGTCCATAAGCATGTGTCACATGAAAACCAATTGACTCAATTTCTTCAAGAAGCGACGCAGGCGGTGGCGCTCCACCGGTTAGTATATTAACCGGAGTTTTTATCGCTCTTTTTTCACTAGCTTTCGCGCCTAAAATAATATTAAAAATAATCGGCGCGCAACACATGTGTGTCACATTATAGAGATTTATAGCTCTATATATATCAGAAGCTGCAGTGTTTCTTATACAAATATTTGTACCTCCTCTAGCAGCTATACCCCAAGTAAAGGTCCAACCATTACAATGGAACATTGGTAATGTCCATAAATAAACAGGTTCACTACCCATTTCCCAACCAAGGATTAAGCTCAAAGTACTAAGATAAGCACCTCTATGACTATAAACAACACCTTTTGGTTCTGAAGTTGTACCTGATGTATAATTCAATGCAATTGGTGACCATTCATCTTGGATTTCTTCAGGAAGGTAATTTGGATTACCATGATGAACCATTTGTTCGTATTCAAGCTCGCCTAACCGGATTCCGGTAGGAGAGTTTATGTCGTCTATGACGATTACTAGTGGAAGTGATGAGTATTGTTCTGTTTGATTTTTTTCTTCCATGAGTAATCTTAAGGCTTCTTTTGCTCTGGATACGAATTCGTAGTCTACGAAGAAGACTTTCGCTTCTGAGTGTCGAAGAATTGTGGCTATGTTGCTTGGGTTGAGACGGATGTTGATGGTGTTTAGGACCGCGCCGGCCATAGGTACTGCAAAATGCATCTCATACATTGCTGGAATGTTTGGTGCCAATACTGATACCTGATTCATTAAACAAAAACCAATTAGTTTTTTTTTTTTTTTTAATAAATAAATCGCGCAAATCTTAGTCAAAATGATATGCAACGTTTTAAATCGCGGTCACTTTTAAGTCATAATATTTGATAAGGAGAAAAATTACAATCAAATACAATAATTGAGTTACTTAAAAAAAATATTGATATGGTAAGTCATTGATCTAGGAATGATATGTTATATAACATGTTTTATTCTACAATCACGTTTATGTTAGAATATTTGATATTGCGAAAAATCACAGTCAAATACAATAATTGTAGCTCCATAAACATCATAAAACTTTATGTCACGGTCACAATTAAGTACGTTCACTAATTAATTTTAAAAAATTTGAATAATTCACATATGTATATTCATGCACGGAATTTTTTTCGAGGTGATTTTAATATTTTATATATTTGATGTGAAGACTTACCACATCGTTCTTAGAAATGTTAAGAGCACGAAGGGAGGAAGCGAGGCGGCGACACCGGTCATAAGTATGTGACCAAGTGAATTGAGTTCCTTCATGGATGACTGAAGGACGGTTAGCATAAGAAGCAGAAGCTCTCATCAAGAAAGTTAAAGGAGTGAGTGTGGTATAGTTTGCTGGACATTTTGGTAAGTTATCCATTTTCAAGAAAATGAATATGTTTGATACTATAGAGAGTGTGAGAAAGGGGAAAAAAAAATAGAGAAATTGTTGTGGTGTGGTTAAGAATGAGATTAGAAGTGTGATTTATATAGGAAAATTGTTATGATTGAAGGGTATTGAAGGCCACGTTATTTGTGAAGAGTGTGGGACCAATAAAATTTAGTGACTAAAGAAGAAGATGCAGTGAAGTTTGTGTGTGGAAGTGTATAATAACCACGAAATTGCTTTGATAGTACTTTTCTTTCTATAATTGTTTTGATAGTACCACTAGTTGTGTGTGAATAATTTGAATACATTTTTTTTGAAGGATAATAATTTGAATTCATGGTTGTTGTATAGTTGACCTTGCCAATTTATTTCAAGTTTCACGTCACCATGTGCATGTTGCATTATATATACAGTGTATATATACCAGTTGAGTTATAATATAACTATGATAATTTGTAAATTTTTTTTGACAATATGATGTTTTGTAATTTTTTTTTTCGGTTTTCACCACCAGTTGAATCTGGTTCAGGGGTCAGTTCTGGCATCAAGTGGTTCCAGCCCCCTCCCGATCGCAGTTGCGGGGGATCGAACCGTGGTCCTCCCTACCAAGTTCAGCGCCAATCACCACTGAACCAACTAACGATTGGTTGATGTTTTGTAATTTTGTATCAACTTGAATTCGCCAAATTTGAACCCTAAAAAAATAATTGAATTCGCAAATTAATAATAATAATAATAACTAGAATTTTTACCCCTGCATTCGCACGGGAATGCACAGACAATCATATAATTATATATGTGTATATTGATAATGTGTGATTAATTATATAATATTAAAATAACATAAAATAATCCGATCATCTAAAAATGCATTTAAAGTACTATTTGTTTGTTTAGTCAAATCATTTTATTTTATTTTTTAAAATTAAATTCAATAATTTTAATATGATATACAATAAAGATAAAAATAAAAATATATTATTGTTGAGTATTATTTGTATGAAAAAAGTTTCATGATTATTAGTGTATTGTTCATTCAGGTCACATTTATAAGGAAAAAATTCGTTCACAAATTAGAATCAACGCCTAACATTTGAAGTATTTCCAAGTATCCACATATACAACAAAAAGAGGGATGGGGGAGGGATTCAATACCATAATTTTAGGGTTGCAAATGTCGTAGTGAAGAAAAAAATAAAAAGATTTCGCAGGAATAGGAATAAAGATTGTAATTAAGAAGATGAAGAACATTACTCGGTTAGGGAAAGGATGAGTTAATGTCAAATGTAAGAAATTGAGATTAGGAAGCAAACCCAAAGAAGACTATAGAGTAGGTTAACAAAAAAAGATGAAAATGTTTCTGAAAAATAAAAAGCTTATTTTGATTTTATGAGTGTTGAAAAAAAACATTTAAATACAATTTATAAAAAAATATTGAAATAGTAAATAGTATAAATTGTTTAGCGTGATTATTAGTCCCAAATATTTAGAGAAGTAGTTATAGATGCTATAAGAATATCAAAGATTGTTATAGTAGTTATATTTTTCAATAAATAATATTTAACATCTCATTTAATTAGGAAAAAAGGGGACCCGCACACACCGTATACTTGATTACACTTTATTAACCTAAGTTTCCCGCTTATGTGAACATCATATTAGGGTTTTGGTTAGTTACAAATTAGAGATACTAGAAATAAGTAAGATAAAATAAGATAATAATAATAATAATAATAATAATAATAATAATAATAATAATAATAATAATAATAATAATAATAATAAAATGTAATTTTTGTATGATTAATGTAATTTTATAATGTGATAGATTAATCTCTTAGCTTGTTTTGGAAAAATATTATGATTAATGTGTTGCTTAATTTGTTTTTCTACTATTTTGAACATGTTTTTAATTTTTCATGTTAGGCACATTTAGTGTACTTAACATATTAATTAGTATTTTAATATATTAATTTAGTTTCTTCAATAAGTAAATAATAATGAGTAAAATGTCAAATACCCCTGCAATTTCAAAATTTGTCAAATACCTCCCTGCAATTTCGAAATAGGCAAATACCCCCTGCAATTGTAAAACGTCAATTAAATACCCCCTCCAAATAACGTTATCTTTACCGTTCATGTATTCTCCTGTTTCGACCACTCCACTATAGTCACCGTCTCCGCCGATATCTTCGATGGCTCAATTGCTGAGTAAATCTCTCTGTTCAAGATCGATTAATGAGAGATAGCGGCTTCTTTACGTAATCTGCAGTTCGAAAAATTGAAATTTATACCTTCTATGATGGGAGAAATTCTATCATAGGCACAATCTCAAATCAATATTATTTGGGCACACACACATCAAAGAGAAAAATTTAAAGATAAATTATTAAGTCACATCAACTATCATTAATCAATCCTTTTATATTTAATTTTTTAAAAAGTATGTATGTGTGCCTAAAAGACAAATGTTGGGTTTGTGCCCATGTAAGAGTTTCTCCTATGATGGTTAATAGAAACATTTAACTGTAATCAACGAGATGGTGACTTCTTTACGTAGAACACCATGGTCTTGTAAATCAATGCTTAAAAAATATAAAATTCTAACAATGACGTATATCATTGTCTGGAAGTACTCCATTCATTTTAAAATATAAATAAAAATTAGTTAATAAAAGTGATTTGAATGTATTTGTTTCAAATTTTGAACTAAATATATCAAGTTTTTTATTTTTTTATTTTTACTTATATTTTGGGATGGTGGAGTATAAATAGCGATCCTCGCAGTTCGATTTGGATCAGTTTTAAGTCAAAAACTCATCTGATAAAAAAAAAATTTACTTGCGGTTTGGTTCGATTTTTGGATGACAAATTTAAAAAATCCGATCCAATTCAATTTTATGCAGTTTAATTTGGATTGGTTTTTGGATATTTGAATTACAAATTGTAATTTATTTTACCAAATGTTAATATTATAAAAATAAAATAAAATAAAAGTTTGATTTTTTTTAACGATATAAATAATAAATTTGATGTAAAATATAACATGGTATAATATAATAAAAATTAATATTTCAAAATTACAATTATAAATTATATTTAAACAATATAAAATAGTAAAAAAATAGATTAAATAAACTAATAAGAAGTATTAAAAAAATTAAAACCGGCAAACAATAGCTTAATGTAATTTATCTTACTAATAAAAAGAAAAATAAGTATTAAAACATATATATGCCGTTTGGTTTGGTTTTGAAAATCAATCCAAAATCCGATTCAGCTATTTTTATAAAAGGACGTCCATATATATCCAAATTATTCGATCTTTTTGTGATTTTCGGTTTTTTAAGATCGGTTTTCGGTTTTAAATTGGATTAGTTTGAATTTGAGCATCCATAAATACAAGTTATTGATCATTCATATATGGTTGAGATAATGACGTTTTTTACAAAGATTGAGATAATTGACTTAATTGATACAAATTTGATTAAAACAACAGAAACTAAGTATATACTTAACTCGTATTAAACCAATATCAATTATATCACTGTTTTAACTATAAATACGAGAAAAGTCATGAATTTTTATTTTTAAGGCATGTTGTCAAAAGTTTTAAATTTTTTTTTTTTATAATTTTAAGCATTGATTCACGGGTGATCCACCATAACATCCACCTAAGTACCATATATAGAAATTATTTTGAAAGGGTTGTTATTTATTTTACATATAGTACTATTTTGTCAAAGAAAAAAAAGTTACATACTTTAATCTCAACAAAAAATAAGTTATATAGTACACCATGAGAATCACAATTTTAATTTTAAAAATGGACAATTGTTCGTAAAAAAAACTCCATAACTGTGCATTCAAATATTTAATTGCATGTCATATTTTTATATTAATTGTTTTTAATATTTCATAAAACTATTTTAAATTAATTCAAATTTAGATAATTTCACTTAAAAGTTATAGGTATATATCCTATCAAACTTTAAAATAGTGAATACTTTATATAATTTTAACAAAATGTCTTTCTAATTAAAGGATAATATATCCATTAATTTAGCCTAAGCATTAAGTTCAAATGATTAATAAGTTTTTCTTTTAAAAATTTTGAATTAGATTTTTAGTGGTAATGACAAAACTAGCTAGATTTATCAAAAATAACTAGATTTTATTTACATTGCAGTTAAAAACTAAATTATCTAGTACTGAAGAATTAATAAATAAAAATAAAACAATATATCCCTTTTTAAATAGAGTCTCCATGAACTTAGCTCAATTAGTGGAGACATATTGCAATATATATATATATATATATATATATATATATATATATATACGAGTGAGAGTTCAAATTTTGAACTCCACACTTATCTATTTTATAGGTGAAATTTTTAACCACTAAATTATTTTTTAAAAAAAATCTCCACATAACCACACTAATTAATTCACCCATTAATTAAATCACACTCACTTATCTATATTAATATATAATTACGAATCCCTAAAGAAAATTTTAAAGGAAACTTTTAGCAATAGTATTAATGACTAACATTAATAACTATGCATTAATGATTATAATTTGTAAAAAAAATATATTTATTTTTATTAAAGCATAAATACATATTACATATAAAATAATATGAAAAAAATGTATATTGGGAATAATTTAAAAACTATAGATTACTAACCCTATAAAATAATATAAAAAATATGTATATCTATATCTATATCTATATTAATATATATTTACGAATCCCTAAAGAAAATTTTAAAGGAAACTTTTACCAATAGTATTAATGACTAACATTAATGACTATGCATTAATGATTATAATTTGTAAAAAAAATATATTTATTTTTATTAAAGCATAAATACATATTACATATAAAATAATATGAAAAAAATGTATATTGGGAATAATTTAAAAACTATAGATTACTAACCCTATAAAATAATTTAAAAAATATGTATATCTATATCTGTATTAATATATATTTACGAATCCCTAAAGAAAATTTTAAAGGAAACTTTTAACAATAGTATTAATGACTAACATTAATGACTATGCATTAATGATTATAATTTGTAAATCTATATTAATATATATTTACGAATCCCTAAAGAAAATTTTAAAGGAAACTTTTACCAATAGTATTAATGACTAACATTAATGACTATGCATTAATGATTATAATTTGTAAAAAAAAATATATTTATTTTTATTAAAGCATAAATACATATTACATATAAAATAATATGAAAAAAATGTATATTGGGAATAATTTAAAAACTATAGATTACTAACCCTATAATATAATATAAAAAATATGTATATTGGGAATAATTTAAAACCATATATTGGTAATAATTTTAATATTGTATATTTCGAAAATTAATATTATATTATTAGGGAAAAAATGTGGAAAAATTGTATATTTCGAAAATTAATATTATATTATTATTTTCAAAATTATTATTATTATATCATTATTATTACTATTTTTCGAAAATTAGTATTTTTAATATTATTTTCGAAAATTAAATCTTATATTATTATTATTACTATTGTTATATCAAAATTTTATTATATAATTACATTGATGTATTGTATAAATAATTTTAATTTTTCAACAAATGGCTAAATATAGAAGTTCATAATAACCTTTGATTACAATAATAAAAACCTGATTCATATCTCCATTTTTAAATTTTCAAATTCGAGATTCTAATTTGATTCCCTCTAAAAACCTAAAAACCTGACGGCTCAGATCCAAACCAAGGCCAAATTAAGGTTCCCTAATTGAGTCTATAAATAGGATCTTTGAATCATACATTTTTCACGCAAAATTTCTCATGTGATTTTGTTTGTTTCTTTACTTTTTAATTTATTCACTCTTTTATATAACTTATTTGTTTCTTTACTTTTCTTTAATTTTTTCTTCTTTATTTTGTTCTTCTAATTATATCTTTTGATGATTTCCTCTTTTCAGGAATGTAACGTGTAGAAAGCTTCGGAGAGAAGATTTACATATGTCCTTTCAATCTCGAGAACACTTTGAGATGTGTTACGAAGTCGAAAACAACAATTATTGATGAATGGTTTTGTAACGCTTACTTTTTATGAAAACTTTTTTTTTTCTACCGAAATATATTCTATATATGTACATGTTAGTAGAATCAGAAGTTGTGATTTTATATATATACATGTTAGTAGAATTAGAAGTTGTGAGAAGAACTATATGTCTCATCTCTATAATACTTTTTTTTTTCTTTTGACTAAGTCTCTCTATAATATATATGCTACATGTTTTATAAGATTTTTATTTTTGATTAAATATTTTATAAGTTGTAATACTTCTTTAATAATTTAAATTATTCTCTCATTCAATAAACGGATTTAGATTCTCATGTGCCACATGAGTGCAGTTTTTCGTTTTGTGGGTCTGAAAAAAGTGAAATTTAAAATAAAAAGTAAGCAAGTAACGACGATAGAGAAGAAACGATGGGAGATATACATAAAAGAAAATGGTGAGACAATTGGAGAGAAAAATAAATTTTACATATTTTGTCAAAAAAAATAATTTATGATAATTAAAAGAATTTTAAGTGTTGTAAGAAAAATAACTAAGAGAACCCAAAAAATAAAAATCAATGAAAGATTTGTACCCTAAAAAAATCAATCAAAGAGAAACGAAAATTAAATCTCTACAAATAATTTATGGTCCTATTTTTCTCCTTCCATATATTAACTCCTAATAATTATAATTGTAAATGAAAACAAATTATCAAAAAAAATTTGGGTTTGGAAACAAATCAAACTCTTAATTGTAATTTTTTTTTTTAAACGCACTCTTAATTGTAATTAATAACCAATTTACCAATTATATCATTGTATCAAATAGGGAACCAAATTAAAATGGTGGTGAAAGCTAAAAAAATAAAAATTAAACCACGTACCAAGGGCATAAGTTAGCACATTTTTTTAAGGTTTTTTTCCTATATAAGGCACATCATACAATATTGAAGTAGCCACTCATTCTTTTAAATAAAATGAGTATTTTTTCTTTTAAATATTTAGATTTTTTACTATATTTTTACATTCTTATGATGAATTAATTATTGTAGAGTGTCATGATGCTCAAATTTAAATTGCATGCTTACAGAACGATGTATTTACACTTTCATATGATCACCATGGTTTAGTAGGAAAAAACAAATATGACCACCATGATTTTTTACAATTTTTTTTTTTTAATTATAGTTTTGGATGAATATAATGTTTTATTTACTATGAATTATCTTATACCTTTTTCAAAAAATAAAAGAAACAAAAAAAAAGTTATACATCAGGGTGAACATATTACAAGCAAATAAATGTTTAATATAAATAATACACGGGGATGAATATTTAATACACGAGGATGAATATTTCACAATATTTGTTGATATACGGGGATGAACATTTTATAAATAAATAAATAAATGTTTAATATAAATAATACACGGGGATGAACATTTAATACATGAGGATGAATATTTCACAATATTTGTTAATATACGGAGATGGACATTTTATAAATAAATGAATTTTTAATATAAATAATACACGGGGATGAACATTTAATACACGAGGATGAATATTTCACAATATTTGTTAATATATGGGATGAACATTTTATAAATAAATGAATGATCAATGTTTAATATAAACCGTATACACGAGGATGAACATTTAATATTGAAAGCTAATACAGACTTTTATATCATATACCCATATAACATAATGGTATATGTTTTTGCTTACAATATAACTACTAAACATCACATTTATATCAAAAACCAAAAAACTATACATTTTATTTTAAACCATTTATATATTTTTATAGGTAAAAGCTAACCCGTGCTTGGCACGGGTAAATATACTAGTTTAGTATAATCCAAAATCACATCAACTATCCATCATGCTCCCCATCTATGAAGCCCCGATATGGGACACGATACCGATACAATACGATACCGATACGCCGATATGTAAATGTTTTTAAAATCCTCAATCTGATACTGTCGCGATACGTTATTTAAAAATTAAATTTAAAACTAAATATATAAATACACAATATATAAACATCACTAAAATAAACAATATTAATAATTAAAAGCACAAAATATCTAGTCTTATATTAGAATTTTGGGAAAAGTTCAAATGTTTAACAACCTGTTATATAGTAGGACATCATAGTTTTTCTTTTGAAAAATAAAAAATTATATTGACAAAGGAAAACCACAAGAAGTGCTAAAGATACAAACAAGCATCGGGTATTGGAACGTATCAGACATGTATCAAGTATTACTTTTTTATTTAAAAATAATGATTTAACCGATACTTTTTCGATACGAGTATCGAGACGTATCAGATATTATTTTTTTATTTAAAAATAATGATTTAACCGATATTTTACCGATACGAGTATCAGAACGTATCGCAAGAGTATCGATATCGAGTACGTATCGGAAACGATACGTCACCATTTTTTGAGTATCGGGGCTTCATAACTCCCCATTAATTGTCTTATGATGACTCATGATTTAGCAAAATTTATTTTGATGGTGAATGATTAATAATTTTTTAAATAGTCATGTTAACATGTGGTCTAAAGACATAATATATAGTATTATGATATTTATATATATATACAAATTCTATTTTATTTAATTTATTAAATAAATAAAATTATATTTAAAGAGTGGAAATTACAAATTAAAAAAAAATTACATTTAATTTCTTAACACATGCCCTAAATATTCTTAAAGTCACATGTTATACATGTTAAGATTTTCCTTTTTAAAAGTTAATTATATTTAATTTCAGTAATGACTCACTTTTTTTATTGTAAATTTTACAAAAAAATTCATTTCAAAATTGGATTTTCCACGCTTAATTGACCCACCAAAACCTCCAACACATGATACTATCACATCAATGTTTCACATGGACCCGAATTTACTATGTCACCGGGTCACATTGTTTAACAACGTAATAAATTTGAATCATTAATTTGAAATTAGACGGTTTAAATAATTTTCATGTAATTTCTTTTCTTTTGGGCATAGGCCCTCTATTTTATCAAAAAAAAAAAAAAACAATTTTTTTTTTAACACACACAATAAAAAAAATCTTTAACGTCTATTTAAATTGAACAATTAAAAATTGTAACTACATCTTACAATTACTGCATAAAATCCAAACTTCACATCATCAATGGGACTTTGCAATGATGATATTTTTTTCAGGAAAGATATTATGATGCTTTTAAAGAAGTATATTCCAAATGCAAGTGATATAAGCTTTCTTCTATGAATATTAATGATCATCTATTATAGAGACGAAAAAGCCAATGTGACTCTCGTGTTCAATTAGTCATGTGAGGACAATTTAGGTAAAGAAAACATTTCTCGTTTTCAATTGACCCACCATGACCCCTAGCTATATCATATATGGACCATTAATAATGTGAATTACTCCCTCCGTTACAAAATAAAGCAAAAGTGAGTCAAAGAAACTTGATGTATTTAGTTCAAAATTTAGACCAAATACATTCACTTTTGTTGACTAACTTTTGCTTATATTTTGTAACGGAGGGAGTACGTGCTTTAATGTGTTTTAGTTATTAGCCTCTGTTTGATGATAATGTTCATTTTAAAATTGGGTAACGCTAAACAGTACACTCGGTGCACTTGTTAACCATGCTAAAAATAAAAATAAAAAATAAAAGTAATAGAGATAAAAGAATTTTTTATACTTTCAAAACATTGAATGCACAATTTCCAAAAAAAAAATTCATAAAAACTTGGTTAATTAGTGCACCAATGCACTAATAGCTAGTAAATAAGAATGGTTCATTCAAGCCTAACCAATGTTATATTTATTAGAACAACAGCTCATAACATGAAGATTAAAAAAACAATAAGGTGCAAACAATAAAATACAATGTTTTGTTTATGAACGTCTTTGACTATAAGAAGCTTGTTAATTACTAATATCTTAATTTTTATGATAAATTTATTTTATGATACAAGTTTCAATAACATGTTGCTGAAAAAGGTTTCAATTTGATAAGTATTAATTTGATGGTTTAATGTAGGGATGACAATGAACTGATCGAACCAATTCGAATAAAGTTCGAAACTTGATTCGACAATTAATTCGTTGAGCTTGAATATTCATGAACCTAATGAATCGAACATGAGCTAAACATTAAGTTCGTTAATTAAATAAGTTGAACTTGCACTATATTTAGTTCGATTCGTTTGGTTCCAAAGCTGACCCGATTATATATATATATATTAGCAATTATCAAAATGTATAAAATCAATTATATATCTATAAAAAAAAAAAAGCAATTACATTATATTGATGTAATTGATTTTTTTTTTTTATAGATATATAATTGATTTTATACATTTTGATAATTGCTGTGGAGAGGATACTCTAGCAAATTCACTGAGGGCACAGGACAAGCTTGACTCACATATGACAGTCAGTGAAGCTATTCACAATAACCAATGGCTTTTGCCTCCTGATTTGATCACAAGATTTCCTACTCTTATGCAACACATGGAACAGGTGGCTATTCCTGTAATCCCTAAGCCAGACTGCATGGCTTGGTTGAACTCTGACTCTGGTGACTTGACTCTCAAGCAAGCTTACATCTTCAAAGATCATCAGTTACCACAACTGGCTTGGGCAAAAAGATTATGGAATAAGGATATACCTCCCTCTATTTCTCTTGTGGCCTGGAGACTCATGCATAATAAGCCGCCAACAGATGAGAATTTAAGCTCTATAGGCTGTTATTTGCCTTCTGTCTGTAACTTGTGTTTCAAGGAAGCTGAGACAACCTTTCACCTGTTTTTTCAATGTTCTTATGCCATTAATGTGTGGACCTGGTTTTCTAAAGTGATTGACCTGAATTTATACTTCAACTCTGTGGAGGAAATTTGGCTTCTCTGTGATAGGAGTTGGCAGCCTCAGTGCAAAGTAGTTATCTTAGCTGCAATTTCCAATATTATTAGCACAATCTGGTTTGTCAAGAATCAACTTAGATTCAACAGCAGAGTTATAGCTTGGGACAGGGCAGTTGGGTTGATTAGCTCCAAGGTTTCTTTATCTGGTAATTTTACAAAGCTGGCATATCACTCTTCTATGAGAGATTTTTGCATTCTAAAGAAGTTCAATATCAAAATTCATCCTCCTAAACCACCTAGTATCAAAGAAGTAATTTGGAGCCCTCCTCCCCATGGTTGGTTGAAGTGTAACACTGATGGAGCCTTTGATACCATCACAGCTTCTTGTGGTGGAATCTTTAGGAATCATCATGCAGATTTTGTCATGGCCTTTGCAGAGAGGATTAGGTTCAAATCTGCTTTTCTTGTTGAGCTTTGTGGAGTAATGAGATCAACTGAGTTGGCAAAGAATAAGAATTGGCTGAACTTATGGATAGAAACTGATTCTAGCTTAGTGGTGCAAGCCTTCAAATCAAAAACAATCATTCCTTGGGCTATAAGAAACAGATGGGAAAACTGCTTGTTGATGATTACCCAGATGAATTTCATGATCAGTCACATATATAGGGAAGGTAATGATATTGCTGATAGCCTAGCTAATGTGGGGAATAGTATTGATAATGTTTTATATTTCAATGAGCCTCCTAGTTGTATCCTTAATAGCTTGTATAGGAACAAACTTGGCTTGCCAAGTTATAGGTTCACATCTTTTTGAAAGGGTTTAGGCTTGGTCCCCCCTTATCTTTGTGGTAGTAGCACTTTAGCTACTCCACCTTTTTGGTTAAAAAAAAATTTACATTTTGATAATTGCTAATATATATATATATATATATATATATATATATATATATAATTTAAAGAAACTAAAACACTTAACAATTATAGAATAAACATGAATAACATTAAAATTGATAGACAACGACATGTACAATGATGTGTGTTTACGGATTTAAAAATAAATAGTTTTTACATCAGAGTGTATATAAAAAAATAGATAGTAAATAAATAAAAATTCATGTCGAACTCTGGAGTTGAGTTTCGAGTTGAAAACGAACTAAATCTAACGAGTTGAACCGAACTGCTCGTGAACTTTAAACGAGACGAACTCGAGTTGAAAAAAGAGTTCATGTCGAACTCGAGCCGAGTTTCAAGCCGAACCAATTCTTATCGAGTCGAGCTCAGACAGATTAGATTTGACTCGACTCATTTTTAGCCCTAGACTAATGGTAGATCTCGTGTGCTGAAATATTTTCACTACATTTTTCACAAAGTATAATCTTCACCATTAGGAATTCCCGAACAAAGTTGGGACTATGATGGACAATGCTACGGTAAGTCCACAATGAACCAATGTTTATAATTATCTGAAATTCTAATAAATATCAATAATATATTTTTTAAAAGTAAAAAATCTTGATTCTCCTAATCCTTACAACTAAAAAAATAACATAATTAGTGTCAAGTCCATATGAATCACATTTTTACTTTTCGTTGTTTTACTCAAACTGGAATCAATCAAGTCATTATTTCAGCTGTAAAAATAAATATGATTATCAACTTATACTCCAAACAACAATATACTATATCGTTATTAAAAAATTTAAATATCTTTTAACTACTGATCCATGACCACGATGGACCATTTGTAGCGGTGGTTCATATTAAAATTTTCTGAGCGAAGAGATATATATCCACAATACGAGTTCAATTGTCATGCCAAATTGCCAATCACCCCTAAATTTCATCCCACTCTTTAAGACCATATATAGTATGTTTCTTATAGAATTTTTATGAGAATATGTAAAATCAACGAATTGGAAATCGTAGTGTTTAATTTTTTAAATGGAATGCTTAAAGAGTGCCCCAGGGGCACTCGTTAGACAGACACTTTTTATATATATAATTTGGAAAATGTTAAACAGTGCACACGGTGTACTAGTTAAGCATATTAATATAGAAATATTTTTCCTAAAACTTATGCATTTAAAGTAAAAAATTATATTTTTAGCATTAACTTTATCTTTTTATTTCCTTTTTGAGCATCATTAACTAGTTATAATTTAAATCTTCTTAATTTATTTTCTTCTATAGTTGGAATTTATTTTCTTCTTAATTTATTTCCTTTTTTGGTGTTTACTTTCTAGTTTTCATGGAATAGTACACTCGTAATCTAGACCGTTCGTCTGCTGGATATGTTAAAACTAACTATTTTCACTAAAAAATAAATTTGAATTCTTCCGATCTCTTCATCTTAAAGAGAACTCATATTAACGACTTGAGCTAATTGCTTGGTTCCATTAATAATACTTTAAGTAATAAACACTTCACATTAGATATTGTTTGGAACAAAGGTGCTCCTTTGAAAGTGTCTTTGTTCACTTTGAGATTGTTAAGGTTACCAACTAAAGACAACTTGATCTGCCGTGGAATACTTCATTTGGGCTCATTATTGTGTTTTGGTGGTTGTGGAGTTTCAGAAACCTCCAATCATTTGTTTCTTGGTTGTGATATTTCTATACCGCGCTTTGGTGTAAAATTCTTTCCTGGTTAGGTATTTCTTGTCCTCTACCAACTATAATATTTGACCATGCTTTGCAATTTTGTAATGCCTATATGTTTAATAAAAATGTAAAGCTTGATTTTCAAACGATATGGTTGACATTAGGGGTGAGCATCGGTCGGGTTCGGTCGGATTCGGTGTGAAAACTCAAACTAAGCCACCATTGTTGAAGCTTAGATTGAACCATGAAGCATAAATGCAGAGAATGCAATAGAGAAGAAGCAAAGAATGAATTTTTATTGATCACCAATCTAAGGAATTACACAACTCATTTGTTACTTATATACAAGTTCTAACTAGAGTTAGGTTCTAACTAACTCAAAACTGAAAGTATAACTAACTTGTAACTGTAAAAACTAACTAACAAAGCTTAACAACAAAACTAACTACTTCTAGATTCCTTGAGGCTCAAGTAACTTCTGCAATCCTTGTGTCACTAGCTTTCACACCCCCACTCAAGCTGGAATGTATATCCAACAATCCAAGCTTGCTTTCAAGGCTAGAGAATGGTCCAGGATGTAGAGACTTTGTTAGTATATCTGCCAGCTGATCTTTGGAAGATATGGGAAGCAGATGAATGATGTTTTGTTGAAGCTTGTCCCTAACCACATGGCAGTCAATTTCTATATGCTTCGTGCGTTCATGGAATACAGGATTAGCAGCTATATGAATTGCTGACTGATTGTCACAATACAAGGCTATAGGTGTTTCATGGGAGATGTTCAAATCCCTTAGCAAGTATAACACCCATTGTCCTTCACATGTAGCCTGGGCTAAGGCTCTATATTCTGCCTCTGAAGAGGACCTAGAAACAACATTTTGTTTCTTACTTTTCCAACTCACAAGAGATGTGTCAAGAAAGAAACAATAGCCAGTGGTAGATCTCCTTGTGTCAGGACATGAAGCCCAATCTGAGTCACAAAATCCCTTAACAATTAAAGGTGATGAACTACTGAAAAACAAGCCTTTACCAGGGTTATTCTTGAGGTACTTGATTACATGAAGTCCAGCCAACATATGTTCATTTGTAGGTGCAGATAGAAACTGACTTAACTTGCTTACAGCATAAGCTATCTCAGGTTTGGAATGTGTCAGATATAATAATCTACCAATGAGTCTTCTATAAGCTGTAGGATCAGATAAAACATTTCCAGAGTTTTTGTGAAGTTGTTGATGTGGCTGCATTGGTGTAGAGCAAGGTTTTGCTCCAAGTAAGCCAGAGTCACTTAACAAGTCTAAAGTGTATTTTCTCTGGCATAGTGAAATTCCTTGACTTGTTCTGGCTACTTCAAAACCTAGAAAATATTTAAGAACACCCAAATCTTTGATACTGAACTTGTCATTAAAGAGGGTCTTAACTGCATTGATCTCATTCATATCAGTCCCCCCTAAGACCAAATCATCTACATAGACCAAGATAACAGTAAAACCATTAGGTGACTGCTTAGTGAATAAGGAATAGTCAGACTTGGATTGAATGTAGCCTGAAGAGACAAGTGTATTAGTGAGTTTTGTATTCCACTGTCTGCTGGCCTGTTTTAATCCATACAAGGATTTTTGAAGCTTGCACACTAAGTCAGGATATGAAAGAGTTAGGCCAGGTGGAGGCTTCATGTATACTTCTTCATTAAGATATCCATGTAAGAAGGCTGTATTAACATCTAACTGGAACAAAGGCCATTGTTGGGAAGCTGCAATAGACAAGAGAACTCTGATAGTGGTCATTTTGACAACAGGGCTACATTTGGCATGCTACATTTAGCATGACCTTATAATTTAAATCTTCTTAATTTATTTTCTTCTATAGTTGGAATTTATTTTCTTCTTAATTTATTTCCTTTTTTGGTGTTTACTTTCTAGTTTTCATGGAAGAGTACACTCGTAATCTAGACCGTTCGTCTGCTGGATATGTTAAAACTAACTATTTTCACTAAAAATTAAATTTGAATTCTTCCGATCTCTTCATCTTAAAGAGAACTCATATTAACGACTTGAGCTAATTGCTTGGTTCCATTAATAATACTTTAAGTAATAAACACTTCACATTAGATATTGTTTGGAACAAAGGTGCTCCTTTGAAAGTGTCTTTGTTCACTTTGAGATTGTTAAGGTTACCAACTAAAGACAACTTGATCTGCCGTGGAATACTTCATTTGGGCTCATTATTGTGTTTTGGTGGTTGTGGAGTTTCAGAAACCTCCAATCATTTGTTTCTTGGTTGTGATATTTCTATACCGCGCTTTGGTGTAAAATTCTTTCCTGGTTAGGTATTTCTTGTCCTCTACCAACTATAATATTTGACCATGCTTTGCAATTTTGTAATGCCTATATGTTTAATAAAAATGTAAAGCTTGATTTTCAAACGATATGGTTGACATTAGGGGTGAGCATCGGTCGGGTTCGGTCGGATTCGGTGTGAAAACTCAAACTAAGCCACCATTGTTGAAGCTTAGATTGAACCATGAAGCATAAATGCAGAGAATGCAATAGAGAAGAAGCAAAGAATGAATTTTTATTGATCACCAATCTAAGGAATTACACAACTCATTTGTTACTTATATACAAGTTCTAACTAGAGTTAGGTTCTAACTAACTCAAAACTGAAAGTATAACTAACTTGTAACTGTAAAAACTAACTAACAAAGCTTAACAACAAAACTAACTACTTCTAGATTCCTTGAGGCTCAAGTAACTTCTGCAATCCTTGTGTCACTAGCTTTCACACCCCCACTCAAGCTGGAATGTATATCCAACAATCCAAGCTTGCTTTCAAGGCTAGAGAATGGTCCAGGATGTAGAGACTTTGTTAGTATATCTGCCAGCTGATCTTTGAAAGATATGGGAAGCAGATGAATGATGTTTTGTTGAAGCTTGTCCCTAACCACATGGCAGTCAATTTCTATATGCTTCGTGCGTTCATGGAATACAGGATTAGCAGCTATATGAATTGCTGACTGATTGTCACAATACAAGGCTATAGGTGTTTCATGGGAGATGTTCAAATCCCTTAGCAAGTATAACAGCCATTGTCCTTCACATGTAGCCTGGGCTAAGGCTCTATATTCTGCCTCTGAAGAGGACCTAGAAACAACATTTTGTTTCTTACTTTTCCAACTCACAAGAGATGTGTCAAGAAAGAAACAATAGCCAGTGGTAGATTTCCTTGTGTCAGGACATGAAGCCCAATCTGAGTCACAAAATCCCTTAACAATTAAAGGTGATGAACTACTGAAAAACAAGCCTTTACCAGGGTTATTCTTGAGGTACTTGAGTACATGAAGTCCAGCCAACATATGTTCATTTGTAGGTGCAGATAGAAACTGACTTAACTTGCTTACAGCATAAGCTATCTCAGGTTTGGAATGTGTCAGATATTATAATCTACCAATGAGTCTTCTATAAGCTGTAGGATCAGATAAAACATTTCCAGAGTTTTTGTGAAGTTGTTGATGTGGCTGCATTGGTGTAGAGCAAGGTTTTGCTCCAAGTAAGCCAGAGTCACTTAACAAGTCTAAAGTGTATTTTCTCTGGCATAGTGAAATTCCTTGACTTGTTCTGGCTACTTCAAAACCTAGAAAATATTTAAGAACACCCAAATTTTTGATACTGAACTTGTCATTAAGGAGGGTCTTAACTGCATTGATCTCATTCATATCAGTCCCCCCTAAGACCAAATCATCTACATAGACCAAGATAACAGTAAAACCATTAGGTGACTGCTTAGTGAATAAGGAATAGTCAGACTTGGATTGAATGTAGCCTGAAGAGACAAGTGTATTAGTGAGTTTTGTATTCCACTGTCTGCTGGCCTGTTTCAATCCATACAAGGATTTTTGAAGCTTGCACACTAAGTCAGGATATGAAAGAGCTAGGCCAGGTGGAGGCTTCATGTATACTTCTTCATTAAGATCTCCATGTAAGAAGGCTGTATTAACATCTAACTGGAACAAAGGCCATTGTTGGGAAGCTGCAATAGACAAGAGAACTCTGATAGTGGTCATTTTGACAACAGGGCTACATTTAGCATGCTACATTTAGCATGACCTTATAATTTAAATCTTCTTAATTTATTTTCTTCTATAGTTGGAATTTATTTTCTTCTTAATTTATTTCCTTTTTTGGTGTTTACTTTCTAGTTTTCATGGAAGAGTACACTCGTAATCTAGACCGTTCGTCTGCTGGATATGTTAAAACTAACTATTTTCACTAAAAATTAAATTTGAATTCTTCCGATCTCTTCATCTTAAAGAGAACTCATATTAACGACTTGAGCTAATTGCTTGGTTCCATTAATAATACTTTAAGTAATAAACACTTCACATTAGATATTGTTTGGAACAAAGGTGCTCCTTTGAAAGTGTCTTTGTTCACTTTGAGATTGTTAAGGTTACCAACTAAAGACAACTTGATCTGCCGTGGAATACTTCATTTGGGCTCATTATTGTGTTTTGGTGGTTGTGGAGTTTCAGAAACCTCCAATCATTTGTTTCTTGGTTGTGATATTTCTATACCGCGCTTTGGTGTAAAATTCTTTCCTGGTTAGGTATTTCTTGTCCTCTACCAACTATAATATTTGACCATGCTTTGCAATTTTGTAATGCCTATATGTTTAATAAAAATGTAAAGCTTGATTTTCAAACGATATGGTTGACATTAGGGGTGAGCATCGGTCGGGTTCGGTCGGATTCGGTGTGAAAACTCAAACTAAGCCACCATTGTTGAAGCTTAGATTGAACCATGAAGCATAAATGCAGAGAATGCAATAGAGAAGAAGCAAAGAATGAATTTTTATTGATCACCAATCTAAGGAATTACACAACTCATTTGTTACTTATATACAAGTTCTAACTAGAGTTAGGTTCTAACTAACTCAAAACTGAAAGTATAACTAACTTGTAACTGTAAAAACTAACTAACAAAGCTTAACAACAAAACTAACTACTTCTAGATTCCTTGAGGCTCAAGTAACTTCTGCAATCCTTGTGTCACTAGCTTTCACACCCCCACTCAAGCTGGAATGTATATCCAACAATCCAAGCTTGCTTTCAAGGCTAGAGAATGGTCCAGGGTGTAGAGACTTTGTTAGTATATCTGCCAGCTGATCTTTGGAAGATATGGGAAGCAGATGAATGATGTTTTGTTGAAGCTTGTCCCTAACCACATGGCAGTCAATTTCTATATGCTTCGTGCGTTCATGGAATACAGGATTAGCAGCTATATGAATTGCTGACTGATTGTCACAATACAAGGCTATAGGTGTTTCATGGGAGATGTTCAAATCCCTTAGCAAGTATAACACCCATTGTCCTTCACATGTAGCCTGAGCTAAGGCTCTATATTCTGCCTCTGAAGAGGACCTAGAAACAACATTTTGTTTCTTACTTTTCCAACTCACAAGAGATGTGTCAAGAAAGAAACAATAGCCAGTGGTAGATCTCCTTGTGTCAGGACATGAAGCCCAATCTGAGTCACAAAATCCCTTAACAATTAAAGGTGATGAACTACTGAAAAACAAGCCTTTACCAGGGTTATTCTTGAGGTACTTGAGTACATGAAGTCCAGCCAACATATGTTCATTTGTAGGTGCAGATAGAAACTGACTCAACTTGTTTACAGCATAAGCTATCTCAGGTTTGGAATGTGTCAGATATAATAATCTACCAATGAGTCTTCTATAAGCTGTAGGATCAGATAAAACATTTCCAGAGTTTTTGTGAAGTTGTTGATGTGGCTGCATTGGTGTAGAGCAAGGTTTTGCTCCAAGTAAGCCAGAGTCACTTAACAAGTCTAAAGTGTATTTTCTCTGGCATAGTGAAATTCCTTGACTTGTTCTGGCTACTTCAAAACCTAGAAAATATTTAAGAACACCCAAATCTTTGATACTGAACTTGTCATTAAAGAGGGTCTTAACTGCATTGATCTCATTCATATCAGTCCCCCCTAAGACCAAATCATCTACATAGACCAAGATAACAGTAAAACTGTAACACCCCGATTTTCAAAGCCTAAAAGTAGGCACTTCTCTTTTTTTTTTTTTTTAAACACGAGACAGAGTGCGCGGAAAATATTTTACAAGAGCCGGCATTAATCATACCACAGGACTAATTATAAATAATAGTGCTTCAGAGAAGCAAAGTGTATTACCTGAATATTTACAACCCCACGGACAAAGGGTCTAACAGCTACCAAATTAAATATTCAGAATACAGTCACCCAAAAGAGTCAGAATACTACCCCTAACTAAATGCACGGTGTACAAGACACACCGGCACACAGGCTAATCAGATTCGCTACGCCACTTGATCACTAAAAATCCTACGTCGTCACCGTCTCCCTCACGAGCATCGGTAACATAGGGTGATCCATCATCTGGGTGGGACGATGCCCGCGAAAATCACAGCAAGGGTCACCACACATAACATAGATGCAAATAACTTATATACATATATATATCTAAAGCGGTAATCACATAGCAATTTCTCATAAATTGCACACAGCATAGAAACACACCAAAGCCTAGCAATGCAGACTCTAAATGATGGTGATCACCCTAAACGGGGCTTTCTCACATGCATGAATTCCGGAATTTAACCTCTCCGCAGAGAGTCGTAGGTCCAACCCCTACTAAACCCCGCAGGGCAGGTGAAGTCACACAGACTATAACACCAAGGTGAAGTCACACAGACTCTAACACCAAACTCAATAAAAATCCCGCAGGATTAGGTGAAGTCACACAGACTATAACACCCGGTGCTTAGGTGAAGCCACACAGTCTCTAACACCCGTACACGCAACTATGAAATGCATGAGCATACTCTATATTTCAGCACATATAGGGCAGTCACACAGACAAATCCCCGGTGAAGTCACACAGACAAACACCCGTGTAGTCTCCACTGACATACACGTTTTCACACATGCTCATGCAACATTCAATATACATATCACACAAGCATATGTAATTCCAAACATGTCATCACATATATTTAATCAAATCATATGTAAGACATAGGCATATATTCTTAAACCAATACTCGTCTCGAGAATACATCACATAATCATGCCAAACACACAAACACATCACAACACCAGGCATACATACATATCATTAAAGATATAATGCGGAAATAAAGTGATGCCCTTACCTTGGCAAGCTTCCACAACCTCTTCCCGTACAACTCTACGATACGCGTTACCTAAAATTAAATAGCGTAACGTCAATAAAATATTCCTCGTTCCTTCTATCGAAACGAAACTAGCTCTCAAGTTTCCAGGGAAGTCTAAAGTACTTTCTAAAACTACCCCTCAACGATCTCAGGTTATTCTCATAGCGTTTAAAAATTCACGAAGTTTATTATACTATTTTTATAACATAAAGTGCATTTTGTTTTCAAATCATAAACTAAAACCATTTTGAATTTTCCACTTTGAGAACTTGTTTCACACTCAATTAAAACACTCGAAACACAATTAAAACTTTTCGAAAATATTTTTAACAAAACTCGAAGTTTTCTTGCGTTACAAGTTATACACTTTTTTCTTCCTAACAACCTTTCCGATACCAATTTCTCTTCAAACTAAGGTTATTCAAATCATACAAGATTTTTCACAAAATTGTGGACTTAGAAAATTTTTGAGATTTTTCCTCCCTACTCAAAAGTGGTTCGGCCAAGTCCTAGAAATCGGGCTTCCGTGCGAAATTTTTCACTTTTTAATACGTGGTAATATCTCATAATACCTAACTAGGGCTTATCAAAGCGATTTAGAAATTATAGAGTCGAATCTCAAATTTCGAGAAATTCTCAAATATGGTTTTTCTTAAGGCAAATAATCTATTTCCTTTTCAAACCATCCCATAACCAATTAAACAATTATACACCCTAAAACCATTTGAAAACAACTCATGAGTTCTTAAAAACTTTTCACAAAAATAAAAGTTTACTTGTGCTACAAGTTACAAGTTTTCCTTTCAAATAAAATGGCCATAACTCATTCAATTTTTATCCGATCGAGACGAGCCATACGCCAAAATCTTCGTTTCGAAAAGACGGATCGGATTGTTAACTTTCAAGGACGCGAAAACAACTTTAAAATGACGAAAATACCCTTTCTAATTCTGCCAGAGTTGGGAATCACACCATAATTTATTTTTCTTTCATTTCAAAAGCATGGCATTAACCAATTAGTTCTCAAAATCATTTAATTGATTCAACAAAACATTTCCTAAACATAATCCACAAATCAAAATAGTTTTCCCAAATTTTTCATGAACACCAACAAAAAATATTTTCTTGTTTTTCAAAACAAAGTTCATAATCACATATCCATTTTGTCACAAAGCTCTAATCTAGCATCAAGAATCAAATCCCTTATCAACTTAACATGATTATGATCTTTTCAATTTTTTTTTTTCTTAAAACCCTAACCAAAATTTGTGAACACTTTTAAATCAACCATGAGAATCTTAAGGCTATGCTTGAACAAGCTATGTTACTACCAATCACTACCTCTCATGAAGCCATAACTAAAATTCTCATGAATTTGCTCAAGAACACAAAAATAAAATTCTAAGAATTTATGAGTTTTTATGAGCAATTAAGGAAGGAGAGGTCTAGTTACCTCAAGAGAAGGAGAAGATCAAATAGCTTGATGATTCCTAGCACAATCCAAAGCAACTCTTGAGAGGAGGAGAAAATTTTGAAGTGTGAGAGTGAGAGGAAGAGAGTTCGGCCGAGTGAGGGAGAAGAGGAGAGAAAATTTTGAACTTTTGTTTATGGTCTAATGAATCACCACACCTAGTTGAAAACTCTTGTTCACTCTCAACCATAGGATTAAAGTGTAAAGTGGCTTGGTTAAACCCCAACCATGGGATTAAACTAGGAAGACATGTGGTTTCACTCTTAGCCTCCCATCCAATCTTGGTCACCAAGCATCACTCATGGCTACTTGATCTTACTTATAAGTTTCTAATTAATCATATCCCTTTGATCATATAGTAAAAGGTGCAAGACTAAATCCTAGCCATTTGATCAAATAGTATTAATTGCTAAGATTCAAATCTAGCCATTGGATCAATCCAAGTCTATCCTCACAAGATATTTTCTATGCTCCTAGAAACCACCTCGCCTCACAGCTCTAGCTTTCGCTTGCGGACGAGTCGCGCATTGCTAATGGACGAAACTTGCGAAAATAGAAAATCTACGAAATAAAAGTTCGTCGTAAATCATTTCTAGAAATCATCGCTAAACTTTATTCCTCGACTGAAATTTTTATCCTAACCTTCTAAAAATATTCTGAATCCAAATTCTAACTCGCGCCGATATATAAAGTCTCTATTTAAAATTCGACGAAAAATAGAAATCGTAAATTTTTCGACAGCGGTTACCATTTTCTACTCGTTTTTCCAAAAAGCGGAGAAAGTCAAATTTCGAAATTCTGAAGACACAGGAACGTTCTCATAGATAAATAAAGACCAAGGAATAAAAGTCTGTGCATTTCCAGCACACGAGCACAAAACAGGCTCCATCTCAGCAAAAGTGTTATTATTACGACGATACTCACAAAACACTTAACCAAAAACCCTAAATTTCTTAGCCATTACTTATTTTCCTCACACAGACGGTATCGTGGAATTACGGGTCTTACAAAAACCATTAGGTGACTGCTTAGTGAATAAGGAATAGTCAGACTTGGATTGAATGTAGCCTGAAGAGACAAGTGTATTAGTGAGTTTTGTATTCCACTGTCTGCTGGCCTGTTTTAATCCATACAAGGATTTTTGAAGCTTGCACACTAAGTCAGGATATGAAAGAGCTAGGCCAGGTGGAGGCTTCATGTATACTTCTTCATTAAGATCTCCATGTAAGAAGGCTGTATTAACATCTAACTGGAACAAAGGCCATTGTTGGGAAGCTGCAATAGACAAGAGAACTCTGATAGTGGTCATTTTGACAACAGGGCTACATTTAGCATGCTACATTTAGCATGACCTTATAATTTAAATCTTCTTAATTTATTTTCTTCTATAGTTGGAATTTATTTTCTTCTTAATTTATTTCCTTTTTTGGTGTTTACTTTCTAGTTTTCATGGAAGAGTACACTCGTAATCTAGACCGTTCGTCTGCTGGATATGTTAAAACTAACTATTTTCACTAAAAATTAAATTTGAATTCTTCCGATCTCTTCATCTTAAAGAGAACTCATATTAACGACTTGAGCTAATTGCTTGGTTCCATTAATAATACTTTAAGTAATAAACACTTCACATTAGATATTGTTTGGAACAAAGGTGCTCCTTTGAAAGTGTCTTTGTTCACTTTGAGATTGTTAAGGTTACCAACTAAAGACAACTTGATCTGCCGTGGAATACTTCATTTGGGCTCATTATTGTGTTTTGGTGGTTGTGGAGTTTCAGAAACCTCCGATCATTTGTTTCTTGGTTGTGATATTTCTATACCGCGCTTTGGTGTAAAATTCTTTCCTGGTTAGGTATTTCTTGTCCTCTACCAACTATAATATTTGACCATGCTTTGCAATTTTGTAATGCCTATATGTTTAATAAAAATGTAAAGCTTGATTTTCAAACGATATGGTTGACATTAGAGGTGAGCATCGGTCGGGTTCGGTCGGATTCGGTGTGAAAACTCAAACTAAGCCACCATTGTTGAAGCTTAGATTGAACCATGAAGCATAAATGCAGAGAATGCAATAGAGAAGAAGCAAAGAATGAATTTTTATTGATCACCAATCTAAGGAATTACACAACTCATTTGTTACTTATATACAAGTTCTAACTAGAGTTAGGTTCTAACTAACTCAAAACTGAAAGTATAACTAACTTGTAACTGTAAAAACTAACTAACAAAGCTTAACAACAAAACTAACTACTTCTAGATTCCTTGAGGCTCAAGTAACTTCTGCAATCCTTGTGTCACTAGCTTTCACACCCCCACTCAAGCTGGAATGTATATCCAACAATCCAAGCTTGCTTTCAAGGCTAGAGAATGGTCCAGGATGTAGAGACTTTGTTAGTATATCTGCCAGCTGATCTTTGGAAGATATGGGAAGCAGATGAATGATGTTTTGTTGAAGCTTGTCCCTAACCACATGGCAATCAATTTCTATATGCTTCGTGCGTTCATGGAATACAGGATTAGCAGCTATATGAATTGCTGACTGATTGTCACAATACAAGGCTATAGGTGTTTCATGGGAGATGTTCAAATCCCTTAGCAAGTATAACAGCCATTGTCCTTCACATGTAGCCTGGGCTAAGGCTCTATATTCTGCCTCTGAAGAGGACCTAGAAACAACATTTTGTTTCTTACTTTTCCAACTCACAAGAGATGTGTCAAGAAAGAAACAATAGCCAATGGTAGATCTCCTTGTGTCAGGACATGAAGCCCAATCTGAGTCACAAAATCCCTTAACAATTAAAGGTGATGAACTACTGAAAAACAAGCCTTTACCAGGGTTATTCTTGAGGTACTTGAGTACATGAAGTCCAACCAACATATGTTCATTTGTAGGTGCAGATAGAAACTGACTTAACTTGCTTACAGCATAAGCTATCTCAGGTTTGGAATGTGTCAGATATAATATTCTACCAATGAGTATTCTATAAGCTGTAGGATCAGATAAAACATTTCCATAGTTTTTGTGAAGTTGTTGATGTGGCTGCATTGGTGTAGAGCAAGGTTTTGCTCCAAGTAAGCCAGAGTCACTTAACAAGTCTAAAGTGTATTTTCTCTGGCATAGTGAAATTCCTTGACTTGTTCTGGCTACTTCAAAACCTAGAAAATATTTAAGAACACCCAAATCTTTGATACTGAACTTGTCATTAAGGAGGGTCTTAACTGCATTGATCTCATTCATATCAGTCCCCCCTAAGACCAAATCATCTACATAGACCAAGATAACAGTAAAACCATTAGGTGACTGCTTAGTGAATAAGGAATAGTCAGACTTGGATTGAATGTAGCCTGAAGAGACAAGTGTATTAGTGAGTTTTGTATTCCACTGTCTGCTGGCCTGTTTTAATCCATACAAGGATTTTTGAAGCTTGCACACTAAGTCAGGATATGAAAGAGCTAGGCCAGGTGGAGGCTTCATGTATACTTCTTCATTAAGATCTCCATGTAAGAAGGCTGTATTAACATCTAACTGGAACAAAGGCCATTGTTGGGAAGCTGCAATAGACAAGAGAACTCTGATAGTGGTCATTTTGACAACAGGGCTACATTTAGCATGCTACATTTAGCATGACCTTATAATTTAAATCTTCTTAATTTATTTTCTTCTATAGTTGGAATTTATTTTCTTCTTAATTTATTTCCTTTTTTGGTGTTTACTTTCTAGTTTTCATGGAAGAGTACACTCGTAATCTAGACCGTTCGTCTGCTGGATATGTTAAAACTAACTATTTTCACTAAAAATTAAATTTGAATTCTTCCGATCTCTTCATCTTAAAGAGAACTCATATTAACGACTTGAGCTAATTGCTTGGTTCCATTAATAATACTTTAAGTAATAAACACTTCACATTAGATATTGTTTGGAACAAAGGTGCTCCTTTGAAAGTGTCTTTGTTCACTTTGAGATTGTTAAGGTTACCAACTAAAGACAACTTGATCTGCCGTGGAATACTTCATTTGGGCTCATTATTGTGTTTTGGTGGTTGTGGAGTTTCAGAAACCTCCAATCATTTGTTTCTTGGTTGTGATATTTTTATACCGCGCTTTGGTGTAAAATTCTTTCCTGGTTAGGTATTTCTTGTCCTCTACCAACTATAATATTTGACCATGCTTTGCAATTTTGTAATGCCTATATGTTTAATAAAAATGTAAAGCTTGATTTTCAAACGATATGGTTGACATTAGGGGTGAGCATCGGTCGGGTTCGGTCGGATTCGGTGTGAAAACTCAAACTAAGCCACCATTGTTGAAGCTTAGATTGAACCATGAAGCATAAATGCAGAGAATGCAATAGAGAAGAAGCAAAGAATGAATTTTTATTGATCACCAATCTAAGGAATTACACAACTCATTTGTTACTTATATACAAGTTCTAACTAGAGTTAGGTTCTAACTAACTCAAAACTGAAAGTATAACTAACTTGTAACTGTAAAAACTAACTAACAAAGCTTAACAACAAAACTAACTACTTCTAGATTCCTTGAGGCTCAAGTAACTTCTGCAATCCTTGTGTCACTAGCTTTCACACCCCCACTCAAGCTGGAATGTATATCCAACAATCCAAGCTTGCTTTCAAGGCTAGAGAATGGTCCTGGATGTAGAGACTTTGTTAGTATATCTGCCAGCTGATCTTTGGAAGATATGGGAAGCAGATGAATGATGTTTTGTTGAAGCTTGTCCCTAACCACATGGCAGTCAATTTCTATATGCTTCGTGCGTTCATGGAATACAGGATTAGCAGCTATATGAATTGTTGACTGATTGTCACAATACAAGGCTATAGGTGTTTCATGGGAGATGTTCAAATCCCTTAGCAAGTATAACAGCCATTGTCCTTCACATGTAGCCTGGGCTAAGGCTCTATATTCTGCCTCTGAAGAGGACCTAGAAACAACATTTTGTTTCTTACTTTTCCAACTCACAAGAGATGTGCCAAGAAAGAAACAATAGCCAGTGGTAGATCTCCTTGTGTCAGGACATGAAGCCCAATCTGAGTCACAAAATCCCTTAACAATTAAAGGTGATGAACTACTGAAAAACAAGCCTTTACCAGGGTTATTCTTGAGGTACTTGAGTACATGAAGTCCAGCCAACATATGTTCATTTGTAGGTGCAGATAGAAACTGACTTAACTTGCTTACAGCATAAGCTATCTCAGGTTTGGAATGTGTCAGATATAATAATCTACCAATGAGTCTTCTATAAGCTGTAGGATCAGATAAAACATTTCCAGAGTTTTTGTGAAGTTGTTGATGTGGCTGCATTGGTGTAGAGCAAGGTTTTGCTCCAAGTAAGCCAGAGTCACTTAACAAGTCTAAAGTGTATTTTCTCTGGCATAGTGAAATTCCTTGACTTGTTCTGGCTACTTCAAAACCTAGAAAATATTTAAGAACACCCAAATCTTTGATACTGAACTTGTCATTAAGGAGGGTCTTAACTGCATTGATCTCATTCATATCAGTCCCCCCTAAGACCAAATCATCTACATAGACCAAGATAACAGTAAAACCATTAGGTGACTGCTTAGTGAATAAGGAATAGTCAGACTTGGATTGAATGTAGCCTGAAGAGACAAGTGTATTAATGAGTTTTGTATTCCACTGTCTGCTGGCCTGTTTTAATCCATACAAGGATTTTTGAAGCTTGCACACTAAGTCAGGATATGAAAGAGCTAGGCCAGGTGGAGGCTTCATGTATACTTCTTCATTAAGATCTCCATGTAAGAAGGCTGTATTAACATCTAACTGGAACAAAGGCCATTGTTGGGAAGCTGCAATAGACAAGAGAACTCTGATAGTGGTCATTTTGACAACAGGGCTAAAAGTATCAAGATAGTCTAACCCTTCAGTTTGTGTGAAACCCTTGGCAACTAATCTGGCTTTGTATCTCTCAACAAAGCCTTCAGCATGTAATTTCAGCTTGAACACCCATTTACACCCTATGGCCTTCTTATGTGGTGGAAGATGTACAAGACTCCAAGTGTTTGTGTTCATCAAGGCAGACAAATCAGTTTTGATAGCATTAGTCCAATTCTCATTTTTCAAGGCCTCTTCATAGCATGTAGGTTAAGAGATTGTAGATAGACTCATGACATAGTGTGTGTGTGTGTGCAGAAGAAAGATTTTGAGAAGACATGAATGCAGATAAAGGATACTTACTTGAAGATGATGGAGTGGAGACAGAAGAAGTTGAGTCATGAACTATATTGGTGAGAAGGTTGCAGAGATATTCTTGAAGATATCCAGGTCTAGTGGTTTGTCTAGTGGATCTTCTAAGAGGTGCAACTGGTTGGGAAGAGGAAGGAATGGATTCTGATAAGGTGTCAGGTGAAGAAATAGGATTTGTAGAAGGAGAATTAATGTCAGAAATTTGGTTATTGTCAAGTCAGTACTGATAGGTGAAGAAGAAATGTTGGGAGTAGGAGAAGGTGAAGGATTTGCAGGTGGGTTAGAGGATAAGGTGTAATGAAATAAGTCATCTAGGTAAGCAGGGTCAGGTGTGTGTGTGTGTGTATGATGTAAAGGAGTTGAAGTATCAGATGAAGAGTTGTTGTAAGGAAACAAGTGTTCAAAAAAGATAACATCTCTAGATAGGAACAATTCTCTGGTGTGTAGATCAAACAAAATGTGACCTTTAACACCTGCTTTAAAACCCAAATAAATGCACTTTCTAGATCTAGAATCTAATTTTAGTCTATGAGCTGGTAAGGTAGTAGCAAAGCATAAAGAGCCAAAAACCTTCAATGTAGAGATATCAGGTAAGGTTTGATATAAAACTTGATATGGTGACTGGTTTTGTAGGAAGGGAGTAGGCAATCTATTGATGATATGAATAGCATGACTAACAGCATGAGACCAAAAAAATTTAGGTAAATGGGATTGAAAAAGTAATGCTCTGGTGACTCCTAAAATGTGTTGGTGCTTCCTTTCAACAATACCATTTTGTTGAGGAGTGCCAACACAAGAGGTTTGATGTATAATACCAGTGTCAGCATAGAAGTCTCTAAGGAGAAATTCATTACCATTGTCAGATCTTATACATTTGATCTTAGTGTTAAATTGAGTTTGAATCATGTGAACAAAGGATTTAATGAGAGTAGAAGTCTCAGATTTAAGCTTCATTAAGAAAATCCAAGTGAACCTACTTTTGTCATCTACAATGGTCAAAAAATATCTGTATCCTAGCATAGATGGAGCAGCAATGGGACCCCAAATGTCCATATGCACAAGATCAAAAACATGTTTAGAAATATGCTGACTATGTGGAAATGGTAACCTCTTTTGCTTAGCATAAAAACATACATCACAGGGCAAGGAAGAAGATTAAAATTTGACAGAAGGGAAAATTTTATTGATAGTAAACAACTTTTCATCTGATACATGTCCAAGTCTCATATGCCATAAGGCATGTTCATTTGGTTTATTTACAGGAATAGAAGCTATGGTATTTATACTATGTCTAGGTGGAGTGTGTGGCAAGCTAACTGTAGGAGAGATCAAGATATACAGTCCATGCTTCAACTTAGCTGTGCCAATCATCATCTTGCAGTGGGAATCCTGTATAATACATTCAGAATTATCAAAAACCAAATGACAAGCAAGTGTAAGGGTTAATTTTGGTACAGATATCAAATTGTAGGAAAATTCAAGGATATATAAAACATCAGTGAGACTAAAATTCTGGTCAAAATGAATTGTACCAGCAAGACATGTTTGAACATAAGAACCATTAGGTAACTTGATGTTGATGGGTTTAATTCTTTTCAAAAATTGGAAAAAATGCAAAGAGAAACAAACATGATCAGTGGCACCAGTATCTAGAATAAATGACTCTAGTTTAGTGCAACTGGGAAGAGTACAAACAATACTTGTGCCCAAACTGGGCTTGGAAGTGAACTGATTAATGCTATGAGATGGCATCGAAGATGAGGTTTGAAGTAATGCTAACAAAGCTTTATGCTGCTCAGGAGTAAACATCAAAGAATTAGAATCTTGATCATGTGACAAATCTTCATTGGCTTCAGATTGAACATCAGCTTCATTATTGACATGATTGATGGCACCACTATTACCACCATTTTGATTCCAATGAGGAGGATAACCATGTTTTTGAAAACAGTTATCAATTGTGTGATTTGTCATTCCACAGTGTGTGCAAATTCTAGAACCTTTGCCTTTGGAAGCATTAGATTTACCCCCTCTGAAGCCTTTACCATGATCTGAAGAGGAACCTCTACCTTGATAGTTTGTGTTGGTTGCAGCAAGGAGTTTAGACTCATCCAAAGGTATAACTGACTGCCTTTCTTGCTGAACAAGAAGAGAATACACTTTGCAAATGCTAGGTAAAGGATCCATAAGCATGATTAGCATATTGTTCATTGAGACCTTTTAGAAAACGAATAACTTGATCCCCATCCTTATAGCTACGAATCTTGGGAAGTGCTTCACATGTGGGATCACAAGAACATGAAGGAATTGGTCTGAAATTATCCAATTCTTGCCATAATTTCTTGAGTTTAGTGTAATAAGAAGAGATTGAGGAATCACCTTGTTTGAGAGCACAAATCTCATCCTGAAGATCATAGACTCTAAATATATCACATTGATAAAATCGATCCTTCAATTCTTTCCAAATGTCTGAGGCTGTATCCATCCATAACACACTTTGAGCAATCTCTGGCTCAAGAGAATTGGTAATCCAAGACATAAGCATAGTGTTAGAACGATCCCATGCCAAAGAAACACGATCATCATCATCAGGTCTTGGTAAGCTTCCATTGAGAAAATGCAGCTTGTTCTTGGAATGAATCGCAACAGTCATCGCGCGCGACCAAGAATGATAGTTGTTACCATTGAGAAGTGGCGTAACAAGAACAAGAGCAGGGTTTTCATTAGGATGCATGAAGTAAGGGTTGAGGGTGTCATTTTGATAACCTTTGTTGGCGTTGCTGTTAAAGAAGCCACCACCACGGATGCTACCGCCGCCACGAACGCTGCTAGCTGAGCCATCATCAGACATTATGAACAAAGAAAGGTGAAAGAAATTGAAGGAGAAAGAAAATAAGCAGAGAAAAAACTGCGAAGAAGAAAGGAGATTGGTGAAGAATGCAGCGGAGACGAGGATAGGTCTAATCACAGGTCGATGATACCATGTGAAAACTCAAACTAAGCCACCATTGTTGAAGCTTAGATTGAACCATGAAGCATAAATGCAAAGAATGCAATAGAGAAGAAGCAAAGAATGAATTTTTATTAATCACCAATCTAAGGAATTACACAACTCATTTGTTACTTATATACAAGTTCTAACTAGAGTTAGGTTCTAACTAACTCAAAACTGAAAGTATAACTAACTTGTAACTGTAAAAACTAACTAACAAAGCTTAACAGCAAAACTAACTACTTCTAGATTCCTTGAGGCTCAAGTAATTTCTGCAATCCTTGTGTCACTAGCTTTCACATTCGGGCCGAAAATCGTCAAACCGATAAAAACCGCGACCTTTTAATTTGGACCCAATTCCGACCGTTTACGTCTTCGGTTTGTTCGGGTTCGGGTTATACGGGTGACGGGTCCAATTGGTCGGTTTTAACGGGTTAGATTGAAACGTTTTTGTTACATTTAAAATTTCATTGATGAAAAAATTATTAGTTTTTTGACAATTCGTTCAATATTTCGTACATAATGCAACAAAATATACAATAAAAATGATGAGATGAAATTAATTTGTTTCAAATTTGTAAATTCAACGACAATAATAGATAGTAGATGAGAAGTAAAAATTAATATAAATCTAAAATATTATCTTTCACATCTCCTTTATCAACATATTACAAGTTAAAACTTGTAAAATACAACATTTTTCTCCTCTATCAAATATAGATAAAATTAACAAAGTGAAGAACATATGATATTAAGAGAAAGAAGAGGTGCTCGAAACTATAAAAAAATTAATTTGTATTTTAGAAATTGTTCGGTCGGTTTCGGTTATGAAGAGACGGATTTTTAGGACCGCACCCGCCCGTATACAACCGTTCATAACCGATTTTTCACAATTGTTGACCAGAGACCCGACCCGCACCCGACCGAGTGCTTTCATATATTGACGGTTATGTCGGTTTCGAGTCGGGTTACGGGTTTGTGCTCACCCCTAGTTGACATGTTCTTGGCAAATTTGAAATGAAAGAAATAACAGGATCTTCTCTCACAAAGATATATCGATTAATGTTTCCTTTGATAAAGGTAAAACTATTCCTTTGTGATAATTGAAGACTCGGAAAACGTTTAGTCGATTTGTTTGCCTAACTGTCCAAGAGGACAAATGGTATATTTTGTTAGGGGGTAGTAAGTTAAGACAAGTGGTATAATCTCAACAAGACGGCTTTAGCAAAAATGAGCAAGTGTTCATGGCTGCGATGGGAACAAGCATATTTTAAATCGTTAGAACTTGTAAAAATGTGATTTTTTATAATTTATAAATTTTGGTCAATTAATATTATTATTTTTACAAAAGTCAATTAATATGTCAATAAAAGAAAAGGCCAAATATAGATTCGTTAGAACTTAGTATCATAACAACCGTTTAATTTTATTTCAACACACATGTCTTCTTTTTCAGCATTTCAAATGACTACAAAAACTTGTTTGTTTTTTTGTTTTTTACTTCTACAAAACTTGTTTGCTTTTTTGACGAAAAATGAGAATACGTACTCCAAATAAAATACTACTACTAGCAAGTATTTCTACAATATAATTCTACCTAATTCAAACTTCATACTTTTCATATTTAATTTAATTGTCATTCCAACTTCAAATCTTTCTGAGTCTTCGGTCTAGTCTTGTTGAATATCATTTCTTTTCACAATTCCAGCTAGCTACAATAAAAATTAAATTCTAAAGTATAGTATACCACAAAATTTCTAGGAAATTGACATGATATGATATTGGTGCACATTTGAATAATTGTCAAAAATTCTACGTTGTGCTATAATATTGTTGAAATTCTTACACATGGAAATTCCACTTGTCTTGGTCTTGTTCTAAAGAGAAAGAATCTATGACCATATAGAAAAGTTACTAAGACTTAAGAAGAAAAGATAATTGCGCCTAAAAAATAAAATGAAGATTTTTATTACTCTAAGATATAATAATTGAATATTCTTTAAGAAAAATTGGACGTATCTTCTTCAATCGTGGATCAGTGGATCACCATCATAGTAAAAGTACCATAGTTTTTTAGCTTTAAATTTATCTCATCCCTTCAATAATTTTTTTTTGACCATCTATATATAATATATACAGTATATTTTGGATCAAAATCCTTTTATTTTTCAAAATAAAAATAAAAATAGAGAGTTTGATTTATGAGGGAAAAAATACACATTAAAGATTAGGTGGATCTACATGATGATATAAGTTTCTAGTCTTTAAATATTTTTATAAACAATTTCAACAAATTTTTATCTCAATATATTCGACATCACAATTTTTAATTCTTGTGTACCGTTCAAAATTCGAATCACTAAATGTGGACTTTTTTTCTTTTACTAAAATATGGGACTTAAAAAACTCTTTGATGTGTCTATATTTATCTTAAATATTAGATCCGATCTAATTCTTTGATAATTGTTTGAGAAAATATTTGTTAAAAACAAAATTGTTTGAGAAAATATTAAATAGTGTCCTAGAGCACTAACTAGATACTACTAAATTAAGATGGTAAAATAATTTTGAAAATTTGTGTAATTAATTTTTTAAAAATAAAATAAAAGATATTTTCAAATCTCCAATATTGAGAAAATTGTTTCTAGTCTCCAATAATATCTAGAATTGGACAGATTTTTCCATGGAAAATATTAATGTTCTCTATATTCTCTTTTTAAGTTTTGTGTTTCTTTCTTTGGTCTACTTTTATATTGTTTGTTTTACTTTCTTTTCATATAACATCCTTTATATCTTTTCCACACTAACCATTAACTCTTTTAATTCTTCTCACCAAAACAGCTTTATTTGTTGACTATTTCGCCAAAACTTTGTTTTTATTTTGTTGGCTTGCGGCTCTTAGTTACTCTTTCCAAAATGTTATGCGTATTTTATTTCCAAAATGTTAACACTTAAAGTATCATTATATGTTGTGAACTTTGTTGGATTTCTTTTTTCCTTCTATTACTCATTTCATTCCTTTTTATTTGTCTTTTTAGAATAGTAACACCAAATTAAGAAAATGTATTTTTGCATTTTATCTTCCTATTATATCATCGTTTTAATCCATTAATAAATTCTTATTTTTTTGCGCAAACTTTCTCTTTCCAATAAATTTAATATATTATGTACAAAAAAAAATTAATATGTTATGTACAAAAAAAAATTCAATTTTCCAAATATATAACATTAATTAGTTTTATTGAAAAGGATAAGAGCAATTAACAAAGGTATAATTGACAAATTATATCGGTAAAATACAAAAAGGACAATTAAATAGAAACGATAAATTTAACACTAAAAGACAAGTAAAAAGGAACGGAGGGAGCATATATTTCTTTTGGCGTAAAACGATCGTATCATTTGCGCGCAATTGCAAAGATTAATCTTTCGAATCATGTGGTATCTAAATAGTGGTCAATTCTCCCTAAATGACGTCTTAACATATCTATATTTATTATTTTTTAATCTATGTGCAAAACTCTAAAATGACCAAAGTTTTAAGACCGATTAATATGGAAAAAGCTAAACAAGATTTTTAATAACAACGTATAAGGGTTACAATATTCTTGGAAGAGTTTTTTTTTAATGGCAAATAGATATGATATATACTACATCCGTTCCAAAATATAAGTCGTTTTGACCATATTACACAAATTAAAAATTGTAATCATTGTTGTATATAAAAGAGAAATTATGAGTAAGTTTACAAAATTGTCCTTCAATAATTGTATGTGAAAGATAAATGAAAGAATTGAAAGAAGAGAGAGAAATAAAAAGTTAAGGGTATAATAGGAAAAATAATATTAAATGTTTCATTGAAATTGTAAAGCGATTTATATTTTGGAACAATTTTTTTCTCCAAAACGACTTTTATTTTGGAACGGAAGGGTACCAGAAGAAATATATAATAGAAAGAAAATAATAGACGAATAATAAGGATATAATAGAAATTAATTTTATGGAAAATATAAAATAGAAATTATTAATAAAATAAGGATATAATAGACGAATAATAACTTCAATTATTAAAATGACAATTAAATAGAAACAAAAATGTTATTATGAAAATGGATGCTTAAAAATAAACGGATGGTAATATATTTGGTTTGTTGAGGTATTTATACTAAAAAAAAGAATGAATAAAAACTAATGAAAATTTGAAAAATAATTAAAAATAATAATTTATGAAATAGAAAGAAAAAGAAAATCTATTTGAAAATAATAAACAAGTAATAATTAAGATATGTGTGCCAAATTAAATTATCATTTAAAACTAAAAAATAAATAAAAAAATTGAAAATAAATGTTGAGTTGACACTTAACATAAAATATCATATTTTATAAATATGTGTGTGGTGTACTCTTGATTTGCAGCACACGTATTTAATGTAGATCGAACAGAATGTTTGCTACAATTTTTGGCTGAGATAGAAATTAATTTTAGAGCTACGTACCAACTATATATATATATATATATATATATATATATATATATATATATATATATATATATATATATATATATATATATATATATATATTGGTTATACCCTTAACTATATTAAACAGCGACTAAGCTATATTACATCCGTTCCAAGAATTTTTTTTAATGGCAAATAGATATGATATATACTACATCCGTTCCAAAATATAAGTCGTTTTGATCATATTACATAAATTAAAAATTGTACTCATTGTTGTATATAAAAGAGAAATTATGAGTAAGTTTACAAAATTGTCCTTCAATAATTGTATGGAAAAGATAAATGAAAGAATTGAAAGAAGAGAGAGAAATAAAAAGTTAAGCTATCTAGTTGATGACTATACCTTACCCAAACAATTTTAGAGCTACGTACCAACTATATTAAACAGCGACTAAGCTATCTAACACAAAAATAAAATTGTGTAATTTGGTGGGAAATACAATCATGCAGCATGCTAGTGTAATTCTTAGTTTTCGTGAATCGTGATTATAGCATGTGTTAGAAAAAGTATTTCGTTAAGACCATTGTTATTTAGTAAGAATTCTTTACATAAAAAAAGTAAGAATTAATACATGGTAAAGCCTTAAAGAATGATATCATTTAATTTCATTTTTTGTGGAAATTATGAGTGATAGTGGATGTAAACAACGGTGGAGATTTATTCTTACAACTCTTTTTCTTAAAATTTCTTACTAATTTTTTTTTCTTTTGCTAATTAAATAGATGCAAATGGTAAGGAGTTTCTTCTATCAATGAGTGAATGTTCTTGTCTACAGACGGTAGGAAGAAAATATGCACGTGTAAACTTCTTTTGTGTTCTCCAATTATAGGATTGAGGATCAGATTAATTTTTCCGGTGGACTAAGGAGCCAACAAAGTTGTGTCAAATAAAATGGCCAAATATAATTTTATGCCATATTTACATTTGATACATTTAACTTTCTAATATCAGAGGATGGAGATCTTTTACACAATTCAAATAATTATGCATAACAATATTTTGTTTCCTATGTTTATAGATGTAATTTTTAAAATGATTGATTTTATGAATAAAAAAAAAGTTAGTGGCACAACTTACTATCCATTTGTGCGTGTCTTTCATTCTTGTGTAATTATCTTATAAGAATAACGTAGTATAGTGTAAAATGATAATCACAATTTAATATATATATATATATATATATATATATATATATATATATATATATATATATATATGGAGATTTATTCTTACAACTCTTTTCCTTAAAATTTCTTACTAAAAAGTTTTTCTCTTTTGCTAATTAAATAGATGCAAATGGTAAGGAGTTTCTTCTATCAATGAGTGAATGTTCTTGTATACAGACACTAGGAAGAAAATATGCACGTGTAAACTTCTTTTGTGTTCTCCAATTATAGGATTAAGGATCATATTAGCTTTTCCGGTGGACTAAGGAGCCAACAAAGTTGTGTCAAATAAAATGGCCAAATATATTTTTATACCATATTTACATTTGATACATTTAACTTTCTAATATCAGAGGATGCAGATCTTTTACACAGTTCAAATGATTATGCATAACAATATTTTGTTTCCAATGTTTATAGATGTAATTTTTAAAATGATTGATTTTATAAATAAAAAAAGTTAACGGCACAACTTACTAACCATTTGTGCGTGTCTTTCATTCTTGTGTAATTATCTTATAAGAATGACGTAATATATGTGTGTGTGTGGTGGGGGGTAACAACTTTAATACATGTACCTTTTGGTTCTTAAGTGCCCATACATGTACTTGTTACTTACATTTTAGCTATAGAAAAAGATCTATATGTGATCATTTATCTTTTAAAACGTGCACAATATATTTCTTTTTCATTTAAAAAATATTAATGTGTAAGTTTCCAAGCCAAAATATTATATTTGATTCATTTAATCACTGATAGTGTTCCATTTTGTGTGTGCAAGAATTTTGTTAGCAATATAGTGTTAACGAAATTTTTTTTTTTTTACCCTAACATTTATCTTTCTACCCGTACAAACAATTTAATATTCCCATTTTACCTCTCTAATAATTTTGATCACCCTTACATTCAATTTAAGGCAAATTGGAAAAATGAGATTCGAAATTTAGCCACGGTATACAAAATTTCGGTTCAAGGGGGGGGGGGGGGGGGGGGGGGTAATAACTTTAATACATGTACCTTTCGGTTCTTAAGTGCCCATCCATGTACTTGTTACTTACATTTTAGCTATAGAAAAAGATCTATATGTGATCATTTATCTTTTAAAACGTGCACAATATATTTCTTTTTCATTTAAAAAATATTAATGTGTAAGTTTACAAGCCAAAATATTATATTTGATTCAATTAATCAATGATAGTGTTCCATTTTGTGTGTGCAAGAATTTTGTTAGCAATATAGTGTTAACGAATTTTTTTTTTTTACCCCAACATTTATCTTTCTACCCCTACAAACAATTAAATATTCCCATTTTACCTCTCTAATAATTTTGATCACCCTTACATTCAATTTAAATGGCAAATTGGAAAAATGAGATTCGAAATTTAGCCACGGCTAAACCGTGGCTAAAATACAAAATTTCGGTTCAAGTTTGCCGGTATACTGTTTACTGCACGAAGACGGAAAAACAACACAAGAAAATCATATAATTTGGGTGAAAACCGCTTGCTTAAATTAAAACAAATAAAAAAAAGTATTCACATGGGTGATTTTGGTTAAAAAAAAATCCAAAATCACCCCTTTTTATGAAAGAAAAAAAAAAGAAAAAAGAGAAAAAAAAACTTAATGTCTCTCTAAAAATTAAGGCTGCAGGCTTAATACGTTTGTTGCATCGTAAATTTCCACCACAAATACTATGGAGTGTTAGTCTATAATGTAAATAAAAACCCACGAATATAGAAGAAAAAATCTCTGCAGGACAGATGCAAACGTTGGAGGAAATTAAACTAGAGAATGAGTCCTTTTTTTAAATATATATATATATATATATATATATATATATATATATATATATATTCTTTTTTAAGTGTTTCTTTTCGCGCCCTTTAAATCTCATACGCACCATCTGGATTCCAATTTTACTCTTCTCGCAATGCCGGATGCGAGTGTGTAAATAGCAAAAATAGAGGTAAAAAATAGTTTACGTGCCAAAGAATAGTTCGCATCCTAGGATGCGAATCTTATAAAATATGATATTTTTATATTTTCCCTCTTTCTTTGCCCCTTATTTTTAAGGTTCGCATCCTAGAATGCGAACTGTTTTTTCCCAGCTTTGGCACCCTATGAGGTCGCTACTTAAGTAGCAAAGGAGGCAATATTGAAAATCTGGGGAGTGCATGTGAGATTCAGGGGGTGCGAAAAGAAACAGTCTTCTTTGCTGATTAGACTTAACGACAACTTTGATATTGATGGAATTAGACTTATTTTCAAAATTGAAAATAATAAGAAAACTCATACATGTGTAAAATGAGGCACCAATTGATATACTTAACTATATAATAAGAATGAACTCTCTCACAAATGCATTTGTTGTTGCATTAGTAGAAATAAGTTTTTCAAAATTAAAATTAATAAAATCTTATCTAAGATCTACAATGTCCCAACAAAGATTAAATGAATGGGCTTTATTATCGATAGAAAAAAAAAATGGTAACTGAAATTGATTATAATAGTTTAATAAATAATTGTGTATCTCAAAAAGTAAATTTTAACTAAATATTATAATTTTTTATTTGAAAATGAAAGGTCTTAATTCATAGTTCACTTTAAGTTTTATAGTGTTGTGTCGGCCCTGCCACTAAGTAAAAGTGAAAACAGGTGCACGAGAAGCACAAAAACATGAAAGGCGCGTGAGAAGCACAAGGAATGCAAAAAAAAAAAGTCATAATTTTGCTCACCAAAATAACACATAAACCAGAACTTCAATATGATGGGGAGTCGGGGAAGCTCGGGAAAAAACAAGAAGACTTTGACACCACATCTCCACCCAAAATCTTAAGGCGTTAGGTTAATGGGTCACCTCTCTTATAAATCCAACATTCTCCTCATACATAGTCGATGTGAGACTTAATTACTCACACTTAAAACCCAACATTCTCCCCCAAGTATGAGTTTCCACATACTATAGTTAATCCAATACCAGGAACCCCTCCCGCTCCCCCACCAAGCCGAACCACGGCTCTGATACCACTGTTGGGGAGTTCGGATGAATTCGGGAGAAACTATGGACTCAATGCTCCAAGATTTCAAAGAGACTTTGACACCACATCTCCATCCAAAATCTTAAGGCGTTGGGTTAATGGATTACCTCTCTTATAAATTCAATATTCTCCTCATACATAGTCGATGTAAGACTTAATTACTCACACTTGAAACCCAACACAGCAAGGTAGTGGCCATATATACCCAAGTGTAAGGCCTGAAGATTGGCATGTGATACAGATAAGTTTTTGAAAAAATTTCTTCTCTGTATGACTCTTTCATTTTACCCAATTTTTTAAAAAAAAATGAAAAACACATTCTTAAATTTTTATTCAAAGAAAAACTCTCAACAACAGTTGATCCTTGGCTGTAGAAACAACATCCACGGTAGAGGGTCCGAGCTAATAAATTATTTATAATGATTGGGACTAAAAAGTGGATTACTATGATTGGGACTAAAATACTATATTTAGTGATAAGTTGATTAGGAAGGACATGCGACTTGTGGTGGTAACGACATCATATTCATGAGTTTAACTTAAAGCATCTCTAATAGTGATACCACTTTAGGTATCATACATTATTAAAAAGTAATTTCTATAATGTCATATAATATTTATGTAATTCATACGTGTTTTGCTTCAATGGTGATACCACTTTAGGTATCATACATTATTAACAAGTTATTATTTCTATTTAATTCGATTATACAAAAAAAGTAACATTAAATTGATTATACGGTACCTTAAATAAGGTACCGGTATCATCAATTTTGATACTCTCTATGCCACGTCATGGAACTCCAATGATAAAAAAAAAAAAAAAAGATACGAATCATTAGTTTATGATACTCTCTATAATACCCTTATTGGAGATGCTCTTATGTTTGTCATTTAAAAAAACAAATTGCTATTAACTATTCCATTTTATAAGAGATTCTTATAAAATAATCAAATATATAATCGAACATCAGATTTAAGTAGTTAATGCGCTAATCTGAATTTGATTCCTGATAAAAATAATTTTTGATCAAATTTTACTTATCTCACAAACAAACTTTGAATTATCGAAACCTTATTCCCTTGAGAATAAGAGAGTTAATACTAAAAAAAATAATCAAATAGTATAGTTTTCAACACATCACATAGTTAAACAGTGATTTTTTTTTTTTTATATATATATAATCAGCATATATAGCTATTGATCAAGAAGACAAATTACTTGATGATCACACAAAAGTAAATACAACCAAATTACCAATAAAAAAAAGAGATGATAATGAATTCAAATATACTTCAAAACACACACATTCCTACATAATTGTTTAACAACCAAAATGTGAAAATAGCTAGTAGCATAATTTAATGAATTCTTTAGACAACAGAATCACCAAACCATAATCTAAAAGGACAACTTTTCAATTTCTCCTATTGGTAAATTCAGGTCCATTATTTCTCCATTAGTCACTAAGTCCTTTCCTCTAAGCACATTTAGAGTCCCAAAAGCTAATGAAGAAAAAATTGAGCAACAACTGAAATTCATATCTTGATATGAATATCTACAATTTGATCTCAAATTTCCTGTATCAAGATTATAACCAACAATAGCACCTGGTATTTGCAAATATATGATTTGTGCTTTTTCACTATAAGCAATAGGTGCAATCTTATAAGGCTCCCATTCAAATAAACTGTCAAGAAAAAATTGATGCTTAGAAACAAAAACTTTATGCATGACACAATGGACTAATTTCCATCTAAATTTTTTGGAATCATAGAATGGCCCAAGATTATGATTCTCCTTAAGAAGCTCCCAAATATTAAAACCATCAAAATCAGTGTAACAATAGTAAACACTTCCGCTCGATTCGCACAAACAGCGACGATAAGTCATCGTCGATTGCCATGACCAGTCTTCAAAAAAATTTGGCAATTGAATAAGTTCAAAGTTGTTTTTTCCAACATGATACACCAATAAGTATCCACCTATTTCCCAATGGATTGAACCATTTGAGTAAAGAGGATGTATAGAAAGTTCTTTAAACTCGATTTCGGGCAAAGATGGCAAAGTTAAGTTGATGGTATGGCTAACCTTATTCCATTTGTTAGTGTCATCAGATGACAAAATATGAAATTCTAATCCATTGATCAATTTGGTAGAATTTGCTTCAATAAGCACAACCTTAAATTGATTATTACCATCATCATTAGTGGCTAAACCAACACTAACAACATGTCCTTGTATACAAGGTTGAGGGATCATGGTAGAGTGTTTTGTGAGAGGATTGAAAACATAGTAGCAAGATTGATCAATACTATAACCTGATAAGAGAATTAAGCCATTGCATGAAGCAAGTGTTTGGACAAAATTTTCAACTGAGAAGCTTAAGGAATGGTTAAGGAAAGTTCCACTTTTTTCATTCTGATCAATAGCTAAAAACAAGAATTGAGATGAACCATTTTCAAACTGGTAGTGGCAAGTAAGATCCAAAATGTTATTGTCATGAGAAATAGTGGAGATTGTTTGAGAATTCTTTTGCTCCATGTTCATTGATTCAAATCAAAATGGTGCTTTCAGAGAAAAGAATGAGAATGATCTTATTGCTTTTTCAAGACCTGTGAACAGATAGATGAATTTGTTGGTTAGTTGACTTGACTTTAGGCTTGTGGAAGTTTCTTGGAAAGTATATGAAATACATATTCTTTCATTTTGCTCACCTTTGCAGATAAATTTAGGCAAATATAAAAATGCAATTTAACATTACAAATAACAATTAAAAAAATATCGGAGACACTAAATTTTAACGTGAGAAAACATCCATTTTAATTTATTTTTTTCATGGAACAAGATTCTTCTAATTTAATCAAAATATTGAATGCAATAGCCAGCAATGTTAAAATTCTTAAAAATAGTTTGTCGTTCATTTGAATTCTACAATACTTAAGAAATTATGACCTGTTAGAAGTCTCACATCGGATATGAGATGGCCTGAATAAGTGTTTATAAAATAGAGGCAATCCTCAGCTTACAAGCCGGTTTTGTGAGGATGAGCTAGGCCCAAAACTCATTTCTAAGATGACCGTTTACCATGTAAAAACAGGAAAATACTTACTTAGACACAACCATAAATTTGATGTGTTAGGCACACACACATAAGCAAAAAAAAAAATTAGTTCGTGTCGAATCAAACTTGCCGAAGATGAGTTACATTCGCCTCATTTAGTTCGTGAACTAAGTTCAACAACTTAATTGCTCATTCTATTTTATATTATGTTTGAATTGACTCAATTCATTGCAAGTCCTAACCAAAAACTTGAAAAGAGAATTACTTAATTTTATTCCCATGCAATTAATTTTGATATAGGGACTGCCAAAACTAAAAGTGTTTTGAAATAAATTATATTCAGCAAGAACATCATCTTTAACTAATTTCATCTTCTTTCAATCGTAATGATTCACTTCAAGAGGTTTTCATTAAGGAATATTTTCACAAAATAAATATTGTCTTAGTCTTTATAAATTTCAAACGGAGATACTCTATTGACCCTAAAAAAGAAGGAAAAAAAAAAAAAAACCATGGAAACCATACCTAATTCAGTAAAAAAAAAAAAGTCGCTATGTTAATAATGGTACACTAAACCTTCCTAGTAACACAAGTAAGAACGGCTAAGGCTACCATACGTGAGCTTATCAGGTCTCGCACCGTACGCGAGCAAAATAAACCAGATCTCCATGGAATATGCTCTTGACACATGCATTTGAAATTTAATTAATAATTTTGTTGGTTCCACTATTATAGAGTTAACATTGTTATTTCTCATAATTAAAATAGTTGTATTATTAGTTTTTAGTTTAAAATATAGCTGGCTAATCCAATTAACAAGTAGTCGAATGTGGAACAATACTTAAAATTATCTGAAATTTTAACGACTGTCAATAATATTTTTTTAAAGTAAAATTTACAACTCTTCATATTTTTACGGCTATAAAAATGACATTATTAACTTTAATTTAGTACGAGTTACATATTTATTGTATGTTGTTTTAATTAAATCGATGTTAATTAAATCATTATTTTAATCATAAATATAAAAATAATCATTAAATTACAATTTCAAACATAAACATATATTATCGATAATATTTTAAATATTTTTTAGAAACCGGTCTACCATGACATTTTGAAGAAGTGGTCCATATTAGAATTTGTCATACTTTTCACACATATATTTGGACTAACAAACGAATGTGAAAAATAATTTCGATGATTGGACTTCGAATGGATAGACATGCTGTAATAACAGTCTCATCGAAAATATAATTTTAATGAAAGGGTGATGAAGTTTACCTAAAACTATCGATTTTGATTGGAGATTTCAAATTTAATCAATTCGACCATTCAATATCACCTAACTGGACTGACAAACGAATGAAAAAAGAATATTGATGATCAGACTTCAAATGGATAGACAAGTTGTATTAACAGTCTCATCGGAAACCTAGTTTTAATGAAAAGGTCATGAACTTTGACTTAAACTATCGATTTTGATCGGAGATTTCAAATTTAATCAATCTGACCGTTTAATATCACCTAATTGGACTAAAAAAAGAATGAAAAAAATAATTTTGAAGACCGGACTCCTAATGGATAGACCGATTGTAATGGCAATCACATCGAAAACTTAGTTTTGATGAAAGGGTCATGAACTTTGATTGAAACTACCGATTTTGATCGAAGATTTCAAATTTAATCAATCCGATCGTTCAGTATCATCTAATTGGACTAACAAACGAATGAAAGAATTTTGATCATCAGACTTCGAATGGATTGAGAGATTGTAATAACAATCTCATAGGAAACCTTGTTTTAATGAAAGGGTCATAAAGTTTACTTAAAACTATCGATTTTAACTGAAGATTTTTTGCAGCGCACATACATATATATTTTTTATTATTATAAAAATGCTGAGATGAAACTCCAACGGCTTGGTTTAGTGGAAAAATGACAGGTCTTGAATCCGAGAGGTCCCGGGTTCGAGCCCCGCTAGTGCCTTTGGAGGGAGTTAAATGTAAATACTTATTAAAGTGCTCTTTGAGTCCTACGGTCTTCCCTGCCTTGGACTGAGGCATCATCCCCTCACCCTAAATTTTTTTTTTATTAAAAAAAAATGTTGAGATGACATGTGAGGGGATGATGCCTCAGTCCAAGGCAGGGAAGACCGTAGGGCTCAAAGAGCACTTTAATAAGTATTTACATTTACCTCCCTCCAAAGGCACTAGCGGGGCTCGAACCCGGGACCTCTCGGATTCAAGACCTGTCATTTTACCACTAAACCAAGCCGTTGGAGTTTCATCTCAGCATTTTTCTAATAATAAAAAATATATATGTATGTGCGCTGCAAAAAATCTTCAGTTAAAATCGATAGTTTTAAGTAAACTTTATGACCCTTTCATTAAAACAAGGTTTCCTATGAGATTGTTATTACAATCTCTCAATCCATTCGAAGTCTGATGATCAAAATTCTTTCATTCGTTTGTTAGTCCAATTAGATGATACTGAACGATCGGATTGATTAAATTTGAAATCTTCGATCAAAATCGGTAGTTTCAATCAAAGTTCATGACCCTTTCATCAAAACTAAGTTTTTGATGTGATTGCCATTACAATCGGTCTATCCATTAGGAGTCCGGTCTTCAAAATTATTTTTTTCATTCTTTTTTTAGTCCAATTAGGTGATATTAAACGGTCAGATTGATTAAATTTGAAATCTCCGATCAAAATCGATAGTTTAAGTCAAAGTTCATGACCTTTTCATTAAAACTAGGTTTCCGATGAGACTGTTAATACAACTTGTCTATCCATTTGAAGTCTGATCATCAAAATTCTTTTTTCATTCGTTTGTCAGTCCAGTTAGGTGATATTGAATGGTCGAATTGATTAAATTTGAAATCTCCAATCAAAATCGATAGTTTTAGGTAAACTTCATCACCCTTTCATTAAAATTATATTTCCGATGAGACTGTTATTACAGCATGTCTATCCATTCGGAGTCCAATCATCGAAATTATTTTTCACATTCGTTTGTTAGTCCAAATATATGTGTGAAAAGTATGACAAATTCTAATATGGACCACTTCTTCAAAATGTCATGGTAGACCGATTTCTAAAAAATATTTAAAATATTATCGATAATATATGTTTATGTTTGAAATTGTAATTTAATGATTTTTTTATATTTATGATTAAAATAATGATTTAATTAACATCGATTTAATTAAAACAACATACAATAAATATGTAACTCGTACTAAATTAAAGTTAATAATGTCATTTTTATAGCCGTAAAAATATGAAGAGTTGTAAATTTTACTTTTAAAAAATATTATTGACAGTCGTTAAAATTTCAGATAATTTTAAGTATTGTTCCACATTCGACTACTTGTTAATTGTATTAGCCAGCTATATTTTAAACTAAAAACTAATAATACAACTATTTTAATTATGAGAAATAACAATGTTAACCCTATAATAGTGGAACCAACAAAATTATTAATTAAATTTCAAATGCATGTGTCAAGAGCATATTCCATGGAGATCCGGTTTATTTTGCTCGCGTACGGTGCGAGACCTGATAAGCTCACGTATGGTAGCCTTAGCCAAGTAAGAACGAAATACTAACCAATTACGAAATGTTGAAACCGATCAACAAAAGAGCAACTGACGCCGCGGCGGCGGCGAGCGACGCTACAGTTCTTTCTTCTTTTCCTATTTTCTTTCCGCGCACGTTACTTATTTCTACGCAGCACTGTTGTTTGTTTTTTTTAGACAAAATATCAATGGAAGTTTTAAACCTTCATTTTAGGATTAATTCGGTTTCATTCATTTTTTTTTTTACAATTTTCATTCTTTATTTTTTTTTTTCTTACAATACATTCCTTTTATTTTTTTATTTTTTTATTCAATCAATGGTATACAAAACAATTCCTAATAAATAAATTTGTGATGATTCACTTACAAAAATCATATACATATGACCTGTTTGTAAAAGATTATATATATAGAGGAGAGATCTGTTGACTTCAGGAGTAAGTCTTCCATTGACTTATTCCGCTTAATAACTCGATATCGGCATTATATTTTTTCAATCCAACCGTTGAATTCAAAGTTCTCTTGGAGTAGATCATCTCCACAAATTTTTATAAAAATTTAAAAAATGTAAGTTATGTATTCAGACCATTGAAATTCAACGGGTTTTTGAAAAGTTTGTCATACGTTCAATTGAAGTTATCAGAAAAAGTATCAAACGGTTTTGAAATTTTATAAAAATTTGTAGAGTTGATCTACTCAATGAGAACTTTAAATTCAAGGGTTGGATTGAAGAAATATAATGTCGATATCGAGTTATTAAGCGGAGTAAATCAATTGAGACTTACTCTTGAAGTCAACGGATCTCTCCTCATATATATATATATATATATATATATATATATATATATATATATATATATATATATATATATATAAGAGAAGAATTACATGAATAAATTTCCACATTTATTTACATCTATTATCCATATAATTTTTACTAAAAAATGAAATTAAAATGACAACATTTTTTAAAAATATTATCATGTGTTGATTCTTGCAAATTTTTTCTTTAAATTCTTCATAACAAATAGCATTATATATTGTACTTCAAAATATCCCCGTCGAAAATTGTTTGGATTAGCTCCTAGAGAATGAACGCCAAATTGGACCAACACATGGCTAGTACCATGTGGAAGTGGCCTGTAACTGCTAGGTAAAAAAAAAAAATTATGTTTTCTACTTGCATCCTAAAAAAATTTGATTACACCTTAGATTGACTAAAATGTCCTTATGTTATGCATATGTAAACTCAATTTACATAACTTTATTTAAAATCATAACTCATGCAGATTGAGTTAATTTAAATTGATGTAAACTGAGAAATTAACGTAAACTTCTTAAACCACCAAATGTAAGTGAGAACTCAATTTACATAACTTACGTAGATTGAGTTTAGTCAAATTTATGTAAACTGTCAATTAACATAAACCCCTTAAACCATTGAATGTAAGTGTGAAGTGTGAAATGAGTTTACATATGTATTTACTATGTTTGCAAATCTATTTTTCGCTACGTGAATTTATATTACAATAAGCATTAGCGATTTAGTAAACTTTTTACATTCACTAACCTATGCAATCGTGCAAGAAAATATAAATTGCTTGAAAATTAAATAGATAATATCATAAAATTGAATAAATATAAATTTAATAACATATCTTAATGAAATACCTTCAAATTCAATCTTTAATTAATTGAAATTAATGACAAGTTAATTGAGTTTGTGAGAAAGAACACATGAATGGAGTTTATGAGAGAGAGGACGGTGAAGCAGAAACATAAGAAATAGAATAAAAGATAAAGAACTGTTTTTAAAAATTTATATAAGAGACAATTTTGGTATTATGATTAATTACGCAAAGGGGCATCTTCGTCACTTTGAGGGACGTGAGGGTAAACATAAGGGCCTAGATAGCAATTTTCATTGAACTAAGATGGATCGGGCTGTTGGCTCGAGAAAAGGTTTTATCAGGGAAGGAATAAGAAAAAACTTTGTTGACTGAAGAATAAAGAAATTATTTTCAATGGGAGGGCGGACAAAGCTTAAGGTGAAGCATGCACACCATTATTGATGATGCTTTGATGTATGTTTAAATTATGAAATCACTGACATAACCCTATTGTTAAATTCTAGTACTAAAAAGACGAACAATACTCAAGATACAAATCTTATATAAGAAGTAATATAAGGTCTCCTATAAACAAAACCTAAAGATACAAATTTTTAAGATCTTTAAAACTTCGGTAAAATGACAGAGCTCTAAAGAAATATATCCAACATAATGCTTTACCCTTCAATCTTCATCCAACTACTGTTTTGTAGAGAAAAGAAAATATAAACAAAAAAACACATAACCAAACAAGAGATCTAATAGCATGATGGAAATAAAAATAGCAGCAGTACTTAAAAACCATAATAACCACGTAAACATTTAAAGGACATACATTGGAGCCAAGGATTAAGGATTCAAGTCGAGTGGCTGAACTATATTAATGGAGAACCTAACTTACAATCATAAAGACAAATTGTCCAGACACAAAAGCTGCAACAAGCAGCAACTACGCAAAGCAACGATACTTAAACATCAAAATGACCGAGATCAAAAACCATAATCTATCTTAACTTGGGCCGCTTCGGCATGCTACTACTTAGGTTGCCTCGTGACTTACCAAAGGCAGCTTTGGCCTTCCTTCTTTTCCTGTCTTCTTCACTGTCAGACTCGTTCCCTTTCTCCCTATCTGCATTGCTTGCTTCCTTCTCCAGTTCTTCCCATGTCTTTCCTTTCTCTTCCTCTGAATCCTCGTCGTCTTCCTCCTCTGATTCATCGTCGTCAGATTCAACTAGATCAGTTTCAGAATCCTCCTCTTCAGAGTCTGATTCAGGTTCCACATCTGATGGTTCATAACCTTTATCTGATTCCTCTGAGTTGTCAGATTCTGAATCAGTAGCTTCCAGATTCAGAAACTCCCAGCCACCACCATCAATGAAGCTTTGAGGGTCATCTGTGATTGTCTTCAAGATCTGACGCCAGTTGAGATTCAGCCTGCTTTCATAATATTTGATGTCTGTTGTGTCAAGCCACTCCTTGATGCCATCAAGTGATGTAGAAGGGATAGAATCAATCCTGAGGACATCGCGCTTGAAGTCCTTAAACACAATTGTCATATCAAAGTTCTTCTGCCCGAGTCCAACCCTCTCCAGATTCACAATCTCAATCTCACTTAGGGTGACAACAAGAAAAGGAGTCTCTATCAGTTCAACAAGGCAGGCTGAAGTAGGGACAATAAATACTGAAGATTTATATGGTACCCCAGGGAAGCCAAGTTCTCTAAGAGGTTGATCAAACTCCAAGTCAAGACCATTGAATTGTGGTTGTCCCCAGAGATCATTTACCCGATTCACAAAGCTTTGAAACTCTACATTAATCTTATTCTTCCTCTCTCTTTCTCTTTGTTCTTCTTCAAGCTCATCAGGATCATAAGCTGATCTCTTCCCGCCTCCAACATTCTGGACCATGTCCATTACCTCAACATAAAACTGAACATCCTTTGTCTTTTTATTTCCTACCATAATATGGTTGTGCAGATGAAAGTGCAGGAGGGTAATCATTTCATTTTCTGCCGGCTGGAAGAATGCATGTTTAATATTGGCAAACATTACATCAACACGCTCATCAGATCTGGTGGTAGAATATCGAAATCCATTCACATGAGCCTCAAGAGTGCCCGGTATCTTCCTACCACGCCCACCAAAACCAGGGCGAATCCAAAGGTCAGGCAATCTTATCGGCTTAAATCTGTTGTTGGCAAGCTGCAGTTTCTCCTGTGTAACCAAAGTTGCTCTCTCAGCTCTCTCAGACTCCCTGGCTACAACCTGTCGCCTGAGTGCTTTGATGGATTGCACAACCTCACTTATGTGCCTTGAATCCTTGGAGCGGAATGAAGCTTCCTTCAAATATATAGATCCTTGGAACTTCATTGAGTTTGAATCATGAGGACTGAAAGGGGTCCCAGGAACATTAAAAATAATTCTTACATAGCAATTGCGATTGGTGTCCTGCTGGCTGGAAACCGTTCGAATGAAAGCCACATGGAAAGGAACCATACTTCCATTAATTGGCAAGAGAACTGCTTCATTCTTTTGATCAATCTGAATCATCATCTCTCTGGGAGGGGGAAGGTCGTTTATGTTCTTGTAGGCAACCAGTTCTGCAGAAGACCTGGAAGAGGAACGGCTGTCACCTGTCTGATTACCACCACCAGCAAGTCGCCTAGCAGTTTCTTCATTTTTCTGACGAGCAAGTTCTGCCTGATGCTGCCTTCGGAGTTCCTCTTTTGAAATCTCATGATTGTCTGACCTTAGAGTTGTCTTGGACATCAAGGACTCTGCACCACTGTGATCAGCCTTTGATTTAGGCTTTTCCTCTTCCTCGTCCTCATTGAAAGAATAAGCCACATCTTTTAAAGCTTTGGAGCTCATTGAAGTCACAACTTCCGTCTTGTCTTTGTTGATGATGACTGTGTCAGCAAGCAAGAGAGAGAAGACCTTGTTCTTAGCCTTACTGTTCTCACACTGCAGATTCTGAAATCCAAGCGACACATTGAATACCATGCCTTCTTTAACTATCTGATCATTCTTAGCATTAATATTCAAACCTGACTCTCGAAACTCAATCCCAATGCCTGTCCCAGCAGATTTTGTCAAGCAGGAAACCATGTCAGGGGCATCCTTTTCCACAACAGAAACTGCAGCTTGATATGCAGCATTCAACTTATTCCCAGGCTTTAAAGAAGCAATAACAGCTTCTTGGGCCTTCAGAAGAACCTCATAAGCCTTACTTTGAATAGGGTCTGCGTCAATCAAGAAGGTCCTGGCAATATTTGAGCAGTAGCTCTTGTACCGGGCTCCGACAGCACATATAATCACACTGGCAGAGTCATAGTAAAGTGCCTCATCATTGCTGACAGCACTAGGCTTAAGATCAAACTTTCCTCCACTCTGAAAAATCGGAGGGTAACAAATGTCAACATTATCTGCCTTCAGTTTACAGTTGACTTTGGAAGGTTCCAGTATGACTTTCTCAGTCTCCTCCATCAAAGTAGAATGTAAAATTTTCTTCTCTTCATCAATTACATTCTCAAGCTTTGTAACAACGAAGTTTTTCATAACACTGGTTGTGAGGTATGCGGCTCTTTTAATGGATGTAACCTCTTCATTACTTTTTGCAGCAAACAATGCAGAAAACCCATTTGCCACATCGCAAAGATTAAATTTTGAATTTTTTAATTTTTCGGCCCATGCATCAAGCAATTTCCCTTCAGGTTCCTCTCTAGCTATGTGTCCAACAGTGGCAGAATCATGGCCATCAGACTTTGCCTGAACACGAATGGCGCGGATAATAGCATCCATAAAAGATGTTCCATCATCATTTTTAGGCTTGACATGCAATACAATCTCCACACCAACTGACTCTCTGGCAGATTTTTTTACAGATTCAAGAATAGATGCCTTCTTTTGGCTGCACAAGATATGGATCTGTTCCTTTGTGAAGACCATTATAGTTTCCGGGAACTCAAACCCAAGCAGCCACAAGAATAGAGCAGTGGATTTCAGGTATCTTAGATCTTCTGAAGGTGGAGGACATGCAACAGCAATTGCATCAGAAGATCCCCAGAGATCTGTCCTGCTTTCATCCCAATGTTTATAAAATGTCTTCAGTCTGGTTTGAAACGTATTCAGATCAATAGCATAGGCCGATCCAGCTGCACTGGCTTTTCCATTGGCCGCTTGTGTGCTTCCATTTTGATGATCAGCCATGGTCTACAATTTCTAGAGAAAAAAGAACAAATGACAAGAAACATAGATAAGAAACTAGAAGAACAATTATAGATGCAGTTGAAATTGTGAGAATTTAGATAAAAGGAAGAGAAAAAATAATAAGAACCTTAAATATTATTGATACCGACTAATAGTAAATTGATTCAAAAGACTGAAAACTCAATTATAAATCAGAACAAATCACAATAAGAATTTTTTTTTTGAATAAATCTTGATAAGAATAAGTAATATACAATATAATCCTGAGAGATACTCTAGAATTATAAACTGATCGTAAGAAATAACTTGAGATATTCTAATATAATATATAAAAGATATTATGAGATAGTTTCTTATTTTATAACAGATACAAACTCCATCACATTCTCCTTGGGGAGCAGATTATGGATGAGTGAAGGATAAAAATATTATGTTTCAGTACACCGACGATTAAAATTAAAACCTATTTACATATCTTAACATATAATAGTTATTTGTCTTATCAATCAAGTAATTGCAGTTAATTGAATTTTGGTATATATTTTTCCATTCTCACCCAACATTTGAGCATCAAAAGTAAACAAAGAAATTTATCAATACAGAAATATAAAAGAAAATGCAAACAGTATAAAATGGAGCAATGCAGAGTCCCAATGCCCCGGGGAAACCTCAAGAGGGCAGAAAAAAAGTTCTTCAAATATTAGGTGAATGATAAGCAAACGAAATCTGTGTGCAAAGTTTATGCATTATGCCACGGTGAATGGTTCTAGCAAATAGTATCTTACAGCAAAAGATTATTTAGAAGGCTTCAGTTTCATTAAAAGACAACAAACTTTTCAATAAATTTAGAAACTAGACACGACTATTTAGAAGTAGCAATCAAGAACAATGAACAAGCTTCCATTTCCAAACCTATATTCATTCACCCAAAACCCAATTTTTTTTATCAGTTCTACGATATACAGTCTTAAAGTCCCTATAAAAATCAAATGCGTTTCAAAACTAGCAAGATTATTGCCTAATATGCAATGCCAAAGCACATTGAGCACCCTGATTACAAGAACTCTACATAAATTCCCAAATTCAACACAGAAATTCAATCAGTTTTCAATTCAACAAAAGGTTTATAATCAAACGTGTGGGTAAAAGAAACATACTTTTAACATCAATAAGAATTTTAACGAGAATCAGAAACCATAATAAAACATCCAAAATCTTATCACAAAATTCAATCAACTGATTCAGCCAAAAACTTCAAATTACAACCATCCTCTTAACCCTAAATAATTCCTCAGACGAAATCTAGGGTTTCTAACCTAAAAAATTCCTCACGCGAAATCTAGGGTTTCCAAGGTTACAAGGTGCGCAAAAGAAATAGTACGAAAACGACGCCGTTTACCACCAAAACACAGTAACAGAGAGAAAATTTCTAAATCTCTGACTCGAAAGAATTTAACAACACCAAATCGTCAATTGAAGTTACGTTACAGTAATATACACACAAAATTTACAGAAAATCAAAATCAACCACCGAAAATCAAAAATTCAAAGAAAATTAAAAAAATTAAGAAAAAAATTAAAAAAACCTAAAATATCAAGAAATTGTTTCATGCGATTTGCGAAGAAGAATAAGATGTAGAAGAACAAAAAAATACCTGTAAGTGAGTAACGATGGAAGATGTATTTCTGCGATTCAAAAGAGTTGTTGAGATGAGCGAGTGATTGAAGAGGTATGAGGAAGATGAATTTGATTTGGGAAATTTGTGCCCTAATTTTGGGCGAGAGAGATGAAAATGTTGAGGTTATGAATGAGTAGTAGAGTTTTTATAGGCGTGAGTAGTGTTGTGAGGAATGAAAGGGGTAACGATGGAAATGGAGAGAGGGAGATTAGGGTTCATATGGTGCTGCTCGGCGATGGTTCATTTTTAAAGAAAAAGAAAAGAAACCAGAGAGGGATTTTGTGTTTGGGTCTCACGGGGATGAAATTGGGAAATAAATAAATGGGAAATTTGGAGAAATTGCGCCAAACTACCGCGGGCGAAATATATTGCCCTAGTCTCACCCTTTGACTAAGATCAAACAAGTTATAATAACAAAAAATAAAAAAGTATTAAGTTATAATAACAAAAAATAAAAAAGTATTTGGTTAAATTATTAACTTTTTATTTATCGAAAAGAACATAATAATTTAAAATATTTGATAAAAAAACTCATTAATATAGTTGAAAATTAGGAATATAATTTTTTAGGAAAAACTTTAATCATTAAAGCCGCACTAATAACGACTTTATAACTATTTTTTAAATTAAATTTAAAAATCTGTTTCCGAAAGAATGTGAACAAAATTAAAAATAGATCATAAAAAATTCGAAAGATCGCAATAAACTTAAAAGCTCTGCCGCTTAACAGTGACAATCATATTTGGAGAAAGCTTTTAAAAATTTATAATGAAATAGTTTTTGTCAAACCCAATTTGAAAATTAAATTTGCCAATTGTCATATCTTTTATTCTAGACAGTTTATCTACTATGAAACCCTAGATCACACATTTGAATCTAGGGGTGTACATGGGCCGGATTGGGTTGGATTTGGCCAAAACCAAAACCCGAACCACATATGGCACTCCGGATTGGGTTCGACGAAATAACCACCCATTACAATATTGGGCCGGGTTGGGTAAACCCACTAATTTTCGGATTGGGTTGGATTGGATAGTGGGTTACCCAAATTATTTTTTTTGTTTTATAAAATTAAATAACTAAATTTAAATCATCATATTTTTTTCATAAAAATAAACTCAACAATTGTATTTTCTTATAAAATAGTATAATTTATTTCAACTATAAAAATAACCACACATTTTGGTCGGTAAATTCATTAATTTTCGGATTATATATTGGGTTATCGAATTTATTTTTTTATAATTATTAAATTAGTAAACAATGAATCGTTGTATTTGTTTTATAAATTTACGTAATTTTTTTATTTTATTAAAACATGGTATAACATGTTTTTGCTATGAAAAATATTTAACTATCGAACGGCAAATCTTTAGTATTTTTATAAAAATTATTTTTAAAAACTATAACAATATTGGGTTAGTGGGTTTTTTGGGTTGGGTCCGGTTTTGCCCGAAACCCGATTTTTTGTATGGGTTTTTCATTTTTGAAACCCATATCCACCCAATTGCCCGATCCGACCCACTTTTTTGGATTGGATTGGATTGGGTGGGTTTGGTCGGGTCAATCGGATTTGCCCAATCCATGTACACCCCTATTTGAATCCGACATTTTCTAAAATGTGTGTGCTAAACATATATGGTTATCTTCACTTTAGTTAATTCATTTAATTGAATTAAACCTCATTTTACCCATTAGTTGAAATAAGTTATTCTTCAAACTCCTTCGAATGTGTCAAGCATTGCTACTACAACCTAGTATCTCTGAAAGGCTAGGAATAGTAAAACTTTTTATGCCAATTATTCTAGATTAGACCCAAGCACAACTCGGCATCGAGCAGACCTATTTAGGTGTCGTGTTCAACCCAATTACATGCTGGCCTAAGGCCATGTGTTCATGCTCAATGCCCATATAAGCTTTCACTTTGGTAATGGCCGACATTGAAATTCAGGCTTTTCAGTCGTTATTTCGACACCCATCAATATTGAGGCCGTCGAATTTGTCCTCGCATTGCTGGACCTATATATACCCTTCTCATGTAAAAATAATTGATATTCTATTTCTCACTCTCTTAACATCTCATTTCACGCAAACACTAACTTGAGTGTCAGAGCGTTTTGCAAGTACAACCCGCCTTCACAACCATCGTGTAAAGAGGCATGATCATTTTGATCAAATAAGATCATCAATCAAATTTCAATTGATCAAACTATAAAGAATGTTTTAAAATATTATAAAAGTATCAAAGAGAAATGAAGATTTTACACTCAAGCATATCTATCGGCCCAACTTATAAATTGAAAGTTTACATGTAACTATGTAAGGAATATCTAATATAAAAAATAAAACCGTTTGAGTTCACTCACCTAAGAATGTTTACAACGAAGAGTCGGAATTTAAACTTAAGATTTTTTACTTATTCATCTCAAGAAAGAAGTAACTTTTTAGCCATTAAATTGTTTGACAAAAAGAAAATAATAGACAATAATATTTTTGTGTGCCACTATGCTATAATTTTAAGTCATTTTAAATTAAATTAAAATCAATATATTTTTTGAAAAAAAACCTAGTAAATGAATTAAGTGAAGTCGGGGCGTGGCACTTTCCAACTCACTCGCACCATTGAGTGTGACACTATACTGCAGTTGAAATTATCCACAAAATGATTCTGTTGGGTACGTTATTCTTCATCCACAGATTAAAAACCCAAAATTTCAATTTTAAACTATTAGATAAAATTCAGGTGCTGAGATGCAACACAAGTACGACACGAGTTCACGACAACTTTTTTCCAATCAACATCTGATGTGTCATCCCCACTTTTTTGCTTCTTGTATTTTTTTCTCAATCTATATGTTCTTATTTTGATCAATTCTATAACCTCAACATCCATGCAATTGATTTAGGAGATTTAAATCCATAGGAGGAGATTTTGAACAGTGGTTTCTGAAGCTATATATGGCGAATCAAGTATGTATTATTTAAGTTTTTGCTATGTTTTTCTTTGATATTAATCATTTTGTGATAATCTACTCTTAATTTTATTGAACACTGGATTGTGGTTCTTAACAATCAAAATTATTTTTTTTGAGTACTTCTTAATGATTATATTTGTTCTCTCTTTCTAAATGTAGGATCAAGATGGATTAACTTGTTTCAGTGTGAGCCCTCTAAACTCAATTGGAAATGGAGTTTCTTTGAATTATGGATCACATTTTGTTACACATATTCAACTCAGCAATCATTTATGTTGCGCGAATGACTACGCTCTTAAGGTTCTCTATGGATTCTTGTGTCTTAATGGCATTGAGATATTCAAAAAAATCATAATTAGAGTTTTGTATATATTTTAATTATTAATTAATTAACTAATTTTCTTCAACTTCAATAGATATGGAAACTGTATACTATAACAAAACAGCGAGAAAAATGGACAGATGATGACCATAAGAAGTTCTTAGAAGCCTTAAAGCTGTATGGCCGGGCCTGGCGACAGATCGAAGGTATGATTGGTTTAAAATTTTCATATATTAGGAAATTATGCTCTGTAAGGATTTATAGCTAAAAACGGAACTAAGTAATTATGGAGTATGATTATTCTTGGTTTAAGCTTTTGAGATTCGTTATTTTCACCACAGAACATGTTGGCACAAGTCATGCTCAGAAGTTTTTCTCTAAGGTTTACTCTCATGCACATTTTTTTGTAGCGTCAATCATAAACAAAACGATTTTAAGATTTTGAGATAGAAGGGTTCGTTTATTTGTGCTTAAACTTCGCTCTTTAAGTCTTAACTTTCTTGTCTTGAATCTATGTCAGGTTCTTCGCGACAAAAGTGAGTATACTATAAAAACTAAGGGCTCGATTGAAATTCCTCCTCCATGACCGAAACGAAAGCCCTTGCATCCTTATCCTCGGAAGCTAGTTGAGCCAACCGTTAGTGAAGGAATTTCAATCCCGAAAAAGACAATGAATCATATTTCTCTGAGGACATCAGATTTTGATCAAGAAAACCAATCTCCCAAATCAGTAATATCTATACCGGGTTCCGAAAGCCTTGGTTTGTCCGATTCGGATACACCAAATACAAGTTTATCTCAAATATCATCGATTAGCTGTGTTTGCGCAAGTGTTTTTACATCTGCTGAATTCAAATCACCATCAAAGGAAGAAGCTAGGCTAGATGCTGATTTAGCTTCTGATGAAAAACCTATTGTGGTAATTAACTTAGCAATCTATTTTATCTCATTAGTCAACAATATCTTGATAAAATTATGCATCATTTACATATTCTTCATTTTGATCTTATTGCTAGAAACTTGAGATTCTCACCAATGAAATAGTTTCTGTTAAAGAAAGCATCGCAGAAGAATCGTCTCGTCAAACTCTTAAACTTTTTGGGATGACTCTACTTGATACTAGCAGAACATCTTCTCCAACAATTGAGGCATGCAAACCAATACCTATTAGCATAGGTTTTAGCAAAGTGGAAAGAAAATTGGAACTTCTAGGCAATAGTTCACTATGTGAAAAATCAGCCATATCAAAGCTAAGAGTAACAGTTAGACATGAAACTTGTGGTAAAGGGTTTGTGCCATATAAAAGGTGCATGTCTAAGAAATAAAATCACTTTTCAATATAACGATGATAACACACGAGTTAGGAGTGAAACTCTAATTTATTCCTTTGGAAAAATCACAACGAAGACGCGAGAAATAGACATCGTCATCGAGCGCGTACCTAACATACATCTGGTGGATGAATTAGTAACATGGAAGAGGGAGGCAAAAGAAGGGAGCTATAAATTTTGTATTTCTTCTCACTTTCAAGTGTGACTGAATTCTCTAATGTTTTTGTTTTACAACTCTTTATGCTCAGTGGAAGTGTTTATGTTACATATACTTGTGCATTACTACTAACTCTATATAAGTTTCTTTTCACTGTGTGGGATTTCTCTTGCTCAAAATATTTATAGCCCTATAATGTAGAAACAAAAAAATGAGGGATTTGGATTGCATGCGGTCGAAGTCCTTTAATAAAGAAACAAAATAGAGAATATTTCAACTTGTTAGTGATAGGAGTGACGCAGTCCAATGCAAAAATGAGAGATCTAAATTGCATGTAGTAACTGCATGCAGTTATGAATTAAAGACAGATTTAGTTGTCCGATTAAGATCGGATAATCTAAATTTTAAAACAGTCATATAATCTGATCGAACGATCAGATCTGTCTAACTGCATGACTACATACAGTTATGAATTGCATAATGAGCCTTAACCCAAGTTGGAAACATGACTTAAACAATGGTACAGGGACATTCATAACATTTTCTTTATTTTATTCATTAGATTAGATTAGATTATTATTAGAACTAGAAAAACCCCAAAAACAGAATTGTGTTGTTGGTACTAGTACAATGGTGAGGAGCATTCCAGGCCGTCCATGGATCGTCATCTTATGCTGAAGGGGACCGCACTCACGAAAAAATTGGTATCTATAGGTTGTTCCCATGTGAACCACAAACGGTAAAATCCAACATAACTGATTTAATGCACTGTAGCAGTAGTATTTTTAAAAAAATAGAAATACAGTTTTTTTTTTCTTTCACCACCGGTTTTCGGTCAATTAAACCGATTAATCTGATTCGAAAGTAAATTCTATAAGTGGTTTCAGGTCCTCACAATCGTAGTTGCGAGAATTGAATATTTGATCTCTTTACCAAATTTAGCCTCAATCACTGCTGGATCAACTAACGACTGATATAAAAATACATTTTTGTTCTAGTAAATTGCAGTACACAGTGACAGAATTGTCAGTACTCAACAACTCAAGTATTAAAAAATTGAAAGAAGGTTTGAAAATGTGATGAATGAAGCTATGAACAAGATTGAGAATCTACTACTCATTCTTCAATCTCAACTTCTCAACTAAAAACAAACACAAATGTCACAGGGTAGTGTATTAATCTCAATCTCAATTTACATTATTATCCTCCAACTAACTTCATCCTCTACTTCTCATTACTCTTCTCCATCACCACCAGCCACACCATTCACCGAATCTTCTCCCGAACCTCCCTCCTCCACCGTCTCCGATTGGCTTTCCGCCCACGCCACATACTACTCCGCCACCGATGACACCAGAGACGCAGTAAACGGAGCATGCGGCTATGTCGACACTCACAGGGACGGTTACGGTATTAAGGCATCAGCTGCTCTGAGTGAAACTCTGTTTATGCGCGGTCAGATCTGTGGCGCGTGCTTTGAACTTCGATGTCTTGAGGAGGATGTTCCTTTTGATCGGCGGTGGTGTGTTTCCGGTAAGTCGATTGTTGTTACTGCTACTAATTTCTGTGCTCCGAATTATGGTTTTGATGCGGAGAGTGAAGGTGGACATTGTAATCCTCCTAAACAGCATTTTGTTCTTCCGGTTGAAGCTTTTGAGAAGATTGCAATTTGGAAAGGCGGTAACATGCCGGTGAAGTATCGCAGGTACGATTTTCCTTTTCTTTCTAAATAAATTGTGAATATTATGAATGAATTTGTGACAAATATTTTGTATTACATGTTCATTATGTGTAGTATATTAATTAATATAGAAACTTTTTTTTGACTTCTGCATTTAATGTGTTAAAAGATGTAAAAAGTTATTTCTCTAATATTAATTTGTCTTTTTTTTTTTTTTGGATATGTTTAACTAGTGCACACATGACCCATTATTAAAATATCTTTTTTTGGTAGAATTATCAAAATGCATATATCCAAATGAGAACGAAAATATTCGACGCGATATAAATGATATCGTATCAAACTTGATTAGCGTTTTACAATTTACGAAGCACTGACACAACACAGACATGAACACTGATACGTCAATACCGATAATAATTTTAAAAAATGACACAATTAAGAGTAATTGTTTTGACCAACACAGATGAAATGAAATCAATTAAGAGTAATAGTTTAACACATGAAACGACTAATATGATAAATGTTCGTGCTTAATAGTTTACAATTACGGATTTGGATCCTCTCCAATTGTTCTCTCATGTTTTCTCTCCAATTCTTCATCCAATGGTTGGTAAACCATAAAAAGTAAAAAAAAATTATGAAGAGAGAGAAAAAAAGTGAATAGAGGGTTAAGATTACCATCACATGACCAACATGAGTGGGAAAATCGGAGAGGATCCAAATCCTACAATTACAATGATCCTATTGATAACATGAAAAATTAGGTTACCATTTGGGAGAACAATTTAAATAATCAATGATTAAAGTGAAAATCATATGATAGTATCCAAAAAAATCATTATGATACCAACATAGTGGCAACATATGGGTACATTTTTTCATTAAAGAACAATAAAAGCTGCCCTACTAAAAGTATGAGCAAATTAAACCACACCAAAATGTTTCCTTTGCATGAGATTGATTACTTACACATTATTCCTTTGCATGTCAAGTTATTTTTGACCCCAAAAAAACAACTTGCAAGTTATATTCCTTAATACCAATACTATATACTAAAAAGTCTTAGACGCTACAAATTAAACAATAAGTTAGTTTAAATGGTACGGGACTTTAATCTTTTATGCAGATGGTTAGAGATTCCATCTATATGTCTTGTACTAAATGAAATTGGAAACAACTTCCTACCTATAATGTTGGTTTTGGATTTCCAAACTATTATATTTTGGTTTTTCAAATTCTATTTTAAAAGAAAATATCTATCGAAGTTGTTACTAGGTTGAGTCACGACCAGGTCGCTCTCTTTAAGACGTTTCGTGGCACTACCCGAAATTGTGCAAGGTAGACTATCAACCACGCAACCGTTCGAGAATTACACCTTCAATATGGTACTAAGACCACTCTTTTAATACTGAAACCACTTTAATATAGTATTGTTACCACTCTATTATGGTGCTGAGACCACTCAAATATGGTGTTACCACCATTCTAACTTTTAAGTTCTCCTATCAATATGGTACTACGACCACTCAAATATGGTGATTCCACCATTTCGACTTTTTAATTTCTCCACAAATCAATATGGTACTACGACTACTCAAATATGGTGTTACCACCGTTCTAACTTTAATTTCTCCTCAAATAGAAAAAATATTAAAAGAATATTTATATACTATTAAGATCACTCTTAATTCCGACGGGACATTTTTGTTTCAAAAGGGACTATGATCTTAAAAATACTCTTTATTCTGAAGAGACATACATTATTAAAGGGACTATGTTTTTAAGACCTTTCTTTATTTCGAAGGGACATTATACCGAATAAGGACTAAGGTCTTAAGAACACTCTTATTTCCGAAGGGACAGAAAAATGAGATGAGAAGAAGAATAGCTCGTCAACACAAGCTGGAGAGAGAAGAGAGAAAGAGTTCTCGACAACTCAATAGAAACTCTTTGGTGTGATTTTTGAACTGAGTGGAGTCCTCTATTTATAAAGAGATTTTGTAACTGTTTTAGCAAAAATTGCTGCAACAGTTACTCTAATGGATAAGATAAAAAAGAAACTTATTCAATAATCAGTTCAACAACATTTGTGGATGAGATCAAAAGAAACAAATCCAATAATCCGTTCAACAACATTTGTGGATGAGATCAAAAGAAACAAATCCACAATAACAGATTAATGAGCGAAAGATAAGAAATTCAGTTGGATTCTCAATCTTATCACAATAACCATAAGCTAAAATTATGGCAAGTGATATCCATGAATAAAAATAATAATTATTATTATTTTCATCATTATCAGATATTTAAAATTAAATACCACTATTTAAACACTACTAATATGTGTGTTCTATTTTATGTGGGACCCCCACACTCTATTTTTTCAATTCACACAATATTAGATCAAAGTTTAATTACTTAGTGTTTAGTCTTCCAACCTACCAATTTCTTTCCATCTTCACATCAATGTTCCAACATATAACATGATAAAAAAAAAGTCTTTGACATGCAATTAAAGATTGAAATGTAGTATATCATTCTTAACTTTCATTTTCTTCAACTTCTAGTTTAACATTTTCTTAAAAATAAACGTGTTTTCAATGGTATTTGTTTGGTAGTCATATTTATTTGTGGTCGGAGCAGGATAAAGTGCATAAGGGAAGGTGGAATACGGTTTACAATTACTGGTTCTGGCATCTTCAATTCAGTGTTGATCAGTAATGTGGCTGGCATAGGAGACATTGTTGGTGTCAAAGTTAAAGGTTCAAGAACTGGTTGGATTTCTATGGGTCGGAATTGGGGTCAAAACTGGCATGTAAATGCTTTGCTACAAAACCAACCTCTTTCATTTGAGGTTACTAGTAGTGATGGAGTTACCATTACATCTTACAATGTAGCTCCCAAGAATTGGACCTTTGGACAAACCTTTGAAGGCAAGCAATTTGATTCTTAGAAAAAGCTAAGCTTAAGAACTTAACTTGTTTCAAAGGACCATAAATTAGGATTATCAAACACTTTATTTTATTTTTTTTAATATCAATTTTGTTTTGTCACATCCTATTTTCCGAGTTTGAGGGAATGAAATAATAGGTTTTTTTGGACATAAAAACACTTTATACCTACCGATAAACACTTATGTGACAAGAGAAAAACTACTTCATAAACATGGCCATCTAACTGCAAAACTTTTACAACGAATGTGAGTAAAAGTTCCAACCATTTGTGCCAATGGATTTGAAAAAAAAAAATCTTGGTCATGTGTTGATTGCTTAGAAGTGAGCAAGGTACTTGGTTATGTGTTTTTTTTTTTTAAGAAAAAAACATTAGGGAGGTGCAATGCTTATTTTGCTGAGTTTTGGGATGTTTTGGAGAGTATTCGGATGGTGCGTGCTCGTGGTTATATTATATGAAAGATAAGTTTCATGTGGAATCCTAACTTAGTGTTGATAAGTTCGTTGTTGAAGGATTCGTTAGGTAGCTTTGGTTGGTTGGTGGTTGTTGCAGCATATCTGTCAGTTGCTCACGATGGATTGGTGATTAATTTTTGTCACTTGTATCGTGAAGCTAATGCTTGTGTTGACACTTCTGATAATATGGACTTTGATCATGATCCCACAAAATAATATTTTGTAAACAATGTTCTGCTCACCTCAGTTCTTGTTTTATATTGCCACCCCTAAAATTATTGTTGCTTAGTTCTCAATCTTGGGCTTAGAGGCCCTCTTTCCTTCAAAAATAAATCAAAATTTAAGCATATTTTTTTAAAAAAAATATATTGTTATTATTCACTAAATTATTATTTTTTGGTCAAATAGTTTTATGGTAAAAAAAATCCACACCTTAAAATTAATAAGTGGAGAATCTTGACCTTTACATATTATAATATCTCTATCAACTGAGATATATTAAAGAAAACTTATTCACAAAAATTTAAATTCGGTGCTTTACATATTTCCAGCTATATGGTCGGTTACCGTATCTTTTATTTTTGCCAATTTATTTGGTCTTATGGTGGTACGGAATTTGTATGGTCAGTAATGATGGGCTTAAATGTGGACTTAAACATCCATAACAAAAGATGATTTTTCTTCCCACTCCGCACGTCTCTTTTTCACCCCTCCAAAAATCCAATTTTACTCTTAATTTTATCCTCCAAAACTTCGGTTTTCATTTACCGAAGTTTTTCGATATAGAAAAACACGTGTTTTCAATCGTTTATAACTTCGATTCGTATTTACCAAAGTTTTTTCTTAGAGGTATAAACGGAAACCTAAGAGTGAAAAGGAGATGTGGGGGGTGGGAAGAGAAATCTTCCGTAAAAAAGGTTTTGGCTCAAACACAAACGGAGCTACATTTCAGTGCTTTATAATGATATCCAAAATCGCATGAAGTTTCCAAAACACCCCCTAAAAGGATAACAAATTATCTTATCTTTCTAAAAAGATAGTTGGTAGTTTCATATTGAATTTGAATTTTTTTAAAATAAAAATCATTCACTATAGTCATTTTTTCTAAAGTTTTTTACCGAATTTTTCCAAAAATAAAAGTTTCAGTATGAATATTCATATCGGAAAAATCCAATAGTTTTGTGTTAAATTTTGCGATTTTAAAAAAAGTTGATGCCTAGACAAAAACCCGTCACTAGAAGTCAATTATCTTTCAAATAGTTGTAGCAGATCTTGTGATTTTTTAAAGTACATTTTTAATCAAGTGTATTTTGGATACTTCACATGTTTTGGGTAGAAGTAATAAGTATAGGGTGTATGAGGTAAAATTATCTTCTTATAGCATAGCCATAGACCCATTATAAATATTAAAAAAAAAAGCCATAGGCCCATTATAATATTCTCAAATACTCTCTAAAATTTTTCTCAATTAGGAGAAAGCATTAATTTCCAACTCTTCTGTATCTCTAATTTCTGTATTTAAAATATATTTTATTTTCAGTCCTCATATATTTTTTTATTTTCTTTAATCCTGTTTGTTCATTTTAATAAGAGCACAATGTTTGTTAGAACTAAAAGAAATGGTAGGTATATACATTACTAGCACTACGTACATTTTTATGAGTAGTTAAAAATTACTTAGGTATATTTTTAATTTTTATCTACCCAAGTTGATAGCTTTCATGAGCAAATCTATAATTATGGACCACTCTAAAATAGTTCATGACAAAATATTTATTTAGTTAAAATTAGAGTGGTCCAATTCAACCATATATACAAATGTGAAAGGTAACATATATTTGGACTGAAAATTTCTCTTCCCACCCCATGTCTATTCTTCACCCCTCATAAATCCAATTTTACCCTTCAAAACTTCGATTGTCATTTACCAAGTTTTCCAATATAGAAAAACATGTGTTTTACATCGTTTATAACTTCGGTACGTGTTTACCGAAGTTTTTTTTTCCAGGGTTATAAAGGAAAATCTAAAGGGTGAAAAAGAAAGACGGGGTGGGAAGAAAAATCCTCCAAATAAAATACTCAAAGAAGTCAACACCAATGATACCCAAAAAAGTGTGAATGGAAACTTTAACAACATTATATACTATCATCTAAATTCCTACCAAATTTATGATTGAAGTGAATATATCAGTAAAAGATGTTTGGCAAGCATATTTATAGACAAATTAAAACTTGGTTCAATTTAGCTTATTGATTTGAACATGCTACCACCAATCAACCTTTCAACACAAACAAATTCATCAAATAGTTTTGGTCTTTTCTATTTTAATTTAACATAAGGAAAAAAAAACCAATATAATAACATTTTGTATCCTCTATAGTACAAAAAATGTAGGGAAAAGCTAGGGGTGGACATCGGGCGGGTATGGGCGGGTTCGGTCTCAAAATGTTCATCCATCTTAAACCGCGGGTGATATGTAGAGACCCGTCTTTGTCCATTTTCGTCCTTCGGTTTGGACGGGTTAGGGTTGTGCGGTTTGCGGGTTCGTGGGCGGATTATTTCGGTTTCAATAAAAAAAAATTACAAATAAATAGAGCAAGATAAAAAAAATAAACTTAGATTCATAACACGAAAATTAAAATATCAATATCATCATTTGCATATCTGATATATATTATCACCAAACCAACAAAAGAAAAATAAAACATAAAATAAAGAATAACAAAACATGAAGAAAAAATTGATATTTACAAAGACAAAAAATATTATAATGAAGAAGAAGAGAAAAGCGGGGGAGGAAGAAATGATTCATCTACTTAATCAGTTTCATAACTTTCATTGTGCTTGGTTGTCTCATTACAATACTAGATGAAATACAAAGATTAAAAGCAATTTTTGTATTCTCAAAAAAGGAGAGAGTTACCGTCAAAAAAAAAAAGGAGAGAGTTTGTGTTTCTCGAATATGCAGAGGTACTATTTTATTGTGATAGTAAAAAATTATATTGTAAATTGAAATGCATTGATTATTTATATTTGAAAAAGAATAATACCAGTATAATTATTAGATATTTGTGCATTTTTTAAAAGAAAAAAATGACATATATGCATTCCACTAACGTCGACATTATTAGTGTAGTAGACTAATTTTTATTTTTTTACTGTGCGGGCGGGTTTCGGGTTCCGTCGGTCCAGTTCTCTCCACCCGGACCCGCCCACGTCAACTCTGTTCAAACCGAATTTCCAAACCCGCAAACCCGTAGCCCAATCCAAACCGCCCATTTTTCGGTTTTATTTATCGGTTTTTTCGGATTAGATCGGGTCGCGGGTTTTGTGTCCACCCCTAGGAAAAGCTATAAAAAAAGAATAGAAATGGTTCAAAGCCTAGAATCATATCATGTTTTGCTGCAGGGGACAAGTCCACAAATATGGATCCCACCATGGACTGAATTGAGAACTGACAAAGGGATCATATAACTCTACAATACATTAAAGTACAAAGGATATAGTGGAGACCTATGAGCAGCTTTGTAACATGTCCCTAACTATCTTATGGTTGATACTAGCTCATGTCTTGTAATATTTTCAAGAGGTGTGTTATTTGAACACCCAAAAAAGTTGTCCCATGTAGACAATTAATTTTTTCTTTCTATGCATGTAAATCGAAGCAGACCAAAAATAATAAAAAATAGCAAAAAAGTGACGGGTCCCATATTATGTGGTTGTTGGACAACTATTTAGTTGTCAAAATTACATTAGTGTATTTTCAAATATCATGTGGTTGTATAGACTATAGGTTATCATTCCATGTGTTTACAGCATGAATTGCCTTAAACTTAGGACACTCATTTAATTTAATTTGAAACATATTCACATGTCCTGATTTGATGTCCTTTATTTCAATAAGGTCATTCACATGGTCCATATCATACCACAATTAAATATAATTACACATATTATTGAATTTCGGTCGTTGATTTGAGATATTCGATTCATATTACATGTTGATTAAATTACTACTAAACAATCAACACAAATGATTTGAGATTGAATATGTCAATATCTAACTTAGATATACATAAAAGAAACTCATTGACTAATTATTTTGCTCATAAGATATATTCCGTGCATTTATGTATTTACGCATTTGATGATTTATGCCATTGATTTTGATCAAATGATTTTTATAGTAAGATTTGTATTTACAAAAGTTGAAATATTATCCGTTTGATCCAAATCGAACAATTCTTAAAATATTAATTGTGTGAATGCAAGATTCTAATCATGGAGGCTCAGGTCGGATCAAATTCTCCTAATAAGTCTTTCAATCTTTTTCCAAACTGCTTTTCCACAACAACTACAGTAATAGATTAAGAAGTAATGTTTCTTTTGTTTGTATTAACCAGTTTTAATTTGGCTGATTTTCTTGGCACTTATTGAAATATTTGAATTTTTTGTTTGAATAGTCAAAACTAGTATAATATCTCTATCATTAAGCGCCACAAATTGAAGTAACATATTGGTAACATACATATATATAAGGTTGAGAAAGATTAACTGATTGATTACATTACATGAGAGGTTCTTGTCCAAGTTGAGTGTTAGTTTGACTCAACAATTAGCTGAATCAAGCTTAAATGATTAATCAGGGTAAGAACAAAGATAACTATAGATGCAATATAAACAAGTCTAATAATGAAGAACAAGTTATAATTTGATTGGAAACTTATAAAGGGTCCAAAAGAAATTCACGAAGAATTTGAGTCATTTTGTTCAAGTGCATTCATCTATGCAATTAATGATTAGTATGATAACTAATGATTAGCATAATTATATCAAAATCAATTGCATAATGCATGGCTATAAATCCACTTGAGTTGGTATGGTGATGTTGGCTTGGGTCTTTGGAGTTTGCTTATTTTAAGATTTCAGGTTTGATTTTTGCTGGTGTCAATTTCGGTAGACTAGTCCATATAGAGTAAAAACCTCTGGCTTTAAACGGGACTTCCACAAGTAAACGGTGGGATTGATCCCTTCGGATTAGTCGATACTTGAGTCGGATATCGAGTTTTTTAAAAAAAAAAAATGGCTATAGCTGATAGTGCATTTTTCTAATTATTTGAGCTAGGGTATAGTTTTGTTTCTTGGTAACAATTAATTCAAGGTAGTTGTCATTCACTTTCAAATCGTGAATAATTTCACACTGGCAAACTTATATATATCTTCATATTTGTTGGGACAATGAGATAATTTGGGAGAAATTAGAGAGAATAGAACGAGAGAATTGAGAAGAGAATTAGGGAAAAAAAGAATAATTGCATTCATCAACAAGGGGCAAAGATAGTTATATACAAAACGGAGGGCTTGCTTAGCTACCAAGCCAATGTAACTAACTACCTACAAAAAACGAAAAACTTCCCTAACTGCCAAACTAACTAACTATGACAGCTATTCAGAAAACACTTCTCAGCTTCTGGAGCACCACAGCTTCTGAAGCACCACAGATTCTGGAGCTCTTCACAGCTTCTGAAGCTCTTCACAGCTTTTGAAGCTCTGTTTTCCAAAACATGACTTATTAATTCAACACACCTCCTAAGGCATGTTTTCCAAAGCATTCATTCCTATAAGCTTCTTCAGAGTGTCAAACCTTGCTTTAGCCATAGGTTTGGTTAGAATATATGCAAGTTGGATTTCAGTATTGCAATATTCCAACTCAAACTTATCTTTGTTCACTTGATCTCTCAAAAAGTGAAACCTCCTCTCAATGTGCTTACTTCTTCCATGACTAACTGGGTTGTTAGCCAAATCAATTGCTGACTTGTTGTCAACAAGTAGCTTTATATTTGTTGCCTCTACTGCCCTCAATTCAGTGAGCAACATCTCAATCCAATTTGCTTGACAAGCTGCAAATGAAGCTGTCACATACTCAACTTCACATGATGACAATGCCACTATCCCTTGCTTCTTAGAACACCAAGAGATTGGTGCATTACCTATCATGAACAAGTATCCTGCAGTACTCTTCCCGTCATCTTGATCTCCTCCCCAATCCAAATCTGAGTAACCATAAGCCACTAGCTTTTTGCTACTGTTCTTTTGGTTTGGAATCAAAATGCCATGATCCATGGTTCCTTTCACATATCTAAGAACCCTCTTTGCAGCAGTCAAGTGATTCATCCTTGGTTGATCCATAAATCTGCTCAACAGACCAACACTATGACATAAGTCAATTCTAGTATTGCACAAGTACCTCAATGATCCTATGATCTGCCTGTACAATGTTGAATCAACCAACTCATCCTCAGTATTCTTGCTCAGCTTCACACCTGTTTCCATAGGAGTAATTGCAGGGTTGCAATTGCTCATATGAAACCTCTTCAAAATGTCAATGACATATTTCTTCTGATGCAAGAAATAGCCTCTATCTGTTTTCACAAATTCCATGCCAAGGAAATATGATAGCTCTCCTAAATCAGTAATCTCAAACTCCTTCATTATGTCTGCTTTGAACCCTCTAGCACAGCTTTGTTTGATCCTGTGATCAACAAATCATCAACATACATACACAGTATTATAATTTCATCATGACTTGAGCCTTTCACATATACTCCATGTTCTGATGTGCATCTAGTGAAACTCAAATCCAACAGGAAGCTATCAATTCTCCTGTTCCAAGCTCTTGGAGCTTGCTTCAAACCATAGAGGGCTTTGTTCAACTTGTACACCTTCTGTTCTTGACCTTTGATCTCAAATCCTGGTGGCTGCTTCACATATACCTCTTCCTCTAATGGTCCATTCAGGAAGACAGATTTCACATCAAGCTGGTGCATAGCCCATCCTTTGTAGGTAGCTACTGCAACAACTAGCCTAATTGTCTCTAGCCTTGCCACCGGTGCAAAAACTTCATTAAAGTCAAGTCCGGGCTTCTGAAGAAAACCCTTAGCTACTAACCTTGCTTTGTACTTAGCAATTTCACCACTTGGTTTCATCTTCAGCTTGAAAACCCATTTCACATCAATAGGTCTCTTGTTCACAGCTTTATTCATCAATGTCCATGTGTTATTCTTCTCAATTGACTTCAACTCCTCTTTCATAGCATTCAACCAATTTGAATCTTTCAAGGCTTCACTCAGAGTCACTGGTTCCAATTCTGCAATCATTGCTTCATTGACCAGTTCTCCATCTTCAGTGATTGCTTGATCAGGAAACACATCATACTCATTCAACCTTATTGACTGTACCCTTTCTCTGGTTGATCTTCTCAACTGTTGATTAGGTGCAGCATTAGGCTGATGATCTTCAACTTCTATCTCCTCTTGATTTGTTTCCTCAAGCATAAGTCTTCTGTTGAGAATTGAGCCTTCAGCACTTGTGCCTTCAGTCCAATCTCAACCCTTTGATTCATCAAACTTGATATCTCTGCTAATCACAACCTTGTTATCTCTAGGTGAGTACAATTTGTAAGCACCAGTGGGATGATAACCTAGCAATATCATTGTCTGACTTCTATCATCAAGTTTTCTTCTAACCTGATCAGGAACATGTTTGAAGCAAAGTGAGCCAAATATTCTAAAATGACTAACACTTGGTTTCAAACCTGTCCAAGCTTCATGAGGAGTCTTGTCTTGTAACCTCTTTGTAGGACTTCTATTGATGATGTAAACTGTTGTAGAGGCTGCTTCACCCCAAAACTTATGAGGCATATGCTTAGCTTTAAGCATACTTCTGGCCATATTCATGATGCTTCTATTCTTCCTCTCAGCTACACCATTGTGTTGAGGGGTGTAGGGTGCAGTGACTTCATGCTCTATACCTTCATCTTCACAGAATTTTGCAAATTCATGTGAAGTGCATTCACCACCTCCATCAGTTCTCAATTTCTTAACACTAAATCCACTTTGCTTTTCAACTAGTGTCTTAAATTTCTTAAACTTGGTAAATACATCACTCTTCTTTTCGATAAGGTAGAGCCAAACATGCCTAGTACAATCATCTATGAATGTCAGAAAATAGCTATTACCTCCAATGGATTTCACCTCAAATGGACCACACACATCTTAGTACACCATTCCTAGCTTCTGAGTTGACTTCATAGGTAATTCATTCTTGAATGAATTTCTGGCCTGCTTTGCTTCACAGCACTCTTCACACACTTCACTTGGTGCTCTGATCTGAGGCAAGCCATGAACCATCTTCTTGGAATTCAACATGCTTAAACTTTTGAAGTTTAAGTGTCCAAACTTGTGGTGCCATATCCAATTCTCTTCTGTACCAGTAACTAAGGCTAAGCACTTAAAATCAATCACATTGATTTCAACCTTAAAGGTTCTATTGCTTGACAATGGAGCTCTTAGGATTAACCTACTTTTAGCATCATGAATCTTTAATTCTTTATTAGCCATTGTCACTGTATAATCCTTTTCAAGTAATTGACCAAGACTAATCAAATTACTTGTCATGGAAGGAACATACAATACCTCATTGATGAAGGATTCCTGACCATCTTTTCTCTTCACAAGAATTGTCTCCATACCTTCACTAGTGATCTGACTGTTATTAGCAAACTTGATATTCCTTCTCACTGAATAATCAAGCTTCAAGAACCATTTCTTGTTGCCAGTCATGTGATTGCTACAGCCAGTGTCAAGATACCACAAGTTGGATTTGTCACTTTCAGTGTTTGTAATTGCCATGAGCAGGGAATCATCAGAGTCACTACCATTTCCCTTTGCCAATTGAGCTTCATCCTTGTCACTTCTCTCAACTTTCTTAGAGTGACACTCTCTAGCATAGTGGCCAAGCTTCTGACAATTATAACACTTCACATCCTTCTTATCAATCTTTTTCTTTGAACCTTTCTTGTTACCTTTGCTAGGCGCTGAGTCTTTTAGGTTCTTGCCATCATTCTCTGAATCTTCTTTCTTTTTCTTGTTTTTCCCTTTGAAACCTTTCTGAAATTTTGCCTGCAAAGCTTGATTAATGGCTTTGTTTGAGCTCCTCTGCTTGACTCGCAATTCATGTGCCTCCAATGAAGCTTGAAGCTCCTCTATCTTCATAGTAGCCAAATCCTTTGATTCTTCTATTGCTACTATTATGTGATCAAATTTCCCAGTTAAGGTTCTCAAAACCTTCTCAATCTTGGACTTCTCTGACAGAGCTTCGCCATTTGACTTCATCAAATTAGTGATACTCAACATTCTTGAAAGATACTCAGATATCGTTTCTTGATCATTCATCACCAACATTTCATATTGTCTCCTTAGAGCTTGCAGCTTGATACCCTTCAGTTTTTCATCACCTCCATAAATCTTTTTCAATGTATCCCAAGCACCTTTAGAAGACTCTTCCTCAATGATCTTCTCAAAGATATTAGGATCCACACACTGATGTATGATGAACAGACCTTTTGCATCCTTTTTCTTCAGCTCGCGATGCAAGGCTCTTGCTGCTTCATCAGCATTTGCAGCCAGGTCTGGTACTCCATCATTCACAGTTTCAAGAACATCTTGAAACCTGAAAATGACCTTCATCTGCGCACACCAACGATCATAGTTTTCACCTTTGAAAACTGGAAGATTTGCAGGAAATTGTGATGAGGTTGTGCCATTGTTCGCCATTGTTTCTTGATCAAAGAATCAATGCAAAACGTGAATCACAACCGGACTCTGTTATACCAATTTGTTGGGACAATGTGATAATTTGGGAGAAATTAGAGAGAATAGAACGGCAGAATTGAGAAGAGAATTAGGGGAAAAAAAAAGAATAATTGCATTCATCCACAAGGGGCAAAGATAGTTATATACAAAACGGAGGGCTTGCTTAGCTATCAAGCCAATGTAACTAACTACCTACAAAAAACGAAAAACTTCCTTAACTGCCAAACTAACTAACTATGACAGCTATTCAGAAAACACGTTTTCAGCTTCTGAAGCATCTCAGCTTCTTGAGCACTACAACTTCTGAAGCACTACAGCTTCTGAAGCACCACAGCTTCTGAAGCTCTGCAGCTTCTGGAGCTCTACAGCTTCTGAAGTACCACAGCTTCTAAAGCTCTACAGCTTCTGGAGCTCTTCACAGCTTCTGAAGCTCTTCACAACTTCTGAAACTCTGTTTTCCAAAACATGACTTATTAATTCAACAATATTAAAAGTCTTATTCACCCATGCACCTAATTGATTTGATACTTACGGTCGTTTTGTGCTCAACTAAGGATGTTGAAATTCTTATATCTTGAAAGTTGGTTCTAAATCAATTTCACAAATTATCTTAAAAATGATCTAGTATAGAATTTAATACATTTTTTTTAATTTAACTTGACGCTAACTTAGTCCTATAAAATTGACAATATAAATTAAAAGATGTCCACTGTTTATATAACTAAGAATTGGTAATGTTTAAATTGAATAAAATTTAGACGAGATGGACACCATAGGTTCACTATATGATCAGAACATTCTTAAAACTTAAAAAGTGCTTATTGATGTCTTTAAATATTAACTTGCTAGCTCTGTTTTAAGGATTGGACCAATCTTTATTTTCATAATTTAGGGCATCTTTTTTTTTTTATTTTTTTAAGTAATTAGGGCATATTATCATTCAATACAAAACTCCAGCATATGTATTTATGCCCTTATAATAATGCTAGTCTAAACCAAGGCTAACTCAAAGCTAATATTCTAGCTTTATATATTACTAAGATTCTAGCTCTATACCTCACTTGAATAGGGACATGTGGGACATTTTGGTTGAGATAAATAATATAACCAAAATTAAACTAATAATAATAGCTTTAGCCTCATTGTATTAACATATGGTTCACTATATATATATATATGGCTAATGCTACGGTGATCACCTTTATAAGTGGTTCACCGAATACGAATTTTACAAAATTTATTGGTAGATTGAAAGTTTATATCATATAGAGCATTCATAAAAACAATTTAGAAAAATTGAATCATTTAATATTTTATTGAGATTTATCAAGATTTACAGTATTTAATAAACCGTTAATCTTGATGGGTCTCAATAACATATCAAATGATTTTCAATTTTTCTAAAATTTTCTATAGATAATCTATATGATATAAACTTTAAATTCAACGGTGGATTTTGTAAAATTCGTATTCGTTATATGATTTTTTATGAATGGTCCACCATGGACCACTTGAAGAAATGGTCCATGTTAGAATTTTTCATATAGATATATATATATATATATATATTTTCCATGTGTCATGATAAATCCTATTACATTGAACCAACCATGCATGGTATATATGGCCTAAAACAAATTGTCTAGATTTCCTAAAACATCTTGCTTAGTACAAAAAAGAAAGCAAAGCAACAAGAACAATATATACATTATGTAGCCGGGACCCTTTATTATTATATAAATAAACCAATTAAAAGAGAGTCTTTGTGTGTGACCGACAAAATCCAACTTGGGATTCTTGTATAGCAAGCAAATAGTCATGTCAATTCATTCATATAATAAAAATAAATCCTTGGTTGGATTTATAGTGTGCTATGTCTTTAGTAATTGCTTGTTATTATGTTTAGCAACACAAGACAAATAAGACAGTCCATAATCACTAGAATACAACAATTACACGTGCCCTCTATTCCTCATATGGACATTTTTTTGGGTCACATAACTTTGATTTTAATTTAAGCCCATTCTATGATATACCCCTACTAGACACAATGACCCATATTGTTTGTTTCTTTCATTAATTAAATTTGATATAACCCCAATATATAATATCTCTATGGAGTGCATGCATGGGATTGAAATTGGATCTACTTAGCTTGGACAATCCTATATCATTTAATGTTATCATAATTATATATAATTGTGATAGTTGTCAAATTAATTAGTTTTAGAAATGACCTTATTATCATGTTATGCTCCTTTTGTATATTTCATGACAATTACAACACTACAAGTTATATCAATTTCAAAAACAAAAAAAAACACTACAATTTATATCTCAACTACTGTATACTGTATATTGCAAGATAAGGGCACGTTTATTTGTAGTTTTTTCTATATAAGGAAAAAATTCTGTATAAAGTTTTTTTCTTTAATGTTATAAATTGTGATTGTCAAATTAGTTTTAGAAATTAAATGACCTTAATATTATTATGCTCTGATCCTTTTGTATGGTTCATGACATGGACAACACTACAAGCTATTTCTCAATCACTATATTACAAGTTACAAGTTAAGGACACGTTTGTTTGTAGTTTTTCTCCCTTTAATTATACCTTTTTCTAAACAAATATTTTGGAAAAGGGATGATTATTATATATATATATATATATATATATATATATATATATATATATATATATATATTGAATTAATACTAATGACCATTTTAATAGGTAAACTATTCGATACTCAATTTAAAATACAAATTTTTAAAATATAATTTAATATGAAAATATAATAGGATAATGAATTTTGTCTAGAAAATACCGATATTCAACAATGTAAATTGGATACATAATACTATGCACCTTTTTAATAATGTTATTGAAAGAACTTAAACATATTCTTTTGATGTTAAAAAACTCAAACTTTTACTACTAATTAAAGTTGGTATATATCACATCCACCTTTAAACATAGTTGTGTATAGATGATAATATACACTTTCAAAAAAAATAAAACATAGATGCTATAATATATATTCAAAAAACATTGAACGATTATACAAGTATTTTAATGCCATATTATGCAAGATACCTATGTAGCACCGACACGTTAATTTAAAAGTATTTAATGTTTGACACACACATTGATATTAAACAGCAACATAACACTTTTTTTTAAGCAAAATGTATTACAAGAGAGTACAAGGGGATTCAATCCCTTACAAAAAATAACAACAATTAGATGCTATTAATACAATCTAACGGGTCAATATATCAATTCTGAAAAGAAACATTAGATTTACAACCATAACGATTTGAGAACCATAACCAAGATACTATTTTGATGTCAGACACAAGTGCTTTCGCATCCGGAATAACTCCTTTGAAAATCACTTCATTCCTATGCTTCCATATACTCCAAGTGGTTGCCAACCAAATCAATCGATTAACTATCCCTCCTCCTTTATTCAAACTAACCAGGTCACCAAACAATGAAAAGTGGTTCCAACCCTCTACACCTTTTATAATTCTTTTTCCCATCCAATTGAAAACTACTGCCCATATTTTGTGACTGAATTGGCAAGAAAAAAAATAGGTGGTATAATATTATTCAATTATTTCTATTTTTTAAAATTATTTTCGATGTTGGTATAATGTTATTTTTAATAATATTCATGTACTAGTATTTTTAAGTGCGAAAAAGAATCCTCTACAATGAGATTTTCACTACAGCATGTCCTATCTAGATCAAGGTCATCCAACTTTTATTAATATTTTGAGCAGTAGACTGCAAAAATAAAATGAATGGATGAAATTTAACTTAAAAAAATTATACTACAAGAGAGAATCTCCACCTGCATTAGTGGGGTTTGGATTTGACGCACGCAGTTACTAGTCTTAGCCGTTCGATTTAAAATCAACGACCAAGATCATTTTCGATTAATTTAATTTATTAATAAGTAATATAAATCGTCCAATCTCTTATGAATAGCCGAGATATGAAACGGTGTTATATTTCAACAACAGAAAATCCAGATCTATATTAATGCTATGATATAATACTCCTTAATATAAGAAAAATATAACTTTTTAGATACATTCAAAAGTTGATGTATTTAGACTATATTATTGGCTAGATACATCAATTTTTTAATATATCAAAAAAGTCAACTCTCTCTTATAGTATTAAGGACTAGAAGGAGTAGTTGAAAACACCACTTCACAAACGGATGAAGGCTATGCCTCGGATATCCCTCAATGGAAAATTCTAACATGGACCATGGTGGATCACTCATGAAAAATTCTATAACGAATATGAATTTTACAAAATCCACCGTTTGATTGAAAGTTTATATCATATAGATCATCTATAGAAAATATTAGAAAAATTGAAAATCATTTGATATGTTATTGAGATCCATCAAGATTAACGGTTTATTAAATACTGTAAATCTTGATAAATCCCAATAAAATATCAAATGATTTTCAATTTTTTTAATTTTTTTTATTGATGCTCTCTATGATATAAACTTTCAATCTACCAATAAATTTTGTAAAATTTATATTCGATTAGATCACTTGTCCACGATGAACCATTTATCCACGGTGGACCACTTGTAAGCCTCAATCAATATGTGTCTTTGTCATTTGCATTTGGAATACATGGCTTGTGCAGTAGTCTTATAACTGTCATCATGTAGATATTGATGAAGAGTAGACCCATTAGATGGTAATGGTTAAATAGGGTTGGCCATCTTGAAAAGGACACCAATCAAATCATTAAAAAGAGTATTGCCTAATTCATTTGTCAGGTCTTGTTGTTAAAGTTGATAATATTCTTCTATTGTTGGATTTTTTAACAAAAAGAGTTAGGAAATTATAAAAACTAAGTTTTCTTGAATAGTGTCATTTATGTTAGATAGTGAATTTTAGGATTGGGAAAAAATGGACAGTTTCATTTGTAGTTGCTCTATTAATTAATAGATGAAATATAATTGCTGTTCAAAAAAAAAAAAGATCAAATATAATGTCTATTTCATGAAACAGATAAAAAGTATACAGTTGTTAATTTGTCCTGTTCATTTTTTTCTATGTTGCCTAAACTTTCCTTCATTGGTTTAATGAGAAGAAACATCTTGGTGTAATATAGATTATGTTTGATTTGAGGGAAATGCGCGGATGAAGAAAATTATATTTGTTTATTCATTTTGTCTGGGAGAATATGTATATATAAATTCACCAAAAACAAAAAGAATATGTATATAAAAAAGTTAAATATGTTTGTAGTATATATAAAATATGTATGAATAATCATTTTTATTTTTGTTTACATGTACGATACAAAAATATATTGATGATAAATATCATAAAAATATTAATTATTGATGAGAATTGGTTCTTTTGTTATTTTAAAAAAAAACTATTTGTGAAATCTCATGTCCTTTGTGAATCTTTCTTATTTTATTTATTAATTTAAATAAATGGCTTTCACATAAATTATGATTTTTTTTTTGTGTGTGTTTTTTTTTATTATCTTGTCGTCTCAATGCGACGTTATTTGATTTCCCGTCTTTGTACGGTATCCTATTGATTTCTCGTCTTCATGTGGTGCTTGATTTCTCATCTAATTCTTCGTTTGATTGAATTGAAAGATCAGTTTCGGTCAACTACTGATTTACACAATTATTAACTAGTTCTTCAATGCAGATCCGAAGACATAAGTATTTCAGTTACTTTGATTGATTATCTCATTATTTGTAGACACGAGTATGCTGTTTTATGTTATTAACTTGGATACTGTGAGTTGTTAATTCACAAATTCATCTTTTTTATATTTAGCAATATTAAAATTTATGCTTGAAACCGATGTACTCTACCAACTTTAATGAATGAGTATCTTTTATTTCAATAAAAAAAAACTTCATAAAATTACTAACTACCTATATATTTTAAATACATAATTAATAATTTATATTAGGTATTGTATAAAAATACGTACATATTTAATAATTTATTTATACACTTATCATAGTCCCTTTAAATATACCAACTTCTATTTGTAATCCCTTTAAAAAATTATTTTGAATTTTAGTCCCTTTAAATTTTCTATTTTCAATTTTAATCCATATTGTGTTACAAAATTTCACCTAGCATAAAACTACTAAGTAGCCTAGTGATACAAACATAAATAGATATAGGACTCTTTATTGAATTTACCTACAAAAGTTCTCTTTATCGAATTTATTCGAAGACTCCATATATAAGAGCGGCCCTGAATCTATAACCAACTTATGTCAAATAACTCGGTAATGTGGGTAAAATTGGTCTTATATGAATTATAAACTTTTGAGAGTTAAATTTAAAACCAACTTTGTCCATATTATTTAGTTATTTGATGTATATAGATCGCTTTAATTTATAATTCATATTAGTTTTTCTATAGTTAAATCTATTGCTAGATTACCTCAAAATTAAAAATCTATTAGTACACTATATTAGTAGCCACGGTGATGTAATGCTTGCTAATAGTTCAGTTTTTTTAATCTAACTGCCTTTTAGTCGTACAAAGCATACAGTTGAGAAAACTATTAAGAATGACTTTATGAGAAAATAATAAAGAATTACTTTCTTATATAGAATTGTTAATTAATTGAACCACGGATTAAAAGTGAAGAGTTTTTTATTCAATTTAAAACTATCGACATCCTCTGAAATTATTTGAATTGCTTAGCCACAAAATTGTCAAGATATCACAAATAAAATAAGAATCATGCATCAAGCACTATGTTTTACAATTCTATTTAATATATATTGTTGTTGTTGTGGCTGCATTGGGACCAAAGACAAATTCGTCTTTACGTCCAACATGGTCCACTACTCAAAATGGAAAGAAAGTTAAATACCTTTTAAGATTATAAATAATATATTTTTTGGTGTTTTATGTACATATTTTTGTTGGTCTAGAACCAAAGAATTAACTCATTATTAGTGCTTTGGGGTTATGTAATTTGTATTGTTTTCTATTTCAAATTTTATTAACTATATACTACAAACGAAGAAAGTGGCATCCAGCCGTTGTATTGATTTCACAATAGCATGTGATGGTAAATCTTTTTTTAATTACCTTTTTAGTTTTTAGTTAAATTTTTTTTTACTTGGGTTGGTCTAATGCTATTAGTTTGTGATTTGAGAGTGTGTTCTTTTTAAGATTTCAAATTCGATTCGCACCGGTGTGAATTTGGATGGATTAGTTTAGCTTATTCAAGAAAAAAAACTTTTTAGTTTAAAAAAAATTCTGATAATTTAGAGTTCAATAACGAGATAAGTAAATTATAATCAACAACTATTTTTACTTCGAACTAAATTTGAATTCTTTTGAATAATTTGTTCTATGAAAATTTATTAATTATTTGAGTTAAATATTTAGTTTAATCAATTCAATAAATATGTTGAAGGATTCAATTTAAAGATAAATATAAAAAATAAGTCATTTCTAAAGGCCAAGCAGAAGAAAATGAGAAATGAAATTTTAAAACGAAGTTTAAATGGATAATACTTCATTTTTCTACTTTGATTATTATTTTACTTTAATGAACTTGGAATTAGTTTCAATAATAATTTTCCCTTTTCTTTCTTTCTATGATACCAAACACATCCTAAATAAGTATCATAATTTACTGAAAGTTAACATTTTATCAATTCCACAAAGAACACACTAACATCAAAAGTAGTTTTTATTTTTAAAAAAAATCAAAAGTTATTCAGCTGTTTTCTGTGGAAATTAAAGGAGGGCTGTTGAGTAGCATGCGGGCGGAAAAATGTAGTTAAACCATACTGTACTCCTTTGAATCATAATTATTAATAAATATTTGCTTTTTAAATTTGTTGAATAACATATACTGCTGCTGAGGATCCGGATCCATATATTTGAAATAAAAATTTAGAATTTTTATTGATAGAATGCTAACCAAAATAATTTTTTTGACAAAAAAATTTAATGTGTTTCAGTAATCAAATAGTTATCAATATAACGAAGAATCGATTCATATGGACGGCGATTAGACATTGAATAGGCCCCCCTTATTAGAGAATGAAGAACCTTATTCGCTTTACAAACTTGATCTCAAAGTTGTTATTTAACAATAGTAAATATTTAAAATGAGAAATCAAAAGACTAAATTCTGATAATCCATCTTTACCTATAATGAATAACATCAACTACTATTTTTGAGTCACTTTAAAAGATAACATGGGAAAAGTCTTTTTACATCATTTGTTAACTGAAATGTTATTCTCTTTTAAACTGAAATTTTTCTATACATAAAAATGATAAAATCTTAACCATTAATTTACTTGGGGTTTAAATTTATTAGAAAAGAACCAATTCATTATTTAAAAAATTAACAGAATAATAACATGCATATTGTATGTTAATCTGTTATAATATGCTGATAGAGTTCTATTGGAAAAAAAAATTAGGACACTTACAAAAATAATTTACTTTCTTTTAAGAGCACCAGTAAGATTTGAACAAACATTTATAAAAAACAACAATGTTTGAGTAAACATTTGGGCATTATGTTAACTCATTAATTAAATATGAACTACTCTTTTCTTTTTTCCCTGCCTAGTACCATTGATAGTTTAGCCAATTATTGATTTATAGGCATTAATTAAGAAACTACTTTTAGATAATAGGGCATTAAGACTTACGTAGTACAAACGAAGTTATATTTAAAGGAAAATGCTAACTAGTGCTCTTGGGGGCACTAGTTAATGATACTTAAAATAGTAAGTCCATCTTAAAAATTATGCAATGAATATTTGAAAAGTAAATAAATTGATATTTTCAATGCAAAAATTACTTTTTTGATACCTTTAACTAGTGCCCTAGCATGACCCATATTTAAATCACCCACACCATTATTTTTCGAGTAAAATAATAATAGTAAAATAATAATAGCTGAGTTTTTTTAATAAACAATAATAATATATCTGAGTTAAATCTTAAAAGTGCGAGAAAGGTTCGTTGGCGTGCAACCATAAGGATAAGATCATTGAGATGAGAGAAACTTTAATCTTTTAGGGGCTGGCTGTTTACCTCATATGACCCTCTAGCTAAATTTTAAAGTTCAAATTTTAAGTATGGAGGCTTAAATTAATAAAGTAAATTAATGAGCTTATGAGTTATAAGGAACATTAAATAGATTATTTTAAAATGTAATTTTAAGTATTTTATCAATTTGTTACAATTATTTTATCATAAAAATTAAAAAATCTCTAAAATAAAAAGTTATTTTAAATAGTTTTTGCAAAAATAATTTTTGAGAGATACTTTTTTAATAAAATGTGATTTTTATTAAGTAAAAATATTTAAAATATCGAATATCAATATCACTCTTTTAATTTATAAAAAGATAAATTTAAAGTAAATTTTTACTATTTTTAACTAAGTTACCATAAAAATTATTTTTAGAAAATACAAAATAAATATTTTTCTTAAAGCTAAAACAAACGTGTCCTGATGGTTGATCAATTTAACTGGTAGATTTTTTTTGAGATAGACATCATATTAACATTTTTTATTCATTAGAACTAGTTTGAATTCCGATCTTTTAACTCCTTAAAATCCTTTAGTTTTTAGTTCAAATTAGTTAGAAGAAAAAATGTCAATAATAATATTTTTAAAAAAATGATAAATAGTGTTTTTGGGGCAATAATTAAAAAAATAAAAAGGATAATATAATTTGAAATTTGTGCATTCAGTGCTTTGAATTTTTTTTAAAAAAATTCTGCTCAATTTTTTTCCTTTTTTTAGTATTGTCTTAACCCTAGACGATTCCTATTCTTACGTACTGCTGTACTCTATATGTAACAACTTCTTTTTCTTGCTGTAAGTAACAATTTGTTTCCTCGAAATATTGATAAGTAATTGATGAACATATATATGGTTCATCATGGCATTGACCAATACAGTGACATACATAACATATTTTGGCTTGAAAAGGGTCATATTGACCTTGTAAATGAATAATGCATTATACATTCCATTTCATTCTCTTTTTATTCTACTTTATGATCCAGATAAGATATGTATTGTCATAAAATTACTTTTTCATAACAAAAGAATAAGAAATTTCTAATATCTAGTGAAGGACAAGACAATGAATATTACAATTCCCCGAAACAATATGGATCAATAGTAATATCTAGGAAACATATAAACAAGTAAATAGAATCTACTAATATGTAAGTATAACAAAGTCAAGTCAGTATAGAAAAGAATTGAGAATAGTTTATATATATGATTTTTATTTTTGTCATTCTACTACACTATAAGAAATATGATTTTTAACAACAATTTTTTTATTACAAGTCGCTGAAAAAATTACTTTTGATTGTTTTGTCAGCGACTTATAACAACTTTTAACGAAAAAAGTTGTTTCAAAAATCATATTTCTTGTAGTGCTAGTTATTCACGCGCTCTATATTTTTTTTATTTTATTCTTTCATTATTTAATTAATGAATGTTATAAAAATGAGTAATTTTTATAAATCGTCGTCCGTTACTTAAGTATCAGATGTTATGATGGTAGGATATTTTTTAATATATTTCAGTGAATTTGGATCATCTCCTATGATTTCTCTCAAATTTCTTCTCCAATTCATTGTTTTGTGAGTGTAAAGAGAGAGAAATAAAAATTAAAAATAAATAAATGATGAGAAAAATAAACACATAAAAAAAATTAAAGAGGAAATTAGAGAGAAAAAAAAAGAAGAGGATCCAAATTCTATTTCAATATCGAACAATGATATTTTGATAAATTTGTAATAAAATGAGTAAAATGATAAAAATAGTTTTCTATATATAAAAAGAAAGAAAAGAAAAAAAAATAACCAGGCCCCCCCTCCTACATTAAGATTTACTATTTTGTGGATGGAAATTTGGAAAGGACTAAACACAGAATTCAAATGTGAAAAACACACAAAAGGAAAAAGAAAATCTTAAAAAGGTCAAGATGAACTGTCTATGGGACCTACTTGGTAGACAAAATGACAGAGTTAATCTGACTTTAGTAAACCTAACTTTGGAAGCAAATGAAAAATCACTGATACACACAACAAGGATCCATTCAATTTTTTTTCTTCAATTTTTTTTAATTTTTATATCTTAATCATTAATTATCTTTTTTTTATTATTTTTAGAATTAAATATTATTTTATATTTCTAATCCAATGGTCAATTGTCTCACTTTATTTTCTCAAATTTTTTTTTCCCACTTAAGAAGATCCACTCTCATTCCACATACCATTCCTTAAGATATCTACCATTTCTACTGCCATAATATAATTGCCCAACTACCTTCTATATTATGCTTCCTCATTTACACCTTTTCAAAGTAACCAAATAAAATTGTACAATGTACAAGAACCATTAGTTATTCTACATTGTACGTACGATTGTAATTTTTTCAAATTTAAAGTGTAGTTTTTCATAATCACAGTGGTTTATTTCGATATCATATACTAGTAGTAATAAAGTTTTTACGGAATAATATAATAGACGTTTATGTCATTTGACACAATAGATAATTTGAAATGTTGATTTGCAATCAGACGATTTTAATTATACATTAAAAAAATTTAATTCAAACAATCTTCATCATCTACTTATTAAGATTGGATGGCTAAGATCTGCTACTATGTCCTACTATTATTCAAATTATCTTTTATATAAACTCATTTCACTCGGTAATTGAAATTATTTTTTGAAAATTTGTGTTATTTTAAGTGGCTATTATACGTGTAAATGTACAAAGAAAAAGTTTTGTAGAGTTGAGAAATTTTAGATTTAAATATCCCGCCACTATACTGGTTATAATTCTCTATCAAATTTTTTTTGTCAAGTAACATAGTGGCTAGAAAATCCACTTTAAAGGTAAATAAGTAGAGTGTTCCGGGTTCAAATCCATGCTCCTACACATATAATGTGATGTCTCTACCAATTGAGTCAAACTCACGAAGACTATAAAAAGAAAATTAATTGTACCCAAAAGTAACTTTGCGTACTGCAAAAAAGTAATTTTGCCGCAAAATGTGAAAAAAAGAAGAAATAAACTACCGTAAAAAATGTAAAGAAACAACATTTTATATTCAAATACAAGCACATTCATTTCTAAACTAAAAAATTTCTCATTTAACTCAAACTCTTGAAAATCTATATAATATGAATAAGCCACGAGGATTTGTCTTTCTTGCTCCTCTCATTTCTCTTCTCTCATTCATTCTCATGCATTTGACAATTAATATGGTTATTACAATGAATGACTCTACTAATAATTCAAATTATTTTAAATTTTCATATTGTTATATTACTATTGTTTCACATTTAAATGATTTTTAAGGTCAATTATATTATTATTATTTTCAGCATCATTATTTAAAAAAAAAAATATTTAATTATTTATTTTTTAAAAAAGAAATTCACTATGAAATTCATAATAATAAATAGATTTTAATATTCCAAAAAAATTATTATTTTAATAAATCATACCAAAAGTGCATATTCAAGTATTCATTCATTTGCTTCATATACTAAAAGCATATTCTGTCAATTCTAAATTATTTCCATGTTAGGTTCAATGCAATTAATTAATTACAATTATTTTCTTTTCAAATTAGTAAACGTAAATAGAAAAGATATTAAGGGTTTGGCATTTTTATATATAGTTATTATATTATTCCACCACTATTGTCCACTTTTTATTTTCATTTTTATTTTTAGATTCATTTTTGTCACTCTTCCATATGTGGGGAAAATTGCTAAGCTTGTGGCTCTTTTTTGCTTCTATTTTTTCTTTTTCGTTTCATTACATAATGTTTTACTTATCCAAGTATTTTTTTTAGGTTTCATGCCAATATGAGTTCTACGTTATGGTTCATGAATTTCATTGTTTTGATAATATAAATTTTTTGTTCATACTGATAATATGCTTTTGTTAGATTAATATCAACTTTTTCAGAATTGAAGCTTATACGGTTAATATCATACACATGTATCAATGACAATCATATAATGCTTAAAAAAAATAAAAAATGACAATCATATAATTTCAAATAGCAAGAAAACAAGATAATGAAACAAGGACTTTTGATTATTTTCATCGCATATTGGTAGTAATATATATTTTCATCAATCAATTTGTAGTATGTATATTATATAATGATATGAGAATATATGAATGAGCGAATATATTGGCAAATGAAAAAAAAAATTAGTGTAGAAAAAAATTGTTTCAACAAAGAAATCAATCAATTGATTGACACATATTTCTTTTGTTTATAATTAAATCGATAATTTATATGGGACTTATATTTATACTCATGTTTTAATAAATAGGATTTTTTGTAATAGAGGGTCTATTTTTTAAAAAACTTTTTTATAATTTATACAAGACCTGTATTTATAATCACAAATTAATATGTGACCAATTTCTTTATAATTTATATGTACTTCAGTACAAGAGCCTATATTTGTACTCATATATTAATATGAAGAATTTTTTTTGTAATTTACATGAGGACCTATATCATATATTAATATGAGTGTCTATTTTATTTCAATTTATATATGAGGTTTTTTTTTGTTATAATTTATATGAAACTATATTTTTATTCATATATTAATACATAACATTATTTTATTAATTTATACCGGGTACTATACATATAATATTTTTTTTTTGATAAATATATAATGTGTATTGTGTGATGAACTCACATTAAAAATTTAAATGTTGCATAATTTAATAAAAGAAATAAAGAAAACCCAAATAATATGTCATGCAACTTTAATTTTTATTGAATATTAGATAAATAACACATAATTTGTTTTCTCTCATTTTCTTCTATTAAATGTGACTCTTGAAGTCATATATATTAATCACAAAAAAAATAAAAAAATTAACCAATTACAAGCATGACACCGCCAATCAATTATGAAGTTTAAATTAAAAAGTTAAAATTTTCATATTATTAAATCATCCACAATTCTCTCATTCTCATGTATTAAATATGACTCTTAAAATCATGCATATCAATCACAAAAAACACTCACAACCATTTATTACATTCATAACATCATAAATATATTATAATTCATTTTCCTCTTAATATGTAATACTACATGCATCATTAATAAATATAAAAGATAATTTTGAAAAATTTACGGAGTACATTGCTACTAGAATATATATATATATATATATATATATATATAGCAATGTTATATGTTACGGGTAAAAAAGTACAAGAGAGAGAAAAAATGTACTATTTTATTTTTAAAAAATCAAAATTGCTATAAAATAGGAAGTTAGAGGAAATCATGGGGAGGTTGGTTATGGAATTGTAGGGCCATGATTCATTCTTCTCTTTCTTGCTTGTTAGATTCGTAAAAACAAGCATTAATTGATATATATATATATATATATATATATATATATATATATATATATATATTATCCACTATTTACAATAATCTTAAAATAAATTTATGTTCATCAAATATTTGCGGTTATTTTATTTACTATATAAACTTATTTTGTCTTCATGTATTCACTAAACTATTTGTCTTGTGCCAATGGTGGATTTTATCCATAGTTATGGCTACTGTGTGTATGAAATTTTTGTTATCCCTAATTTATTTTAATTATATATATAACACGAAATATTTTTCATGCTTATATGTACTCATGTTTACGTTACCAAAAAATATGTACTCATTTTATTCATTCTAAATATTTTCTATTTTAACTTGGATCAACAAAACTTATAAAAAATGATTTTGGTAAAAAAAAAAACCAATAATAAATTTTTATAAATATAACATAGACAACACATAAAATATTTATGGAATTTAACTCTACCCTTTATCAATTCGACTAAAAAAATATTTGAAATTTAATTGTTGTATTATATATTTATAACCAAATAAAAAAAAAATTAGCCAAAAAATTTGGGTCTAATGTCCTTACTTTGATCGCTTGACCCTTGAGTCGGCCCCTAATTATACTTAAACTGTTTTACATTACATTTTTATTTAATTTTTATAGTTGATTTATTTTGTTGTTTGATTCAATTTTTTGTGCTAATTAAAATTTTGACTCTATTTAAATTTGTTTTGACAAGAAATTTGACTCTATTTAATTGAAATACATAATTTTCAACCAATATATTGAATCCAATTTTCATTTTTAATTGACTGGACTTAATCTATCTCATGGTCAAACTCTAATCTCTAAATTACCGAGATCTCATTTTCATAAAAAAATTAGATAGTTTTTTTTTTTTGTTACAAGAGAGAAAAATTAAAAGAAAAAACGAAAGGATTACTCCCTAATAAAAGCTACTCCCAAAGCATCTGCACAAGCATTAATAGTGAAGTCGCGGTGCTCCCAACTTGGTCAGAACATCTGCACAAACATTCCCTTTCTGGAAGGTGCGTTTTATAACAACGGTCCAATCTCTACTCAAAATACGACGAATGCTTTGGATCTCATTCGCAAACTCGTGATACAATGAAGCACCATCTCTGATCAATCCAACTGCTTGTAGAGAGTTTGAGTAGCAAGTTACCTCCTTGAAGCCATTCACCCAACATACACTACAAGAAAAACACAATTTTGCGACGGCCAAAAGCCCTCGCTAACAGGGAAAATCCGTCGCACAGTGTATAATTACTGGCGGCCATTGGATGTCTGGAAAACGAGCGTCGGTAAGTTTTGTGACGGCCTAGGCCGTCAGTAATGGAAGTGACGGATTTTGCGACGGCTTAGACCGTCAGTAATTTTGAATTAGAGAAGGCTCAGGCCGTCACAAAATATTGATGAACCTGCGTGTTTGACACGCATTGACTAGTTAGCGACGGCTTAGGCCGTCAGTAAAGTTTGACGTCTTTTTTTTTAAAAAATTAAATATTTTAATTGTTTTCTTAATTTATTTTAAAAATATATTTTTAAAAAAAAACAAATTTATTAATTATTTTAATTGCTTCTTGTCTCAACTATGTCTCCATCTTTCCATCTCATTGGTTTGGTCTTGTTTCTCTCATCCTCCATTTCTTCCGGTTTGCCATCTCTCTCTCTCTAAACAATAAAATTTCCTTATTCAAACTAGAAAGTGGTTGTCAAAAAAAAAAGAAAAGGCGGCTGCAAAAGCTTTGAACGGTTTCAAATTAGAGTTGGTTGTTGAATGTTTTGGATCTGCATTAAAAAAATGTGTCTCCCAAACCTCCACATCTTCCATTCAATTTTCGTTCAACATCTTCGCGGTTGAGCAATGAATTGACTTTCCTCACACAATCAACACATATATGGACGAAAATTGCATACTAGAAAGGCAAAAATCAGGAGCAACATTAATAATCCAAAACAACCCTTGAACAAAAATATCCAAAAACAACCCTTCAACATGTTTTTTTTTACACTAACCCGTTAACTTGAAATGGAAAAATAGAATAGGTTGTAATTAACTTGAAACTGGGAAGAATAAAATGGGTTGTAACTTGTAAGAATAAAAGGAAGAGAAAGTGAATATGAAGTTGAAAATGAGAATGAAAATGAATGGTTGTATGTGTAGATATGTTTCTCTTTCTCTAAGTTGGTTTTTATTGAGGGTTAGGTCGTCACTAAATTTACTGAGGGCTTAGGCCCTCAATAATTGTAAGTGTCAGAATTTTACTGAGGGTTTAGGTCGTCAGTAAATTTGTGAGGTTTTTTTTCTTATTTACAGAGGGTTTAGGTCGTCAGTAATTTATTGAGGGCTTAAGCCCTCAATAAGTGTTATTAAAATCCGTCAATAAATTGAGGTTTTCTTGTAGTGATAATTCAAGACCATGAAACACAGCCATAATCTCCACATAAAGAACACTTGATTGCGTCGTCGCACCAAAAAAGTCTTTTAAAAAAGTTACAAAATTATTACGAATGAAACCCTAAATCCAACCACTTAAGATAGTTAATACAAAAAATAGAAATACATATTTTTTTTAAAATAAATCGCATTTAAAAATACCATAAATTTGTACTAGTACCATAAAAGTATGGTCTTCTATTGAGCTTTCATCCCTACCTTTATGAAGAGAGACAGACAACTACAAAAATTACTATTTTGGTACGTCCATACCAAATTGGCATCTTATGCTATGAAGCATAATGACTATATTATTACTATTAATTAAGTTTAATCGTCCATAAAAAAATTTTAAGTTTAATTGTATATTTATGAATAGACGAAAATCAAGTGCTTTTGAAAATGACAAGATCAATTATTACTAAATTTTGTTTATTCTTAATTATACAGTTTCCAAATTAAATCAATTATTACCAAATTTGTTTGTTCTTAATTCTACCGTTTCTAAATTAAAAGTATGGCTAATAATGAGATACTGTATTAAGTTTAATTGGTTAACGAGATTCTTTTTGAATAAATTATTCGAAAAAATTTAAGTTTAATTTATGATATAAACAATTTTTAAACAAATTTTACTGATCTTGCGATTAAATTTTAAATTACCAAAATCCTTCTCTTGAAAAATTATAAAGTGTAGTTTATGTGAATCCAAAAAAAAATTTAAACATCTAAAAATTGTGATCAAGGAGAACAAGACAATAATAGTATGTGGTAATACTATTTGATTTGATGACACAAAAAAAGGAAAAAGCATGTGATGTGGGAGTACACGTGCACATGAGTGTTAAGACAGAGAGTTGTTCTTCACACACACACAAACAATTTACACGTTTCTTCATTCATTCACTGCACAATCTACGAAGTAAATAAATGAGAAAAAAAAAAAAAAACAGATTCACTTACTCACTCACTCACCAAATCCTTAATAAACAAATGAACCCATAAAAGGAAGAGAACCTCTCTTCCACTCTGTCTAACCTGTTTTCTTATGTTATGTTCTTCTGTTCAGACACAAACTCTTAACATAGTCATAGAAAGAGAAAACAAAGAATCTTAATGATAAGGTTCCACCTATTGTGAAAACCAAGAACAACAACCTCATTCTTCTTCTGTTTCCTTTGTCTCTTCTTCTCTCCTCTTCACATGAAAGAAACTGCAATATGACAATGGAAGAACAAGATCAAGTTTCCTTGCCAGGAACAGTCCCTTTTGATAGAGCTCTTGAACAGGTTTCTTATTTTTTTTTTTTTTTTTTTCACATTTTAGTGTGTTTTTGACTAAAATTCTTGGTTTCTATTCATTCTTTTTAACTATGTTTTTATGTTGTTTTACCCTTATAATTGAAGAAAATTTTCATGTGCAATGTGCATAAAAAATTTAATGGGAGTCCTTAATTTTAGAAGGTAACTTCTGGGTTTAGTCCAAAATTTTATTTTTTTTATTCATGACAATGTCAAAGATTGATTTTTTATTCTATATTATTACTTGGTTGAAAGAACACTCTTCAATCTAGAGGTACTCGGTTCGAGACTCTGGCACTAGAGTGGTTTATTGGTGTCAATCAATCATAATTATCAGATTATTTTAAGCGTTTCGCTTTAATCATAACTATTATTGAAGTGATGCTTATGAATAGTTGTGATTTGTTGACAGAGTAAATCGTTTTAGTTTTTACACCGACGGTGTAGTATGCTAGTTCATGATCTCTTTGTTTGTTTAACAAAGGCACCTCATACTCATTCATCTGATGTTAATGATGTTTAATTGTTGCATTCTAATTATGAAAGTTATGCTTTCAGTGTTCATTTTGAAATTGCCAATGTCACTGATATTGAGTATATTTTGTTATGTTATTCTGCAAAACTGAAAAATTGGTTTGTGTTACTTTTCAGGCAATTGTATCTATAAAGAAAGGTGCATATTTACTCAAGTGTGGTAGTCGAGGAAAGCCGAAGCTCTGCCCTTTCAGACTTTCTCCGGTAAGCACGAGTGAGATGAAACTTTCCTATGGATCACATTTCTTAGTACATATTGTTTCTTCAAAATATGACTTCCCTTGTCTTTCCAAAATCTTTGCCTTAGGCATTTCAATCTTAAATACGCGCAAGGTATTGTATGGCTGACGTGGTCTTGCTGCAACGATCCACTGAGATCCCGTCTTTGTAATTGATCTTGGATTTTTTTTTCTCATATATTACCATAAGTGGACAAAGGAAAATTGAATTCTGCTTTCTTTTGAATGCCTTTTATTTATTGAAAATTCGATTAACTGTGTTATTGTCAAAATTATATTGTTGCATAAAAATAATGAAGGTTCTAACTTATATATTTTGCGCCTTGATTCAATCCAGGATGAGAGAAATTTGATCTGGTGCTCAGGACAGAAGGAAAAACATATGCGGTTGAGCGGAGTTACAAAAATTGTTCAAGGACAAGGAAATGTATGTAACAACTAGCATCATTGAATTCTTGTTTGATTCACTATGAAAAGGAGTAAAAATAAATAAATCATGTTTTGGTCTAATAATTATTATGGCTCACCATTTTTCAGATAAAGTCTCAGAGACAAAATGAAACCGAAAAGGAATGCCATTCATTTTCACTGATCTATGCTAATGGTGAACACACTCTTGATCTGGTAATATTTTTTATATCTACATTTGATTTATAAATGCATTTATTTTTCCTATATAGCTTAACTTGTTTATTTTGAGTGTAGATATGCAAAGATAAAGCACAAGCTGCTACTTGGTTTGTTGGCTTAAAAGCTGTGATTTCAAGGTCTCAGCAACCTAAAGCTTTTAGTAGTTTAAGAAGCTGCAAAGGTGTGCAGAGTTGTGTTAGTAGTCCCTCTGGAATTTTACGCCGAAAGAAAAATCTTGGTCTTCTAGATGATACCGCTCAATTTACTCAGGTTTCATACATCTTCTTTGTTGCTCTATCGATATCGCTACATACACATGTCTAAATTTTTGTACTAGTATTTTTATGATACAATAATCTGCCTCATTTTCATTTAGATTCTAAATTTTAATCGTTCGTTGACGATAGAGTAAAAGTTATTCTCTTTTTTTTTCCTTGGTAATATGAATCACTTAGATCTTACTCTCTTCGTCTTCTTTGTCATTATTTTGAAGGTACATAGCGTATGTGCAAGTCCAACTCTGTCACTTACAGAAAGGTGTTTTTCTGATGGCATGTCGTATACATCTGATAAATTTTATTCATCGGCATCATCCCTCTCCAGCACTCAGGGCAGAACAGATAGTTCAGTCCCAAGTTCTCCATATACTAATCCAGCTATTCATAGCGATACTAAAACATCTCGTTTCGAAAAGGAGTACAAGAAGGATTTGTGGTCATATAAATCTATCATGACTCCTACTACCTCCTCACATGTAGGAAATAGCAATAATAATGCATTGAAGGATGTAATGATATGGGGTGGTGGAATTGGTTGCCTTGTAGGGATTGTGAATGAAAGGTTTGTCCCAAATAGTATTTATTCTTTAGTGCCAAAGTTACTCGAATCGACCGCGATGTTAGATGTACAAAATATAGCTTTAGGAGGAAACCATGCTGCAATAGCTACAAAACAAGGCGAAGTTTATTGTTGGGGTCAAGGGAAGAGGGGAAGGTTAGGGCAAAAAATTGATATGGACATTAGCTCCCCCAAAATAGTTGATTCTCTTAGTGATATTCGTGTAAAAAACGTTGCTTGTGGCGAGTATCATACATGTGCTTTGACGGATTCGGGTGAAGTATATGCGTGGGGGAACGACGTTTCTTGTTCGGATTCGGTTGATGAAGGGAGATTTAGGAGTCAGTGGTTAACACATAAACTTTCTTTACCTGTAGAGGGTATTAGTATTTCAAGTGTTGCTTGTGGAGAATGGCATACCGCAATTGTTTCCAGCTGTGGTCGGTTATTTACATACGGAGATGGTACATTTGGAGTGCTTGGACATGGGAATTATCATAGCTTTTCTAGTCCAAAAGAAGTTGAGTCTCTTAAGGGTTTATGTGTGAGGTCTGTTGCTTGTGGAACATGGCATACAGCTGCAATTGTCGAAGTCATTGCTGACCGTTTTAAGTACAATACTTCTACCGGTAAGCTGTTTACATGGGGTGATGGAGATGAAGCAAGGCTTGGTCATACCGATAACGGAAACAAACTTGTACCAACATGTGTTTCACAGCTTGTCGACTACGATTTTGTTCAAGTATCTTGTGGAAGAATGTTGACTCTAGCACTTACTAATATGGGGAAAGTTTTTGCTATTGGAAGTGCAAAATATGGACAATTGGGAAATCCACATGTTAAGGATAGAGCAGTTCTGGTTGAAGGTATGCTTAAACAAGAATATGTGAAAATGATATCTTGTGGTTCATATCATGCTGCTGTTTTGACATCTTCAGGAAGTGTCTACACATGGGGCAAAGGTGAAAATGGACAACTTGGGCTAGGCGATACCGAAAACCGATACACACCTTGTTTTGTTGAGGCACTAAGAGATAGGCAGGTAGATACAATAACTTGTGGTCCAAGTTTCACAGTTGCGGTATGTTTGCATAAACCTATTTCAATTAGTGACCAATCAAGTTGTAGTGGTTGTAGGTTAGCATTTGGTTTCACAAGGAAGAAACATAACTGTTATAACTGTGGTCTTTTGTTCTGTCGTGCTTGTAGTAGTAAAAAGGTTACCGATGCGTCTCTAGCCCCGGTTAAGAGCAAGGCCTTTCGTGTTTGTGATTCGTGCTTTGATAGAAAGCAAGGAAGTAGTAGTAGTACACATTCAGTTTTGGAATCGTTCAACTCTAGAAATTGTTACAATAATCAGCAGATACAAAAGCATCATCAGAATAAAAGTGGTGATTTGACCGAAGATAGAGGCGAAACAAATGTGACAAATGGTCCTTTATTGTCCGTTAGTCAATCATGTTACCGGAAAAGCATGCCTAGTGGAAGGAAGGTTTGGAAAAACCAACAAGAAAGCCAACACGATTTAGAAGACAATTCTTCCAAGTTAGGTAGTCTGCCACAATGTGGACAAGTTCCATGTTCAGCACAATTTGGAATCAATTGTACAGAAAATTCAGTTGCACATGAGACAGATACGTCAAAGTCTGATAAGTTGCTCATAGAAGAAGTTCAAAGGCTGAGAGCCGAGGTAATGACTCGACTTTCTGGCACAAGTTTTTTTTTACATCTTTTAAGTTTTGTAAACTAAATTGCTTTTCATGTTCCTTTGCTATTTGAAAATTGAAATTTTATTATGTTTGCTTATAATTGCTTATATTATTTCATTACTTTGAATAGGCTAAGAGACTTGAAAAACAATGTGAGCTTAAAGACAGTGAAATACTAGAGTGTCAACAAAAAGTTCAGGAGAGTTGGTCTGTGGCCAAAGAGGAAGCTGCCAAGTGCAAAGCAGCAAAAGATGTCATAAAAGCTTTGGCATTAAGGGTATGCTCTTTGTTGTTGTTTAAGGCCTTATTTGGATAAATAACTTAATTAAGCACTTATAGTACAAATGCTAAGCCTATAAGTGCTTATGTATAAGCTATTTCTATAACAAAACATAAAATAATGTCAAACTGTTTTTATATAAGCTATATACTGTTTTGAAAACAGCTTATGGAGATATCATAAGCCGTTTATATAAGATCTTCTAAACAGTTTCACATTTGTTTATGGCAGTAGATAAGCTTAAATAAGCCAATCCAAACAGACCCTAAATTGTGATTCTATTGCATATCATGGAAATATAATTTTGTTTATCGCACGAATACATGAGTACATGACAGTGTTTTTTTGTACGGCAAACTCAATTGTTATTATTTTTCGTTTTAGGCCTCGCCGGCCATGTTGGATATGAGATGTTACATTACTTAGCAAAGTCATTGTATTGTAATTTGATTTTACATTCTTGAACACATAAACTGATATAGCTATATATCATATTTGCAGCTTCATACATTATCAGGAAAAGATAATCATGGACTAGAACAAAAGGCGGCTGGACTACAAGAACGTCTTCCGAATTTGGCGCCTATACAAACAGATATGAATAGTCCAAGAAATGCCAACATGGATAGTCTATCAAATTCTCCTATAATATTCTCTAGTGCATTAAAGTCCAAATTTGGGAGAAGTATCCTTCTCAAAAATGATAAGTTGATGGAGAAGACTAATCTCACTAAAGCAGAATCTCAACAAAAGAATGCAGATGGCTTGAAGATGGTTGAATGGGTAGAACAATATGATAATGGTGTTTACATAACATTGACAGTCTCGCCGAGTGGAGAAAAAGGAGTTAAGCGTGTGAGATTTAGGTAACGTACACTTTCTGCTTGAAATGCTTATATTTCACTATACATTTATGTTACTCCCTCTGGTCTCATATAAACAAAGATTCCATTTTCAGGTTTATTGAATAACTGATGTATCTGGCTCATAATATGAACCAAATACATCATTTATTCAATGCATAATATTAAGGTTTTCTTTCTGAATTTTCTTTTCATCTTTATATATTTATTGGCAGCCGGAAGCGATTTTCACAGAAAGAAGCTGAAAAGTGGTGGGAAGAGAATCAAACGAAAGTGTATGATAAGTATGAAATTCATGAAGGAATTTAAAACAGTAGGTGAAAGTCTAATTATTTACTTGCCATTCATCTTTATAGCATTTTTCACCATAGTTGTTGATGTAGGAGGTGATATTTGGCTTCATGATTTAGATGAGAAGCTTATACTACAAGAAAGATCAAAGTCTTTTTGTATTAAGCATCCTTTATTAATTCTCTGTACAGTCATCAATTACAGTTTCTCTTAATCTTATATATTCCATTTTGATATTATACTAGTAAGGTTGTTCAATTTCACTCTCTAGCTATTATTTCATTTTTCCTAAGTGTGCATTCATCAAAGTAGGTTGTGGTAATATTTTCAATTTCACCATCATATAGAATATAGAAGAGTAATGATGAATTACATGATATAGAAGACAATGTGCATGACAAATAACTTTAAGTTATAAAACATTTATATATACAAATATAAAATGTATTTGTTGATTTGTTCAGGGACGTGATCTGGGGCGAGGAGTATAATCTTTCGCCCCCTCCCCACACTACCCTCGCTTCGCAGAGACTTTCTCCCTATTCTCCGGCTCTATGGAATATAATTCTTCCCGCTCTAATTCCCAAATGTGGTGGTCTTTAATAAAAACTCCAGCAATATTCCAGGTGGCTTGAATGAAGTTTTAGAGCATATATTTTTTATAGACGAAATGACAATTATTATCTAAAATTTATGAGTTTTCAAATTTGAATGAAAATATTCAACCTAGTAATTTTTTTTTTCTAAAGCTGAAAAATCAAATTATACAAATGTTTCTTTTTCACTTTCTTTTACTCGAAGTTTTTGGTCCATATGGGCCCTGCGTAGGTATTTTCTTTTAGGAATTCAGGTGTTTCAGTCTGCAAAAGACGCATGGGTTTCTTCTTTAGCCTACAATGTTAGCAAAGAGAAGTTCTGATATGGACCGGTTATTCAAGTGATTCATACTGGACTGATATTATAACGAATACGAATTTTATAAAATTCACCGTTGAATTGAAAGTTTATATCATATAGATCATTCATAAAAAAAATTTTAAAAATTTTAAATAATTTGATATGTTATTGGAACCCATTAAGATTAACAATATTTAATAAACCATTAATTTTTATGAGTTTCAATAATATATCAAATGATTTTTAATTTTTCTAATTTTTTTTATGGATGATCTTTATGATATGAATTTTTAATCCAACGGTTAATTTTGTAAATTTCGCATTTGTTATAGTAATATTGATCACTTGTGAAGGTGATCAATACAAAATCTAATACAAAATCTAATACAATGAAAAAATACTATGTGACTAAACATTTCATATGACAAAAAATGTGCAAGTAAACATAGCGCGTATGGTGCATAAGCAATGAAAATTACTTAGCGCACTCCTATATTACTCGTGCATCCCCAAATTTTTCGCGCACCTCCCATATTACTCGCACACCCCCCAAATTTCTCACGGCCTCCAAATTATACTAAAACCATTTTGCTGTGAGAATGGTTTCAGAGATTTTCACTTTAAAACCATTAAGTGCATAATATGGTTTCGGCTATAAATCTGAAGGGAGGAAAAAAAAAATGTTAAGTGCATAATTATAGGATTGTAATCGAAAATCATTTTATGCACTTAATGGTTTTGAAGTAGAACCCTCCAAAACCATTCCACAAGCAAAATGGTTTTGCCTAGAAATGTGGGGGGACAAAAAATAAAATAAAATTTGGGGGTGTGCGAGAAATTTGAGAGGTGCGCGAAACAAATTTCCTTATTTATGCACCATGTATAAGACAAATGGTTATGCACCATAACTTCTCTCTCTCTAAAATATAAGTAAAAACAAGTCAACAAAAAGTAATATATTTGGACTAAATTTTGCACCAAATTCATTAATTTTTATTGACCATTTTATGCTTATATTCCGGGACGAAGAAAATATATATGTTAAGAGTAAATATATATTATTGCCTTGTTTCAAAAAAAATATATTTTTACATCATTTAATTTTTAAAAAGACGTGATAATGAATTTATCCTTAAAAATATTAATTTGATTATTTAGATAAAAATGACATTTATCTGTCATGTATTTTTAGAGATGAAGTTCTGCCAAAATATGATATAGATTAAAAATATAAGAGAGTTCGATGATAAAATAGAATATGATATAAGTTAGTCAATATATTGATGTTGGATTTCAAATCTAAAACTACTCGCTTTGATATCATATAAGTAAATTTTTACTTGTTAGGTTCATCCAATATATAATTTTGATGGTAGCTGCCTTGCTTCCCCAGTTAAAGGTAGCTTTGAGGGTTTGCTTCGCCACTCCTCTGGCACTTGGATCTCAGGATACATTGACAACATATTAAATCCTACTGAGATTCTTTGATTATAAGGCAAAATGTAGGGACTAAAAATATATTTAATTATAAATTAAATTGACATTTTTATTTAATATATATATAAAATAAAAAAGAATTGAAAGGGGTGGGGCATAAACTAAAAAAGGAGAAAAGCACAAAAAGATGGATTGATGAAAGGGAAAGCATGAGAATGAATGAGGGAAGGCAGGAAAAGGATCGATGAGAGATAGCTTACAAGTGATCCTACCATGCCGCGTGGATGCTTTATTTATTTCACGTGGCAAAAGCTGGTCCCACATGGGTCCCTCTTTTCAATTACTACTACTTGACTACTTCATTTTTCAGAATATCCACCAAATTTATACTATGATCAACTTATGCATGATTTTTTGTTACATTTCTGTTTTTCATTTGGCAGCTTCGGTTTCACTTCTTACTGTCAGTATCATATTTATGGTTACTTTTAAGAAAAGAAGTGTCTAGCTAGCTAACATGGTTTACATATTGATCAAATGTTACAAAATTTGTTCAAAATCCTCACCATTGTTGTTTGTTAATTATAAAGTTATAAAATGAACATATTTGTTAATAAATAAAAATAAAAAATATTTTCAAAAGTAAACATTGCGTAAAACTTATAAGGGGTGGAGAGGGTTTGAGTTCATTGGTTCAAACTTTTGGACAATGTGTCTCCATACTATAGAATACAAACCATTTTACTACTATATATATATGGAATAAATTTCATGTGATGCAGTTATTGTTGTGAGTCGGCTGATTTAGATCAATGACTATGATCATTAAACAATGTTATAATTAATGTGTAATTTAAACCGTTTGATCTCAAATCAACGATTGTGATTGAAAATAGCATAATACTATATGTAAATTGCGCAGCAAATGTAGATCCCTATATATGGCACGCTTCAATTGGATCTATGCAATATTTCAATTCATTACAAGAAATATAATTTTTTGCAACGACTTTTTTTATTATAAGTTGCTGGCAAAATTACTTTTGGTTGTTTTGCCAGCAACTTGTAATAACTTTTAACAAAAAAAATTGTTGCAAAAAATCATTTTTTTTTTGTAGTGACTAGTATTAGAGTCAGCTCACTAACAAACTAAGACATGTAGTAATGTATAGTGCACCAAAGTTTGAGCCAATTGGTTTGAACTTTTGAACCATGAACCTCCACACTTAAAAAACACATTATTCTACTACTATGTCGTCACACTTCAATCAAGTCGGTACAATATTCAAACTAATTTTAATGATTCAAAACTCAAAATATTTATATTCATTAATTTTATGCTATTTTTATTTTAACTACACAAATTAAAAGTTAATTAGAAGAATCATGCCCGGCCCTATAGGGGGTGCAGGGTGCTCGACCGCATCGGGCCTCAAAATTTTGAAGGCCTCGATTCAAAATTTTGAGGTCCTATAATAATAGTTATGCAGTGTTAGTTTTTATAAAATATCAGATATACTCAATAGATTAATTTTGAAGCCCTATAATAATTGTTATATGTTACTAATGTTCATAAAATATTATAGATTTGATAAAAAAATTCTAATCAATTAAAAAAATAATAATTCTATTAGGGGATAATTCTTTTTAATTTTTTTAACAATTTTTATTAAGGATCCATTTTTAATATTTGGATCGGGCCTCTAAATAGTCAGGACCGGCCCTGAGAAGAATGAAGCACAAGAGAATGAATAGCAAGTTGGCAACATGCAAAAAGAAATGTGAAAGGGTCATGATGTTTAATTAGGAACAGCCGCCAAATTATTAAGTTATGTTGGGTAAGGAATTGATTTCCTCATGCACGTTAATATAGATTCTTAATCCAAAAACAAAGTGTGAAATGCATCCATGCATGCATGGTAATGTGGAACACACAAAAGAACAATCAACAAGCATAGCATCAATATTCCAATATCGAAGGAGAGATCAAGAGATCATTATTAAATTAATTATAATATATTGTATTAATAATAGTATAGTAATATATTAATATAAAGTATATGTATAGTAAAAATCATTAATTCAAGCTTGAAATCAAAGATATCAGGAATCATCCAATTGATCAAAAAAACAAATGAAAAGTAGAATTCATTCAAAGCCAAAAAGAAAAGAAAGAGAGAGGTTGACACATCCTCCAAGTATGCTTTTTTGTTTTTCCAATCTTTCTCTCTCTTTTTGTCTTCTTTATCAAAACCCCAAGCAACCACAACATTCCACCCTCCCTCTCCTCATTGGCTCTCAACATTCTCTCTCAATTTTTCTCTCCCATTTTCTCCCTTAGGATCTTCATCTTCTCAACTAATTAAGGTCTTAATTTCTCTTTCTCTCTTTTAAACCACCATGTAAATTAATTAATTAGCTAGCTATATATATATATATATATATATATTATGTACATGTACTCATGTACTATATAGAGAGAAATTTCAATTTATTATTTTTAATTACCATGCTAATTAGGTTTTATTTATTTTTTTATTTTTTTTGTGGCAGAGTTTGCTTGAGGCCTTGCTCCAATTTTGTTTCGGGTGTGTCAAGGCAGCTTTAGAGCTTCTTTTGTAGATATCTCTATACTCTTTGTTATCAATTTATTCAAATAAAGAGGGGGTGCATATAGAAATTTGGTGCGTTAGATTATAATATATTTCATATGGCACCTGTTTCATTGCCTCCTGGATTTAGGTTCCACCCTACCGATGAAGAACTTGTTTCTTATTACCTTAAAAGAAAGATTAATGGCCGTAGGATTGAGTTGGAGATCATCCCTGAAGTTGATCTTTACAAGTGTGAACCATGGGACTTGCCAGGTATAAATTAATATTACATGAGTTTAACTTTTATTATTGTTGATATACTATAATATTTTTAAGTTTTCAATCAATCACAAAACTTAAATATTTTTTAATAATATGACAATTTATGAAATAGTTAATAGTGCAAAAACTATTACACTCTCGATACATATATTTCATTCCATCATTATATGTATGGATAATTTGATCTAAAAATGGAACTTTTGTAAAAAAAAATAATTAAATAAAAAAATGAATTGCTCATTATTTGCATAGAGGTTTGAAAATTCATTTGTTGAGGTGATAGTTTTGAACTAAAAGAAAATCACACAACAACAAGGAGATGCATGAATATTTATTTTTACTCGAGGCATGAGATTAAAACAACTTTTTTCATTTTGTTTTGTTGATTGGCAAAATCATTATTGGTTAATGTAAAAGAAAAAAAAGAAGAAGAAGCTTACAATTAGAAGTGCTTTTAACAATCAAAACAAATTTAAAGAATCTTAAAAAAGTGAGGGAACATTTCTTTAGACACGATTTTGCTTCTGATCTTTATTCAATAATATACGAAGAAACACATGCTTGCTTTATTGGTCAAGTATATTTTTCCACTTTGGTATAAAATATTTAGGGGGTGTACTTAACGTTGTAGGGAGAATGGTCCTTCAATTATAGGGTTACTGTTGTGAACGTCAAGGTACATAGTAATGAGGAAAATATAGATTCCTAAGTCAAAAACAGTCAACAAAAGGAAAGGATCACATACATACATGACTAACTCCCATGCAATCATCTATACTTGCCTTTCTCATCTTCTTTGCTTTTATCAACTTACTAAATTTGTCATTTAAAAAAAAAAACGCACTCATCTCGAATTTATTTATGTTATGGAATTTTTTTTTTTAATATAAGATATCATGTTAAAATTTTATATCTCTATTTTCTACTTTTTTCTTCATATCTTTGCTATCTTTTAATATTTAGATTCATTGTAATCAACAATGCACACATTCGCGCAGAAATTTATGGTCGTTGAATCGAGAACGAATAATGCATATTCAAATGGATCTTTTGACTTTTCAATTCTTTTTTGCAATTATGTGTTAAAAAAATTGCAAATGCATAACCAGAGGTGTTTATGAAAAATACTTTGATTATTAATTAACATACTATTATTACATTATTATAGGGAAATCATTGTTACCGGGAAAAGATTTGGAATGGTATTTTTTCAGCCCACGGGACAGGAAGTACCCAAATGGCTCAAGAACCAATAGAGCAACAAAATCTGGATATTGGAAGGCAACGGGGAAAGATCGAAAGGTGAATTCTCAAACTCGAGCGGTTGGTATGAAGAAAACCCTAGTTTACTATAGAGGAAGAGCACCACATGGATCTCGTACCGGTTGGGTTATGCATGAGTACCGTCTTGATGAAAGAGAATGTGACAATCCTTCCTCAGGCTTACAGGTTTGAACCTTAAACCTCCTGATTAGTACATATACATATACTTAGTGTCTCTCGATTCATCAATCGAACTATCTATATTACTGATTTCAAATTTTGATTCTAGACAATAAAATGTGATTCGATTAAAAAAATTGTGATTTTAGGATGCATATGCTCTTTGCCGTATATTCAAGAAGAGTACGGTGATAGCCCCAAAAGTTGGGGAGCAATATGTTAATAATGCGGCCAGGCATGCAAATCATATTTCAAGTGATCAACAATCATCAAGCATTGAGTTATACTCTGAAGGAGGAAGAGATGAAGTTTTAGAAAGCTCAAATTATTTGATGCCTTGGGATGCAAACTCAACCCAAAACATAAATGGGAATAATACTTTCAATAACAATGGTGGAATGGCAAGGGACAATGGAATTTGGACACAATTCTTATCTGAAGACTTGCTCAATCTTCCAACATCTTCCTCATCATTTCCCAATTATGGATCCACACCTAATTACCCTCCATCCAAGGTACTACTAATCTTTTACACAAAAACTAAATAACTTTAAAAAAAAATTATTTACTTTCAAGAGTTTCAAATTTTTTGTTATCATTTAAAAAATGAGGATCTAAACAGAAAATCTAAAACCTACCTCACAAAATTAGTTGTTTTGAGTAGCTTTTCTTAAAAATTATTTACGATAAATATTTTTTATTATGATAAGAAAACACAAAATATATTCTATTTTTTTTACATAAAATAAATCTATAAACTATTAAATATTAAAATGACTATTTTTTTTCTTCATAATATGTAACATACAAACCTTAAATTAATTTTTTGCTTTAAATTATGGTCCGAGCAATGTAAAAAGATCTAAAACTTCCACAATTGTTAATGTTTACCATTATATCAACGATTGATTGTAACTGCAACCACAATTTAAAATCATTTTAGATAAAATTCATTATTATCATATTCAATTCCCTTTATATGGTATTGTATTTTATAAACATTTTGTTTTAATTATTTGCAGGTGGATATAGCACTAGAATGTGCAAGAATGCAACATAGGTTTTCCATGCCACCCTTGGAGGTAGAAGACTTTCCTCAAGTTGGTTTTAATTCTGAGCTGAAAATGACACAATTAGCCTCAAGTTCCATGAGTGGAACTAGAAATGAAACAGATATCTTGCAAGAAATTCTATCTGTTGCTCAAGCTTCTCAAGAATTGATAAATCAATCAAACTACTCACATGCATTTGGTGGCAATGAAAACTATGCAACTCATCATGAAAATGATTTTACTTTTATGGTTGGAAATAATAATTACAATGTGAATGATCATATGAACTCCATGAGATATGATGACAAAGCATGGGAAGATCCAAACATGAGATCAATAGAGATTGGAGATCTTGATGATGAATTCAAAGCTGAAAGGATGGTAGAGAATTTAAGATGGGTTGGAATGTCAAGCAATGATTTAGAGAAGGTATATATGCTATATTGCTAATATTTAAATTTAAAGTGTTATTTAGTACTAATATAAGATAAGATAAGATATTATATTATATCAATCATACAAATTAATCCACCATAGCCTATATATCTTTAGGTATATAAGGTGGCTTTAAGTTGTGTGTTGTGTCATCTTCATCTAAACCGTTTGATCAAATTTAAACGGTTAAAATTTCAAATTCATTAAAATTTTAACGGTGTGATTTTAATCAAATAATTCAGATTTTGTTGCTCGGATGTGGTTAATTGTTAGTGTTGTGACCGCACACAATCCAGATTTATATAAGCTTAAAAAAGAATTTAAAAATTGAACCTAAACCCTAATTAATAATATATACTTAATATTTAATAAATTAACATTGTCCTTTAAATAATTTGACAGAGTTTTATGGAAGAGCATCAAAAGGTTGTTCCAATTGAGGAAATTTCAAGCTTCCAAACAAACAGGAAAGAGAATGAGGTGCAAGGTATTATTATTATTAATTAATAAAAAAATTTATACAAGCATGGTTGCTTTTTGTAATGATCTTGGGTCATGTAACATGTACTCATAATAACATTATTTTTTTCAACTTTATATTAATTTCCTAAATTAATTAAATTTATTAACAATAGCATTTGTACTTTGCAGTAGAATCTGAGCAGCAAAATATCAACAAAGAAATCAATGACACTGACATTGGTAATTTCTCAATGGAGTTTATCAATCATAATGATGACCCAAATGAGAATTTTATAGATGATGGTAACATTGATTATTCAAATTCTACAAGCTATGAAGTTGTTGAGGAAACAACAAAAGTTAGTCATGGAATGTTTGTTGCTACACGTCAAGTAGCTGACACATTTTTTCACCAAATAACTCCTTCACAAACAATCAAAGTTCAGCTCAATCCACTTATGGAAAATAAAAAATCTATAAAGAATGAAGAAACATTAGTTATACCAAAGAAACAAGGGTACTCTTTCTTAAGGAAGTTTAAGGCCAATTTGATAGATTACATGAAAAAGCCATCAAAGACAATAGTAAGTGCTATTGTGTTTATGTTTGCACTTTTTTTGGTGCTTTGTGTTTATTTGAAGGAGCAAGTGGAAGATATGAAACCAAAGTCAAAGTATGTGAAAAGGAAATATTGCTATGGAGCTAATAGCATGAAGAAAATGATTTGGAAGGAGCAAGAAAAAATTTGGTTTGTTGGAATCAAAAGTGGTAAAGGTTTTGATGTGGTCTTGAAGAAGATAGGAATTTTTCTCACCATATCTTTGGCTCTTTGCACTATGTGGGCTAACCATATGATAGTTTGTGCTTGAACACTTTCTAATTTCATTTTGTTTTTAGTTTCTAACTTAAGAATTTCATATAGAAAAAACAGTTTAATTTCTCAAATTGGGGTTCTTTAAATTATATAGGGGATTGATAATGTATCCAAATACTTGTATTTTTTCTTACTTGGTCACACATATGTTCTTTGATTAAGAATTTGTTGCATTTAATACTAATTATATAGAATCCTTTATTAATTACTTTTAGTTTTTATTTAACTCTAATAGGTCAAAAAATTAATAAATACAGTATTTCCACCCAACAATCCACCCCAACAATATACTACAGTATATATCTAAATGATATATGTATCAAAAAAATTACATTTATTTAATCCCAAAATGTTACTCCATCTATTATGAAGAACAAATGATCCATTCTTTTTTGTTACAAGAGAGAAAAGAAAAAACAAAATACAAATGGATTATTTCCTATAAAAAAATTTACTCTCCATGCATCAACACGAAGGGGACTAGGCAAATTCGAAAAGCTCCCAACTTGGCCAATAAATCTGCACACGTGTTACCCTGTCGAAGGGTGTGGTCAATAACAACATTCCAATCTTTATGACAAGGCGAAACACCATCTCTAATCAATGTAACCGCTTGCAAAGAGTTAGAATAGCAAGCTATATTATTGTAACCATTAACCCAACATAACTCAAGTTCGTGAAGAACAACCATGATCTCAGCATATAAAACGCTTTAATGCGACACAACATCATAAAAGCCTTTTAAAAACACTTCAGATTTGTTACGTATGAGTCCTCCAAAACCTGCCGTTTGTTAAAAAAAATATTTTGCATGTGTTCCTTAGGGGTTGGTTGTTCAAAATAGTTGCGAATGGTTTTAAATGTTAAATTTGAAAACAAAATATCTTTGGGTAGGACTAGCTTGAATTGATTATTTTTTATAATTTGAAAATAGTTTTTCCTTAAATCTAAAATTACAAAAATAGGCTCATAAATTATTGATTTTATTTTAAGTTTTAACATTAACACATAGTCACTAGTGGCTATTAGTCACTACTCGACGATTACCACTGACCACTACTATAACAACTACTCCGACTATCATTCTAACTGCATTCGATCATCATTATAACCACCTCGACCACCACTTTAACCATCGTCGATCAATCACCACTCCATCCACTTATGATCTCTAATCTAACAACCACCGACCATCTTCAACCATCACTTATACCACCGCTCACCAATACTCTTGTCACTTCCATCCACCAATGACCACCAGCTCATATCTCCACTTTGACACTGTTGCTGACCATTACGCCACCATTGTTCACCACTCCAACAGTGGTATTCTACCATTCTAAAAACTATTATTAAAAATGTTACTATTCTAAAATACGACTGTAATTGTGACCAAGACCACAAAATTTGAACACCAACTGATTTACTACTTAGGTAGTGAACTCAGTTCACAACACAAGTAGTGAACTGTGGTTTTCCACAAAAAAAAAAAAAAAAATTTTTACAACTTTCGTTACTTAAATAATAAAAAAAATAAAAATGAAAAAGAGCGAGACGAGCGGAAAAAAGTAAGAGGCGCCAAAAGAAATTTCTATTAGTTGGGTTAACGGCCGAACACCTTAATTTGCAGCTTGGTGCAGTATAGGGATTGTCCAAAACATTTGAATTACACTATTATCTGTCAATACAAATAATGACAAAAATTTATATAATTTTTTTTTTTTTTTTTTAAGTAGTCTTTAGTAGCTAGAAATTTCACCCTTAAAGTGAATTAGTGGATGACCGGGTTCGAACCTCAATCATCTGCATATATAATGCAATATTCTACCAATTGAGTCAAGCTCACGGGACTATAATTTTTTTCTCTATAAAATATTTTTTTAATAACCGTTTTGTCTAAATATTTATTTTAATTTTAAAAATTAAATAAGTTATTACCAATGCAAATCTATCTTAGATTTTGCCGTCAAACACGAACACAACTTTTCACATGATCCATGATGCTAGCTATAATGGGACCATTGATAATCCTCATATATCAAATATGTCCAATTTGTGACACTCACATCAAGAAGTTAATTTCTCATAACATTTCAAAATATATTGGCATAAATTTGGAGTTAATCAAATACTTGCCCACTTCACAAAGATGTAGAACTGACAGTTCCAATAATAAAATTATAAATATGATGTTAAATTAATCATAAAATATCATACTGACCAGATTAAATATACCTTTCTTATTTGTTTGATTCTCTCATTACCATGATGTACTTCTACTTCTATATCAAAATCTACATTTTGTTTTAAAAGGAGGTCATGACACTTAGAACATCTATAATGGTGCAACCTCTACAAAAGTATTTTGTGGGTCTCATCAGTGCCACATCACTTTGAAGGCACTCCCGTTGGAGGTACTCTTATGAATTTGCCGCACTTAGAGTAAGACGCTGTAATAGATCTCGGCTGTCCAATTTTAAACTGATGGTTAAGATTATTTTATCGTATAAAATTTGAACTATTAGGCCTTAAGTCAACGGTTGAAATTGTTTACAACGTGAAACTGTGTAATTTTCTACGACATACTCAAAATTCACATTATTTTCTTGTTAAAACACTTTAGTAATAATTAATAAACCGCAAGAAGGTTAGTATAGATGATTTTGAATGTGTAGTGGTTGAACTAAGATGAGTGCAAAGCACATGTATGATAAGTAGTGGATCACTCACATTCATCAAGGTATCAAATCAGAGAGAATGTGACAAAAGAAAAAGATGTAACAAGTTAAGAATTAATAGAAAGAAAAAAAATAAAGGATGAAAAAGTAAAAATGAAAAATGACAAAATAATCCAAACATAAGTTCACGGGTCACTCACTGTTTCCTCATCTTTGTTAAATTAATTAATTAAATAATATAAAAAGTATACACTATACACTCCACTAGCTACATGCCAACAATTCATTCATACACTCCTTATGATTTCATCTTAGTTTCAAACCATTTTTCATGAAAAAGCTGAACACTGCACCAACAAGAAGTAATTGGTGCAGTTAAGCTGAAGATAATTGTTCAAAAAGTTAAATAGCTTTTAATTATTTTCTAAGTGTGCATTAAAATAATAAGAATGAGAAAACATAGTATATAGTATTAGCTTCATTGGTTACATTTTTTTTTTTCTAGCTTGTTATGGATTCAGCTTCTTGTTCTTGGCTTCAAGCTATATTTTTCTTAGCATTGGTTTGGTTATTTAACTATGGAAGTGTTGATGGAGTGAGTACTACAGTGAAAGTTGGAAATTTTTCAAAGGTTGAAGATGCTGTGAATTTTCATATTTACTATGGTCAAACCTTCAAAGTCATTAAGAATGCTGTTGATGGCCAGAGCTATCTTCTTCTTCAGGTACTTTAAAATCATTAGATTTAGAAACAACAAGGTTTTTTTTTTAATTGTTTTAACTAGGATGTATGTTAACAAATGTTTATAAGTTGTTTCAATGATTTTAGAATTATTATTCATGAGTTATATAAGTACAAAGAATCTACATTAGAAAGGATTACTTGATACATTAGTATATGATTAAACTTTGTAGCTGCCCAATTTGTCATTTCAAAACATTGATTAGGTTGAGTAGCTTCTTTTATTAGCAAAGTTATTTGTAATCAAAGATGGGACAAATCTTGTTCCACCAGACGCTCGGGCACCTAAGTATGTAGTCAATGTTCGAATCTTGACTATTGTGTATGTAAAAAATCTAAATTGGAGATGAGAGTTCATCTTGTGTGCCCAACATCCAACAAATTTCTTATCAGAGGTTAGTCACCGACAACACAAGATGGTATCAGAGGCCTGATTCGGCTTGGTGTGGTAGCGGGGGTGGACCTAGTATTGGATCAACCATAGGATGTGGGAACCCACACTTGGGGAAAAATTGTTAGGTTCTTAAGTGTGAGTGGTTAAAATGTTGGATATATATGAGGTGACTCATATATCTGACGTCTTAAGATTTTGGGTGGCGATGTGACATCTCTCTCTTGTGGTCCTGGAGCATTGCCTTGTTGGTGCTCCCGGCGCTCCCTCAGACCCCCCAATAGTTTTTCCTTTTCCCTACTTTTTTGCATTTTTGCTAATCTTTTCTTGATAAGCTATGTTTAGGTAACTTTTATTTCATCCATGAATTCCTCTCATTGGTAGAATAACTCAAGGATTGCATCAAGGACAAAATACTGCACTTCAAGAATCAAATCATTTATCATACCATTGTCAAACTTCTCTGTTGATACAGATTCTTTTCCTGGTATGTTCCATGCATAACCAGTTCATGTTCCAATGCTAAAGCTAATGATTTAGCATTTCATAAGCTTAAGATTATCGTATTATTTTCATGTAATTTAACACATTAATTATTTCTTTCACCTTCGTTGCGGCTAACATTTTCTTTTTCCTTGTGTTTGAATCTATGAATTGGAACTCAAGTTTCCTTCTTAGAGGTGAGAATCTCGTACTACTCAAAGTTGTTATGTTCGTATTTTTTCCTTCACCTGAGTTCGAAACTCGGTCATTTAACTCCACTTACTTCTTCAGCCCTTAGCTCAATCTCTTCGTTCTAATCTTCTTATATTTCTTCATCTATTGTTGTTTTGAGCAGCATTTAGGCATACTTGAGAGCTTAAAAGGCATAACCTCAGACACCGTGGCTTCTCCATGTGTATTGAAATTATATAAAGAAGGAAAGATTGAAATGTTGAACAAAAGTGATTATCAAATGCTTTCGCAGTTTTCTGCTCACTTCTTTAGTGACACTGATCAACAGCCAGCTTGCAATTTTGCAACTTCAGTTCCTTTTTCAGAGGACACCCCTTTGCAGGTAAGCAACTGAAAGATTATCCGTAGATAATTTTGTAAGCTCTCTCGTATAGTTTCACAAGTTTTTATGTCAGTAAATAAAGTCAAAAAGTTAATCCAAACAGGCCGTAGGAACATGCATTAAAGAGTGGTACAATATTTAAGATTCAGATTAACTTATATACTAGTAGACACTAGAAAAAAGTGTTCGACGAGGTACAGATTTTCTGTGCTTGATAATCTTAATGATTTGCCGTGTTCACTTTGACAGAGAGCAGAATGGATCAAGTTCATAGGAGCTTTTGCAAATGTTGAATCAAGAGCCAATCAAGTCTATACTACAGTAAGTCTAAAATACTTTTAAGTTCAATTTTTGTGTGCATAAAAAAAAAAAATAATTGCAATTGAACTTATGTGTTAATCTGTGTAACTGATTAGATTTTGTAACTTATGTTAGTATGCTACCAACAAATGGCTTGTTATTGTATAGGTTAAAGAGAATTATTTGTGCTTGGCTGAAATCGCGAAAACTCGAACTTCATTCAAGCCAACTGTAGCTTGGATGAAATATGATCATGTATGTATCTCCAAAATATTAATAATACTAATACTAATATATAATTTATCGACACAAAATGAGTTAATATTGCGTAACGTTATCCTGAAATGTTATCATTGCAGGGTGTTTGGTCTTTTACAAAGGAAGCATATTATCTTAAGGTATGAAACTTTAGTTATCTCTTACAGAAATATGGCTAGTGATATATAATAGTGCATATGTTTTATTTTTTCTAATAACTTCATTGTTATTAATCCGGTGATTATGCTTAATAGTATATGGAAGATGCAGGGGGAGAGATTTTGAATGCCAACAAGAACACTTACAATGTCTCTGATCCTGATGACTTGGAAGAATTCCATGCCATCCTATGCGTGAGTTGAAATTACTATATTATCTTCGTCCTTAAATATAGGACTCGTTGACTAAATCGTGCAGATTAAGAAAGTTGATAGTAGTATTAAATTTGTTGACGATTAGTATTTCTGATGTAGACTGTGGAAGTAGTGATTGATGAAACATTAACTTATGATCCAGTCAACTACACGGCATCAACGTTTATCCAAAATCTAAACGTTGAAGATCGTTCTTGTTTTTCCTTTCTTACAAACACAAGCCTATGGAGATACGATAAACGGATTCAAAGCTCTTCTCTTGGTAAGTTTCAATATCCAAACACACTACATGTTGATTTTCTAGTGAAATATGTTCAATATTTGTGTCATTACTTGATAACTTGCTTTCCAAGTATAATATTTTGTTTAATCTTCTGCATTATGTGAAGATTGGTACAATGGAGCAGTGTCACAACCTCAATTGGTACTAGCAGATCTTATTGAAGTTCTATTTCCATCTGGAAATTACACCTTGACTTATTTTAGGAACCTTGTTAAGGTATGATTATGATTTCATTGCTTGATAAATTTGAAGAAATTGAAGTTTTTTTTTTTTGTATTTCGAACGTCTCAAGTTGTTCGTGTTATCTTGCAGGGAGAAACACTTACAAATATTGGTCCTGAAATGTGTGACAGGGACACATCTTCAACATTGGATCCTACTATAGTACCATGTTGATGATTTATCTTTCAAATTCTAAATTAGGTAGATTGCTATTAAAACTATTCTTTTTTATATTCCTTTTTTCTAATATAGGATCTATACTTGAATTTTACTTTTACTCTTTTATTATTCACAATCTATAACGAGTATCTATAGCTTTATACACTAATCTTTAAGTTCGATTCGTCTCCACTAATTTATTTGTATACCGGTTGTAATAGTATAACAGTGGTGTTTCATAGATTTTGAGTTTTATGTTAAAATGACTGCAAAGCATTTTATTGATAACATAGAAACAGTTGTCATTTTGCAACAAATGTACAACTTATTTGTAATGAATTAACTGTGTGAACAAGTTTTTCCCGAATAAATTGTTGCGCGTCTGAAAATAAGTTACATTAACTTGTATAGTTGATCTCAACTCTGCAATCTAGACTTTGAACGCCTGCTGCAGCAAAACAATGGCGATGAAAGAAAAACGTAAGCTTGAGAAAAAAATGGCAAACTATATTCTAAACTTCAAATACTTCTCATAATATAAAGAGAAACAATTCTAGTATAAAAATTCAATATCTTAGTAACTTAATTTTATTTTGTGAAAATTTCTTCATTGATTGGATGAAATACCTGCTTGTTCCTTGTTTTTTGAGACTTTGCTGCTTAGGGTTGGACACTGGTTGTTGAGGTTCATCTCTTAGAACAGATACAGTCTTCACCTGTAACATTAACATATAAGAAACGGTGGCTATCTAAAAGTCTCATTTCATATAAGAACAAGACTAAATTGCACTTTTGACCTCATAACTTTATAAACTTACGATTTTAGCCACCTAACTTCATAATAGCACTTTTTGCCCCCTAACTTTAGCCCTGTTTGCAAAAGGCTGGCCCCTCACTGATTTTAACCAAGTCAACGCACACATGAACAGTGACTCACATGCCACGCCAGCATGTCATGTTAGTCACTGCCCACGTGTGTGTTGACTTGCTGATGTAGCATGTGATTCATTGTCCACGTGTGCGTTGACTTGGTCAAAATCAATGGGGCCAGTCTTTTGCAAAATGGGCTAAAGTTAGGGGGCCAAAAGTGCTACTATGGAAGTTAGGGGTCAAAATCGCAAATTTGTAAAAGTTATGGGCCTAAAGTGCAATTTAGTTTAAGAACAAATATATTTCTTACCAAATTCTTGAACATAAGGTTATAGAACATCCAAATGTATCTTTGCTTTGCTTCTTTTGGATCATTATTCACTCTCCTCCAAAAAGTATAAATGTTTCCCATATTCAACAACTTGTTTGCATAAATTTTCCATGTATAACTACAAAACAAAGCCATGCAATCTTTACTCAATGTTTCAAATGTCAAATAATAGTAACTATTCTAATTTAAAGCTAGGAAATTGGTGTTGTTTTTTCCCTTTTACCATTCGTTAATGCGCTGCAATCCGGACGATGAAATCATGTTCCAATGTGTCGAATCCACTTTGCATTTTTCAAAGAAATCAGCAATTTTGTTGCTTGATTCATCCCCATTGAGAGGATCAATATGGAAACCAGAAACGCAGTCAACAATAATTTCAGCTGGACCACCATGGTTAGTAGCAAAAGTAGGCAAACCACAGTTCATTGCTTCGATGACAGTTAGACCAAATGCTTCATACAAAGCAGGCTGCACAAAAGCTCCCTTTGTATCAGCAATGAAGCGATAAAGCTCTCCGTTGCGATGTCTATCGGTCTGCGCAACAATCCATCTAAATTGACCCTTGAGTTGATACTTTTCAATTAAATCGTGCATTTTTCTTATTTCAGCCATTTCTTCTCTATCTTTGGATTTTAAAGGATCAAAGAATCCTCCAACTATGACAAGGTTCACTAGGCTTCTCAATCTCTTGTTCTTTCCATACCATTCGACTAAACCGGTTATGTTCTTCACAACATCAAGCCTTGCCATTGAGAAGATTATAGGTTGTCTTCTGTTTTCTAGATATCCACTGTAATAGAAAATTAATCATTTTCTATGAATATTATAAATTTTTAATGAAGTCTTAACATCAACAACTAAATAAGTGAAATTTTTTCACTTACATGTGATCTTTGTTATCAACTTTACTGTATAGTAAGTCTTCAATGGCAGGATGAAATTGAATGAGCCTTTTGTCTTTCTCTGTGTAAGGAAAATAGACAGATTGGTCAGCTCCAGGTGCAGCTATGTTGAACTTTGGATCAAATATATTTATCCCTGAAACAACTCTGCATAGCCCTGGGAGTGTAAATGTTGCATGACTTTCATATTGTCCCGGTTTATCTTTGCTGCAAACAAGAACTTTCAGAATTGAGTATTTTACATTACAAGTCTTTGATAGTTTCTTCTTTATTTATATATCTATTTATATTCATTTTTTATCTTCACATGTAGCACCGGTACTTCAAATGAATGGTGTGTCTGGTGTCCAACATATGTCAGTGTTTGATAGTAAACCACACTGATACATCATACATGTAGTTTCAATAAACTCCTTTCATTTTCAAATTATTATTAGTGTTGATGTGTCAGTGTCGTATTTTCAGTGTATGTGTTTGTATCAGGCCTAACCTTCCAGCAATTTCCTGATATGTGCTTGTTATAATGAAATCTGATGCATTCATTGCAATTGTATCAGCCATGAATTGACATGAGAAGTGATACTTAGGATCTAATTCTTTCCACTTGACATCTGAATCTTCATACTTAGTCTTCTCTAAAGCATGTGCTATGGTTCCCTGGTTTTCAAGCAATCTCATTAATTAGTTCATGCACCAAAAAGAACATCCTTAAAAGTCACAAAAATTGTTGAATAATAAGATCTTAGTTATCCAATGTTTTAATAAAAATATAGTGACCTGAGTTATTTTAAGTTTGCTAGCCATAAGAGAAGCTGCCAAATTCCCATCAGTGTAATTTCCTATAATAAGATCTGGTTTTCCTTCCATGAGATTGAGAATCTTAGTTGTGGCATCCTATAAAATGAACCAAACAACTCGTAAAATGGAAAATTCATACGAAAAAAGAGTTTTGGAATGTCTCCCACTGATAAACATGTTTTCATGTCATATCTCGTCAAAGCATACCTGAGTAAACCTTTCAAGATAAGGATAAATATCAAAGCGAGAAGCCCATTGACGCAATATTCCTTTATCTGTCTGAAAAGGCACGCGTAGAATTTTCGAGTGCTTGGTATCAATGATTGGTTCCAACTCTTGATTGCATTTTGTTCCTTGAGCATCAGGTATTAGCCTTGTGACCTATTATTGTCAGCAACATATATTATTCTATTATAAAAGCAATTTATTGATATGTAGAAAGGTATCATTATTCTCTTTCATGAAATGAAACATACCACAAGAATTTGAGGCTTCACTTTTAAGCCTTGTTGATTAATTCTAAGTAGTAACTCAGCTTCCAAAGCTCTCACTTGATCCAATATATAAACTACCTATTAAAGATTGTAGAAAAGCAAATGTTAAAGAATTAGCGTGTGCTTGGTTCTGCGGTGAAAAAAATTGATTTTGAATGTAACAGCTTCAAATTTTAGCTTCAAGTTAGAATATATTCTGGAGGCATAATAAATTCTACTCGAGAACATCCAAACATACTACTCGAGTTTAGAAATGTTACCTGTCCGCCGGTATCTGGCAAGCCAAGAACATCAGCTTGACCAAAATAACCATGAATAGAAAATATTACAACATTGAATATTGTTGGAACTTTGCTGAAAAACTTCTCCATGTTTATTGGGTCTGGAGCTTGGAGTACTTCTGACAAAGTTCTCATTGTATCCTTCACTCTTCCTGCTGTATCTCCCCATCCTCTTTCAAAACCCCACTGCTTAAACCTTATGAATGCAAATGGCATTGAATTAGTGCGAATCACAAATATTGTTCCACTTTTAGAAGTATCAAGTGTTAGAACAACAAATCCGGCTTTAAACGATTATTTACTAAGTTCGGCTAATTCTATCTACGTCCAACAGCATAGTGACTAGTATGACTACCGTAGTTTTTCGATTATGTAATACTTAGGGTTGCATAGTATAATGTGCACTTATCAGTGAATATGAGGCATACTCAACATAAAGGTGCTTACCTTGGTTCAAAATCATGATAGGGAGTATCCGGTGGAAGTGCTGAGAGGAATGCATCAGCCACTGTTAGTGCCATCTGCAGCTTTGCAACTGAGCTCAAGGTATCATTTATCATCAAACTCTGTCGGTTTAAACGACAAAAATGATTATGAATAACCAAAAGTACATTACAAATTTACAATGTGTGTACTCTCATGTTTAAAAAATTTGACCAAACCGGCCGGTTCAATCAGTTAAACCAGGAATCGGCCAGTTTGCTGGTTGGTTTAAGTCTGATTGAACTACGGTTGGTTCAACGTTTGAATTGGTTTTTTTATATTACGCATGTTTTTATTTTTACTTTTTATATATTTATTAGTCACATCACTTTGTTCAATCGTAGTAGAACCATTTGAACAATGACCAATAAGTCTCGCTAGTTCTATCATTGGTCCGGTTTTCAAAACATTAGTGTACCGTGTATGTGTGCGATATTAATGCGATGTTATTATATTTACTTACTTCTCCTTGATGATTTAGTGATAACAAGTAGTCCAATATAGGTTGTGTTTTTGCCAATTTGCAACTAAAGCGCGAAGTTAAGAATTTTGAAACAAAATGGAGGCCATTTCCAATTGAAGAAGGCAAAGTTAATTTAGGAATAGGAAAATCAAATGCTCCAAAATCTGCTTCAAATGCATTTTCATCATTTGCCCTGCAACATATAGCCAAGTTAACCATTTAAAAGTTGCTAGAATTTGATCAAATTTTTTAAACATGAAGAAATCAAGTATTTATTAAATATTAAGTGAAAAATTATTTTGGTTTGATATCTAATAAAAAAAAATGTTAGTTTGATTTGGTTTATATGAAAATTCAGAATATGTGTTGTAATCTGATAAAAAATGTGTTATAAACTCATAATTTTATAAATAATTAACCAAATACACCTAATAATAATAATAATGATGATGATGAGTCAAATGAAATACCACTTTTTGTCATATATTCTTTCCTTGAATTTGAGGTAATCAGTGGATGTTATAGGTTCAACTGAAAGATTCTCAGAGCTCACTTTTACATATTCCCAAACTCCAGGGTCTGGCCTTACTGCAAAGGCAGCATAAGGTGGATCAACAATAGCTTCCTGCAAGTTTCACAAGGGAGGTCCCAATATTAAAATACACATTATTGATAATAATTTAAACGAGTTACATGCGTCAGTATCATGTTAAGGTCAAATACCATTAATCTGAAGTGTCGGTGCTACATATACCATCTAATAATGTCATATTGTAACATTTTTAAGTCAAGTAGTCTAATGATCAGAATTATATCCCTAAGATGAATAAGCCAATAATACCGAGTTCAAATCCCGACCCCCCTTTGTCAAAAAGAAAAATTCCAACCCTTAGATATTGCAATGTCCGTCTCAACTAAACTAACCTCGCAACATATGTAACATTGTAACATGAATTTTTAAGAAAGAAAAACTGAACCTGTGTAAAACTTAATAAGAAGCCAAGATTGCCCTCTAATATTTGGTTTCTATCACTCTGGTCCTTTATCACTTGCTCCATTTCTTCCATCAAGTCATGAACTTTTATGACCCTTCTACCTTTCTCAAGGTACTTGGCAAAACACCTCTTCATATGATACCTACTCTGCTTCGATGCATCTGGTGAAGACATGTTATCTGTTATTGAATCTGTGCGCTTCAATCCTGATGCAGAAGCCATTAAATTGAAGATATGATGTATATGATTTTCTTTTTCTCTAAGGAAATGTGTCTCAAATTATATGCATAGCTATTTATACTTTGTACATTATAAATTGGGGCCCATACATAGGTGCAAGAGTGGGAAAAAGAACATTTTCAAAGGCCAATGAGCATTTCTATGTGGGAATTATTGGTATCATTCTTTTCTTCTTTCTGTCTCATTGTGGTGATGTATTTATGTTATTGTTCTTGTGGCCATATCTGTGATAGAATATGTGAAGTTGTCAAGTTGCCATCTTCAAGGCATTGGCTTCTGTGTCGTATGTACAAACAATAAATGGATATACCTAGTTGTTAAGTTTTATCAAAGACAAGATTGGTCTTCATCACATGAGGGATGGCCATGATATTTGTTGTGCTTACTTACTAATAGTAGCTTCTTGTTCATATTCTTAAAATTTTGAATTAGATCTAACTCAATTTTATAAAACCAGCTTATAAGTGGCAAATTGTCTCCAATTATAAATATATTCTCTAGGACATCTCTCAACTACTTATAAACATATTTTCTGTGTCATCTCTCAACAAATGTGGACTCTTAATACACTCTGTCATTATTGGGTTTGGTGCGTGTAGATAAATAGTGGATGGCAAAATAGCATAAATCTGATAGTAAGTGGTCTAACAAATCTTGGAGGAAACTTTGATACTATCTTAGTATTTTGAATTAAGTTTAATTCAATTTTACAAAACCGGCTTATAAGGTGAATGGTTGTGTGACAATTGTGAGGTTTGAAGTTCCACATTACTTAAAAAAGTTAACGTTGAGAAATATATAAGTTAGAGACTCGTAAACTCAATGACTTAAGGTTTTGAGTAAATATATGGTGGCCAACTGATTTGTGTGGCCGTTCTTGGCCCAATGTTGATGATTCTCCGGGCTTCCCTCATTACACAATTGTAATATCATAGTTGATGATTCAACGAAGATTCAATCAGATCCTTGTGTGCAAATTGCAAAGTATTATGACTCACTTGAGGTGGAGATTTTGTGTCACAAGTGTGAGGTTGGAAGTCCTATGTTGCATGGAAAAGTGAGAGCGTCCGTCCATGAATCCAACGCGTTAAGGTTTTGAGTTAAGATGTATGTCCAACTCATTTTATTGGTTGCTTTTGGTCTAATGTGGATGCTTTGTCGGACTCGGGATCTTTGCATGACCCAACAATGGTATAATAGTTGATGGTTTGACAAATAATTTGACTGACTCCTTATAAGAAAAGTTTTTTATAAATGATTATTCGAGTCATTAATTTTGATCACAAAGAGTACCACCAACTACATGTAGGACACCACCAATATATATTGTGAAGGATACATATTTTTCATTCTTTATGTATTAAATATGACTTTTAAATCATGCATGTCATATGAAAATGATATTATGTATCTATCATCAAATAACTAGTTTTTTTTAAGAAAAATAATCACATAAAATTTTGTAATGTTTTGTTATTTTGTAGACAAATTATAAATTATTTTAGCTACTACTTTAAGCTTTGATGAAGAAAATCACTCAGAATAATTATATGTTTTGTCTCTCAGTTGTCTCTCACAATTCTTAGATCAATTATATAACCAATTTTTCCAATTTCTAACGCTTCCAATTAGGACACACAAAATCCCCCGTCGACTACCATAGCGCTTCCAATCATGTTGCCAAAACAACACCGGTGAAAGTGTTATGAGTAGTTGACGAAAGACTATGCGGTCGTTTACACGAAACAAACTAAAATTATAAATAAAAAACAATAAAAATAATATTGTAAGAAAGGTTACGGACGAAGAAGAGAAGGGAAATTGGTGTGAAAAAATTTCACATAGATACACCATTTAGGCTGGGGCACTATTTACTGCAACCACGTGGCAGCAACTTTTGACTGCATGGGAGACTAAAATTTTTAACTATCGACAGGTTCATTGCCTAGTAAGCGAACAACTACATTATTCGCTACTTATGCAGTGAACTAAGTGCGCCTATTTTTTGCAATATACACACTCGCTTCATACGTAACCCGTGGCTATTTTGGGAAGGTCAGGAGCATGTGGTTTGACAGAATTAGACGGCTTAAACAAAGAGTTGATCAGGAGCATACTACTGCACAAAACATACTCAACGTGGAAGAACAACCAAGAGCGAAATTTGATAAGTCACAGGCACTAATCCTTAAGTGGGTTCCGTTTCTAATGGAACATGCCCCAAGCCCCACCAAATTTCTAACTGTGACGGAAGATTCCGTTTTTCATGGGAACATGCCCCAAACCCCACCAAGTTTCTAACTTTGACGAATGATACATAATTCATGATCTAATATCTTTATAAATCTTTATTTATAATGAAAAATACAAAAAAAAAAAAAACTATTACAAAAAACTGCTAAATAGAATGCGTCTCAAATCAAAATTTAAAAAATGCACCTTGTCGTCATGAATCATCACAATTATGTTGTTAAACAACTACTCCCTCAGTTCCAAAACATAAGTCGTTTTGGAGAAAAAATTTGTTGCAAAATATAAGTTGTTTTACAATTCCAATGAAGCATTTAATGTTATTTTTTCTATTATACCCTTAACTTTTTATTTTTCTTTCTTCTTTCAATTCTTTCATTTATCTTTCCCATACAATTAATAAAGGATAATTTTATAAACTTACTCATGATTTCTCTTTTCTATACAACAATTATTACATTTCTTAATTTGTGTAATATGATTAAAACTACTTATATACATAATGTTGTTTGACATAATAATGTTAAGTATCTTAAAAACAAATATTCCATGTAAACAAAATAAATTAAAAAACATTATTCATTTCAAGTTTAGAGAAATTCTTAGGTGAGTCATCACCTAAACATTAATTATTAGGCACGACCAATCAAGTAATGACAACTCATTAAAATATAAAATAATTATAAATAATTAATAGTGTAATAATGAAACCAAATCTAAACCAAATATAGAAAGAGAAAAAAATGAAGGAAAAAAAAAATTTAATCATTAACTATGTTTCCCTCCTAATTTGTATGTGTTGTCCATCACTTAAGAACAAGAAGAGAATAAGAGAGAATAGCATAAGTTAATTTAAAATAAAAAATATTTCAAACATTTAGATGTCTTTTAAGAAAAGGTAAAAAAAATTTGATTTCATATTTTTCGAAAATTCAATGATTATTCAAACAATTATGATTTAAATCGATAAAAAAAATAGCGGATAATTTTAATAATTTATGTCTTTTAAGTGATATTTAATTTTTTTTCAAGTAAGAATTTAGGAGAAAAAATAGTAAACTATATGTAAATTGAATTAGGTTGTCAAAATAGCTTATATTAACTTATATAAGCTATGAACTATAAATTCAAAATTGAGTATTGTAAAATAGATTCTATAGAAATAGATATCAAACTATAATCGTAACTTAAAATCAACATAAAAATTAGTAAAACTTAATCGGTGTACATAACAAATAATAGAACAATAATATTATAGCTAATATAATGAAGGCATGTTCTTGATACAAGTTGTATGTCTCATCCTTATTATTCACAACTTGACCAAGAAAATTTTCTTCAGATCCATCGATTTCCATATTTTTCCTACAAAAATATAAATGTATTTTAAATGGTCTAAAATAAAATAAATATATAATTCTATAATTAAAGAATATACGTATGATTTTTTTTTTATAAATAAAAATATTATTCATAGTCAAAATTCAGCATCATAGTAAAATATTCTACCTATTTTTTATAAAAGGTTGCAAAAAATCAAAACTTAAATTCAAATTGAAGCACCACGGATCAAACAAAATCAAAACAAAATATGCATCCTATCATGAAACTACGATTTATAAAAATAAAAAAGAAGAAAAAGAATATGGAGATTTAACTAAAGAAGAATATTATAAATATGTACAAACTGAAGAAAATACAAACATTTAAATAGATAAAAACATAGGAACACTAATATATATACAAAAAAAAAAAAGAGAAACAACAAGATAATATAAGTATTGAACTTACCTATGAAACTTGTTTTGGTGGTGACCGCACTTTACAATACATACCCTGTCTTTTCCTTGTTTAAGTTGTGACGGCGGACACTAAGTAAAAATTTAGAGGGAAATACAATTGTTTATAACAAATTAACACATGAGTTTTTTTATTTTCTTATTTTCCAGATTTTGTCTTGATTTGGTTTTATTATTACACTATTAATTATTTATAATTATTTTATATTTTAATGAGTTGTCATTACTTGATTGGTCGTGCCTAATAATTAATGCTTAGGTGAGGACTCACCTAAGAATTTCTCTCAAGTTTAATACTTAGCCCATTTGAATTTATATCATCTATGGGCCAACCCAATCCAACCTTCAACAAAGGCCAACATCGGTTCTTTCTTGCTCAAATTAGGGTTTCCTCGCCGCACTATTCTTTCTTTCTCCTATCTCCTTTATAAACAACAATTCGCCCCTCACATCTCTCATCATCACTTCTTCCCCTGAAAGTTTAGCTTTTTTTTTATTTTCTCACTGTCTTCGATTTAGGGTTTGCTAATTTCTCTTGTGTATGTCTTATTCTTTTTCAATTCACGCGTCAAAATACTGATTACCACTGCTCTAAATCTTGTGAGCATTGAGTATGAGCTGACGCCATATCAATCCCTTTTCTGCAATTTTCTATGCACTGTTTTGTTTTCATTTCAGTTCCTATTGCAGAGTAGGAAAATTCTATGCTAATCATACTCAATTTTGTTTCTTAATTTTGTGGCATGGATTTGGAATATTTTTTTAATTGAGTTTTTAATGTTATATGGATGTGATGATTATTTCCCCATACGATCGAAACTGAAGATTCTGTGCGAATTTTGTTTCTCTTCGGAGAAATCAAGCCAAATAATCTGATCCAATTTTCTTCTTTGAAATTTGTTATTTGTATTTTCTGTGTCTACATTTTGATGTGTATTGTTGATATGTCAGTTAGACTTTGATGATGAGATTTATAGTATAATGGATTTGATGATAATTTCCCCAGATGATCGAAGCTGAAATATCTGTGCGAATTTTGTTTCTCTTTTTGAGAAATCAAGCCAAATATTCTGATCCAATTTCCATGCTTAAATTGTATATTTATATAAAATTCTGAGATGTTTCAATGTATTGTCTTGTGTGATTGAATATTCATCTGCTTTATGTGTTTTTAATGTGATTGCTTACTATTTATTGCATTGTAAGATGGATGTGATGATTATTTCCCCAGATGATCGAAGCTGAAATATCTGTGCGAAATTTTTTTCTCGTTAGAGAAATCAAGCCAAATAATCTGATCCATCTTTACAATGTGAAAAAGTTTTTTGCATAATGTTCAATTTAGCATGCACATACTTTGGCTGGCTTATAATTCTTGTGAAAATGATTGTCTGTTCTATTTCTCAGTTGTTGTAAATTTTTTATGATTTCATTGATCATATGATTATTCTTGGAGGATAAGTAAAGGGTATATGACACTAGAATTCTTAATTTTAGCAATGACTATATCCTATTACCTTGAGAATCTCCTAATATCAATTAACAGATGTTTAATGCTTGCACTACTTTCAGTGTGGATTGCAAGTTTGGCTTGTCTTTTACATTTATCATATTCAATCTTCTCAACATGTTTCTTAATATTCAATATTTTGTTTTGCAAAAAATCACATTATACGTAAGATTTCCTATGTATTTCAGAACACAACTTGTATTGTTTGTTGATGTTTTAATTAGCTCGAAAGTGTAGAGATTTTAACTTGGTTCTTTATCAGTGGTAACCATTCCATACCTGTAAAATGTAATAATTACCATCGTTTTTATGTAGTAGTCCATTCCTCAAACAGGTTAAAACATAGTTGAACAGTTAAGATGGAGAAAACTCTAGAAGATCATCAAGAGAATAGTAATCATAAGCATTCATTTTTGATAAAAGATGATGAAACTAGTTAACCAACTAGTTTATATAGAGCAATTTTGAACTTAACCAACTAACTAACTCTAACAAACTAATGGAGATTCTAATTAACTAATTGAAGCTCTAACTAACATACTAATGGAGATTCTAACTAACTAATTGAAGCTCTAACTAACAAACTAATCAAGATTCTAACTAACTAATTAAAGCTCTAACAATCTATCATGTTCTTAATATCCAACAGCGAACACCATGAACAAACGAAACATTAATGGCATGGCAGATGTTCAGGGTTATCTTACCACTAATTCTTGCGACAGATATGAGTTCGGTGATGCACCGGAATCGAAAACCAAGCTTTGTGGAGATGTTGCTACAGCGATTATGTTTTCGATTATCTTCTGTGAATTGAATTGCCATGCTATAACCTTTGATTGCAGAAAAATGTTCATGATTTTCCAAATCAGTTTTTTTATTGCACACCGATTCAGTTTCTTGATTTTTCAAATTTAGCGTTTTCTGATTGCACACCGATTCAGTTTCATAGATTGTAAGAAATCAATCCAATTCTCCAATTTTGGTTGATCCTCCCTCAATCAAAGGCTTCATTGTCCCGTTTGGAATTACCTGCTCCATTTCCACACCTAATTTGTTACTGAAACTTCCAAAAATGGACTTATAATTGCTCTTCTCCAAGATTGTAGAATCAAGATCCTCATCCATGGTTGAAACAATTGCAGAATTGATATGAAGTTGTTGGAGCGGCTTAAGAAGTGGCGGCTATGGAAAAAACTTCTTTTCAATTTTTCATTTCTTCCATAGATGACAAACAATTGAGTAATCGAAAAGAACGGTGTAAACTTCTTTGTGATAAGCAATGGAAGAATCCTCCGATACCGGAATAGTGGCGAAAGCGGAACGTACTCTCGGTGATAGAAACTCAGACACTGATATCATGTTAAGATTTGCATAATTTGGAGAAAGTGGAGAAAACTCTAGAAAATCATCAAGATAATAGAAATCATAAGGATTCATTTTTTTAAAAGATGATGAAACTAGTACAATTATGGCTCTTATAAAGAGCAATTTTGGACTTAACCAACTAACTAATAACTAACTCTAACAAATTAATGGAGATTCTAACTAACTAATTGAAGCTTTGACTATCTATCTATATTCTTAATATGAACCATGTCGGTGCCTATAGATTCCAACTATTGAATGAAATGAATTAAGTTTTTCTATTAAAAACAATGCTCAAAAGAAATGCTATCTTATTTGCATTCAATTTAACTCTCATTGTGATTGAAGAACATAATGAAAAACAATTGACTTGCAATGTTGGATCAATTTATGATAAACACAATTAGACACTATGGTTTCGACTTTATTTTAATGGTAAACAATTATTAGCTAAACATACATTATTCATAAACAATTCAAATACTTGATCAATTAAAATAAATAATGCAAACACAACCAAACATACATATTCATGTCACATTCTCTTTCTATTCAACCAATTTCTTCAATTTCTTCCAAGATGGCCTACTTGAAATTTTCTTCCACCAAGCATTCACATTCTTCCTCTCACTAATCAAATGACCCAATTTTGCACCCTCAATAAGATGTTCAATTCCAGGTAGATGGGTAAGATCAGCCAAAGTGAACTTATCACCAGCAAGATAAGTGCTTTTAGAGAGCCTATTTTCATACACATCAAGCACTTTCTCTAGCTTTTGTTCACAAATATGAGCTAAAGCTATATCTCCAGGTTTACCCATCCTTGGTAGAATTACAAGATTAAACATGATATTGAAACACAAATCATTGAAATTGTGAGCTTCAACTTCAAGCCATTGGTCCACCAATGCTTTCTCTTCTAGAGTTGTGCCAAGAAGATCTGGACCATGGTCTGCATACTTTGCTGCATAGTACCTTACGATAGCCCTTGATTCTGCAAAAGTTAGAAAAATATATAACATGAAATTACATTTAAACTTTTTTTTTTTAAAGATATGGGGAAAAATATAATGGCAAAAAAACAAATTATAAAAATGTACCAACAATTTTGTAACTTTAAAAATTCAAACATATATTTTTGGTTTCACTGATAAGAATAAAGTGAACTATTAAATTTACCTTAAAATAATAAAAAATTACAAATTATTATTTGATATTGCTCGTGCAAGGGATACTACATATGTTAGAACGGTAAAGTTGAGAATACGCTAGGGTGAGCTAAGGCTTTTTCAATTTGAGTTGTCAAAAAATTGAAATTATGAGTTGGGTCTGTGTCATGTCATAACTTGATTGTTTAGGCGTGAGGCTGGGTCTGATTTTTTAAAAGTCTGGTATAGTCTGTTAATCTATTTTAAAGTTTATTTTACACGAACATATTTCAATAGATAATTATATATATTTTTAAATGTACTAATAAAATAATAAGAATAAACTTACATGATATTTTAAAATTTTGACTATATATGACATCATATTTCAATTGTTTTATAATAATGTGTGAAACATTAATGTAGATTAATAAATCTAAACTACTAAAAAAGTTAATAGATATATAATTTAATCAAGATATAAATTTTAATATCTAATAATAATAATAATAATAATAATAATAATATTCATATTTAGTTAAATAGTCCGATCTAGTAGATTTAAAAGATTTTCTTAATGGTCCGAAACCTGACTTTTTTTTATTCCAAAATAAAACTTATAAAAATGTCTTAATTTACTCTATTTAAATAAAAAAATTGACCTGTCCTAAATCTATATAAATTAGGTCGTAAGTCCTATATGCAGCCTAACTTGTTCCCAACCTTAATTAGAAGGTGTAAATGGACTATTTGGTGGGATCATAAATGGATACTACTTCAAGGTAGATTACCAACTTGGGTAGAACCGTTAAAATAGCAAATATATATCTTCTGTATTTATTAGACATGTTTGTATTAAAACAGCAATTTTTTAACTTTTAAAATTAAATCAAAGATACTTTGGGTGCAAGTGAAAATAATTTCTAATTTCAATTAATAGAGTTGACAATGAGTAGGATAAATAAGTATAGGACAATATGGTAACCATTCTTATACTTACAGTTTAAAAAATTACTTGACCCAAAATTTGTGCATGGTAGCGTTTCTTATACCCGAATATAGGGGTGAGCACGAACTCACAACTCGACTCGAAACCGACATAACCGCTAATATATGAAAGCACTCAGTCATGTGTGGGTCGGGTATCGGGTCAACAATTGTGAAAAATCGGTCATGAATGAGTGTATACGGGCAGATGCAGATCTCTAAAAATTCATCTATTCATAATCGAAACCGACCGAACAATTATTAAAATACAATTTTATTTTATTTTTTTCAGTTTCGAGCGCATCTTCTCTCTCTTAATCTCTCATACTCTTCGCTTTGTTAATTTTAACTATTTTTTATAGTGGATAAAAATGTTATATTTATAAGTTTATGCTTGTAATATGTTGATAAAGAAAATGTGGAAGATAATATTCTAGATTTATTTTAATTTTTACTTCTCATCTACTATATATTATTGTCGTTGGATTTACAAATTTGAAACAAAGTAACTGCATCTCGTCATTTTAATTGTATCATTTGTTGCAGTGTGTACGAAAATACTGAACTATTATTGAAAAATAATAAATTTTTTGATCAATTAAATTTTAGATGTTACAACAAAGTTTCAATCTAATCCGAGCAAACCGACCCGTTATACTCGCCACCCGAATGACCCGACACCCGAACAAACCGAAAATGTAAACGGTCGGAATTGGGTCCAAATTAATAGACTACAATTTTTATCGGTTTGACGATTTTCGGCCCGAATTCGAACAAACCCGACCGACGCTCATCCCTACCCGAATAATAGAGTTACCTGCACTTTAATTATTATCATTTTGTTTCATTTGGATCATTTATCTTTTTTTCTTTTTACAAAAGGATCATTTATCTTTTAAAACATGCACAATATGTTATTTTTATTAATATTAGACAATTTTCTATCATTGTTAATATTATATTCTATCATAGTTATATTTTAACAAATTTCATTATGTTGCATCATAAACTTAACCATGAAAATAATGAAGCGTAAGAATCAATAAATAGAAAATAAACTTTTGCTTGTTAAAAAAAATAAATAGAAAATAAAAAATTCAATGTACGTGGATGAAAACTATATAAAAAAAATAATGGATAATTAATATTATTTTTTTGCTGTTTTCTTACCAAAGAGTCTGAAATCACCATCTTCAATAACTGGAACTTGACCAAAGGGCTGCAAAAGAAAATATAATTCCCATTATGTATCAATATTATCATGAAACTCAAGTTATTATATACTACTTTACTATAATACTACCTTTGCTATATGATTAACAAGTTTTGTTTTATGTGGTAAAAAAAAAAAGTTTTGTTTTTATAAAATTTACCTTTAATTAATTAATGTTATAAAAAGTAAGTATATATTACAAAAAAGTATGCAAGATAATTAATAATATGGGTATATTGATACATGAACAATAAATATAGTTATAATTTGGAAAGAAGTCTTATAAAAAAGACTTTCTTTTTTTTTGAAAAATATCTTATATTTAAGACAAAAGTAGACTTTTTTGTACAATAAATTCTCATGAAATACGATTGCATCTCCAACTCCATACAAGTCGACTTCTCAAACACGAAGTATAAAAAATATCTTAACATGTCAATATTTGTCAACATGACAAACAAATTCTAACAATAATTCTTAATAATACTTTATTATGAATTATAGATACACAAATTGCAAAAAAATTTCCATATACAAGAATTGAAGATTTAATTCCTGATTACTTACTTATAACATAATTTAGCTAGTTTTTCTCACACACACATATGAATTAATCTTTGATCACACATTGTTATACTAATATTAATCAAGAGACTAAACCATGAAAACATTCATGATATTTATATAATCACTTTATATATTACCTGAAGGAGAAGAAATTGAGGTTGTTTTTGCTCTCCCTTATCAAGATCAACATGGACAAGTTCAAATTCTATCCCTTTCTCAATAAGACAAGCCAACACTCTTTGAGGGCATGCTGCCCTTATTGAACCGTAAACTTTCACCACCATATTTCCCCTTCTTATGTTAATTGAAATTTGAGTGATTGTTTGTTATGATGAAAACATGAATAACAACTTGATTTGGTTGTCGAATATATATAGATGAAAGTAGTAACTTGATTTGTGTATGTACTTAACTATCCACAAAGACCGGTACGTAGTATGTATGGGGTGGGGGTTGACACGTGAATTCATCACTCCTTCGACTTTATTATTAATTACACCGCTTGTGGAAAGTCGTTTATAGGTTTTTGTAAATATAATATAACTCCATATGGAGTAGTTGTTTGGTCCTGATTTTTAGTATTTACTAATGACGGAGTAATTTTGTTAGATAGATAAAATGATAAGTCATTATAAATTCACATATATAGAATGAAAAATTAGAATTTGAACTTCGATTATGGCGTTTGACACTATCAACTTCAACATTTCTGTTAGTTAAGCTAGAATTTATGGATAGTATTGTGAGTTTTTTTTTTTTTTTTTTTTTAATTATGTTGATTTAGTAAGCACAAAATATTTACTACTATTTAATGGTGATTAATTTTTGTTGTAATTTTTTGAGACACACAATTTATACGTACGAGCTAAGGATTGGACTTTTCTCCAACTATTTAAGAGGTTCAAATTCTTTACCATTCGAACTAATTAATTATTGGTTATATATTGAAATTTTTTGTTGTTTGCAATGTAAGTTATCACGAAGGTTAATATGGATGGTTTAATAATGAATTTTACTATTTTAATAAATTTTATATAAATAATTCATTTATTTTTCAATTTTATTGTTATAAAATTTATTTTTATACTGAAAAGTAAAGGTATTTTTAATACCATTTCATAGGAAAAGTACTTTTGTCACTCTATGGGTTACTCGCGCATTCTACGAAATGATAATTTTATCCTTTCGTTACTGAAGTAACGAATGTTTAGAAAAAATAAGAAATTTTAGAAAATATCATCCGCTACTTAAGTAGCTGACATTATAAAAATAAAATTCGATAGGGTGTTTTAGAGGGGTGTCTGTGAGTTAAGTAACGGATGGGGATATTATTGTAATTTCATAGGGCACGCCCCAAAAATGGTAGGGCAGGAAAAGTAATATTCTTTTCTAGAGATAGACCTTGAGCTAACATCTACTTATTGACATATATGTTCTGCCCATACCCATATGTTGGGTGTGTGACGACATTGGGTTTCAAAATATTGAGGTTTTTAGAAATTTTAAAATTTTGAGACCCTATAATAATATATTATCAATGTTCGTAAAATATTAGATATGCATCGATAGATTAATAGTAGATAATATTTTTTGGTGCGTAAGGTTTTTGATTCAAATTCTTACGGTAACAATTTTTCTGCAAAATTTTAATTCTAATCGTTTTAAATTAAACTAAAATAAATAAATTTTTTAAAAAACTTAAAAAATTTAAATTATTACTCCCTCCGGTCATATTTATAAGCAAAAAAGTACTTCAAATTTTGATCATTATTATAAGTAAAAGTTAACTATTTCTAAACCAATTAATACTGTTATTCCTAATATACCCTTACTTTTCAAAAGGTACATGTGATTTTCAAGAAAAATAAGACTTAATCTAGTAAATTTATTCATGTTTTATTTTAAATCAAAAAAATTTATTACACTTAACTAAATTTCTTAAACATTGCATAAGTAGTTTTTTTGGGATTTGGAAGTCCATATATAACTATGGAAAATGCAGTACTCTCGAGGCATTAGTTAAAAGAGCAAATATGATAAAGTCGTTTTAAAATTTGTACAATCAACTCTTCAAAAATATAAATAGTGTTGTTTTCTATGCATAATTTTCTTCTTTTGTTATCCTTAACTAGTATCCCGAGGCATTAGTTAGCATTACCATGAGTTCAGATCCTCTCCATTTTGGGAGGAAATGGCAATCTCAATTTCTACTCTTAAAAATAAGACATGTGGCTAAGTAAATTGCAACGGTTTGGATTCATTTCAGAATTATTTTATTTTAATTTTAATTTTCTCTCTCACATTTTCAGTTCACTTTTGCAAAACACATTTCATTGTAAACGCCATAGTTGTTTGTCATCTCCGACCACACCTATCCATTCCATCGCAGCGTCGCCTGTAGCCGTTCAGTCGTTGCTATGTCTTCCTTCTGCCGCCATTATTTCGTCATCGTCGAACCCATATTCCCCCTTTAAGTTGTATCAGAGATGGACAATCAATTGGTTTGTTGTATCAGAGAGGAAGATTAAAAGGTTATAACACTAAAAAAGCATTCAAAGAAAGAAAGTTTGAGTTCTGCAACATTAAACAGATCATTCACAGAGAAAGATGCAACAAGTCGCGGCACTGTTGACGAAGAAGGTGTATAACTGCTGGACCTTGGATATGGAAGACAGGAAGAGTCGCCCAAAAGATTATTTAATAATTCTTTTTTAATTGTAAGTGTAAAAAATAAATCTGTGCCGTTGAAACTTTACTTTGCCACGTGTCTTGTTTTGTGGAAATTGAGATTGCCATTTCCTCCCAAAATGGAGAGGATCTAAACTCCATTACCATATAACATATAAACTAATTCACAAACGCAATTACCAAGTTATTTTAACACGTGCATTAAATAGAGGACAAATAAGCACAAGGCAGTGGGGAATTCTAGGGTGGGAAAGTGGTATAGGTCTCCCACCATGGGAGACTCATAGTCACCCTTACATCACTAAGGTTCACCATAAACTTCAATAAAATTTTTACATTGTATTATTTCTTTTTAAGTTTGATATTTTTTTTTAAATTTTTTTTTGAAAAAATAATATTTTTTTGTTTGAAAAAAAATTACAAAATTCTTATTCTCAAATACTCCTTTCAATCCTAATTCGTATTTTAATTTCATCGAATAATTAAAGTATTTGGTCTATGATATAAACCAAATACATTAACTATTTAAGGAATCTAAAAAGTCAAAAGTTTCTTACAAAAAGAACTTGGGAAATATTTAAAAATTGAAACACAGATCCATTTCATTAAGGGTTAAATAAGTTTTTGTCCCTATAAAAAATATTTCAATGACTTTTGGTCCTTTAATATTTTCTATATCACAATTTTTGGTCCTTAAAGTATTTCCTATCATGAATTTTGGTCAATAATTTTCATTCAACTTATGCATATCATTTGAAATATTAAGTTTTTTTTTTCGCGGTCATGTTTAGTACATTATATGAATGTTTCTCGCAAAAGTTTAAAATTTTTTTTAACAAGAGATAAATTAAATATGAATTTTTTAATTTTTTCGCACATAAAATTCATAAATAATCCATTTTATGTTAACAAATTCTAAACTTTTATGAGAGATGTTCTTATAATATTATAAAGATGAAAACAAAAATCATTCAAAAATGTGAAATTACATAAAAGTTTGAATAAAACTAAGGATCAAAAGTTGTGATAGAAAAATATTTAAAAGATCAAAAATTGAAAAAATTTATAGGGACAAAAAAAATAAAATTCGAGATATTTATAAAAGCAAAAACTTATTTAACCATTAAAAAAATGAATTTGAGTTTCAATTTTTAAATATTTGAGAATAAGAATTTTATAATTTTTTTTTAAAAAAAATGTCAAACTCAAGAAGAGATACAATGTATAAATCTCATTATGGTTTATTCTGGTTTATTGTGGACCTTAATAATCTAAGGGTGAAAACAAGTCTCCCATGGTGGGAGACCTATAACACTTTCCCATGCTAGAAGGAGCCTCTAACAAATTCCAATTTAGCGAGATTACTTGTCACAATTATGAATTATCTACATATTTTTTAAATAATGCCAACATCTAATTTATGGAAACTTCTAATCTACGGTATCTTTTATCTTATAATAGGAAGGTTGAGTTGCTCTCAAATCTTCTTTTTTATGATGTGGCATGTTTAAGAAAATTTCTCATATTTATTTAAAAAATTTGTCCCACAATTTTATTTTGTGTGTCTATTCATTCTCCAAATTAATTATTTATATGTTACAATAATATTTAGGCTTAAATGCACTTTTGGTCCCCCTATTTTGATGTTGTTGAATTTTTGGTCCCCCTATTTTAAAACTCAACTTTTTGGTCCTCCTATTTTAAAAGTCAACATTTTTTTTAGGTCCCCCTCTCATTTAACTGATGTGGCAGTGCAATTGCTGATGTGGCAAGGATAAATAGGATTTTTTTTTTCCAATGTCATTATTTTATTTCATTTATCATTTAAAATTAAAACAAAAAAACATCATTTTATTTAAACTAATAACAATTTAATTAAGGGTCATGCTAACTAGTGCCCCCGGGGCACTAGTTAAGAATACAAAAGAAGTAATTTTTACATTAAAAATATCATTTTTCTACTTTTTCAAATATTGACTGCACAAATTTCAATGCATTTTTACTATTATAAGTATCCTTAACTAGTGCCCCCGGGGGCACTAGGGGGCACTTATTAGCATTTTCCTTTAATTAAAATAAAAAAAAACTTTTAAAATTCTCTACCATCAAAATCATCACCAGAAACACCATATATGCTATCACTACCACCAGATTTGCTTTCATGTTCTTCTTCTATGTTCCTTCTTAAACCATAAAAATTCTCTGCCATTATTAATCTATTCACATCGCCACCTTGTCCATCCATATTTGTGAGAACGCGAACGCAAGTAACAACACGAACGCAAGTGAGAATACGATTGTAGAAGACAAATGAAGATACGAACGCAGGTGAGAAGAACAAATATGAACGTGTGAGATTTGAGACTTTTGTGCTTCTTTCATAGTTTGTTTGGCATGGTTTTGCAAAAATGTCATCCTTGAAACTTGAATTGGATTGAGAAGTAAAAAACCAATGTCTTTTGTTTAAGTTTTAGATATGGGTTTGTTTCCAGATCTGAACTTTTCTAGATGGAGATTCTTGTTATTGTCGTCGTTATATGGCAATAATGAGGCATCTGCGAATTTGGTTTTAGTGGAGGTTGTATCCATGGTGAGAATTGGTATGAGATGAGATGACGATGAAACAGCAAGATTGAGTTTGAAAAGGTGTTTATGATGATGGTGATGATGATCATGGTGGAGGAAAATAATAAATAATTGATTTCTAATCATTTTAATATATAAATAGCATAATAATAAGATTAATTAAAATGATAATGAAATGAAAAAAAAAAATTCCAAATCACTAATGCATAGTTAGTGCCACATCAGCATTTTGGGGTGCCACATCATTAAAATAGGAGAGGGACTTAAAAAAATGTTAACTTTTAAAAATAGGGGGACCAAAAAGTTGAGTTTTAAAATAGGGTGACCAAAAGTTCAACAATATCAAAATAGGGGGACTAAAAATGCATTTAAGCCTAATATTTATTTTGAAAAAAAAAAACAAAAATGTTACAATTGATGTTGATAATTATGCATATGAAAGTTCAAGTGAAAAATAACTTAAATTAGTAGCAAGTGTAACATATAACATAAATTAATAGTAATAATATATGGAAAAAATTATAAAAGAAAAATGAATAGATATATTTGCTCTTCTCTTTTACACTAACAAACATAAAAAATAAACCATGCATGCATAATTATAATTTGCAAAAGTTCACTCTAAATAAATAAACCAAATAAAAAATTATCCCACAAAAAAAATTTAGTTTGACCAAATAAATAAATAAATCTTATGAAAAATACTTTAAAAATTTAGTTTGACCAAATAAATAAATAAATTTTATGAAAAATACTTTAAAAATTTAGTTTGACCAAATAAATAAATAAATTTTATGAATTAAAAAGTATTGGCCGATTATTGTATTTTAGAGATAATATTAGTTACCAAAAAACATCTAATTTGTTATTAAATCAAATATTAATTTTGTGTGTCAAACTATCATTTTTAAATTGTATTGTTAACTAAGGCTTGTAGAACCAATAATGTAACTCAAAAATGGACAACCAAGAATATAAGTAATGCACAACGTTTTCCCCATTAGAAAAAAGTACAACACAATAATTAAAAAATATTACTATAAGTTCGTTTGAATTCATTTATAAAAAATAATCAAATACAATATAAGAAAACTATTGTACTTGGAAAGGTTAAAATTGTCCATGTCTCAAATGCTGCCACTTGGCAAAAATAAGGGTATTTTATGTTCAAAATTTATCTAACTGAACTATAACATTACTCAACCGAGCCGTTTTTGTAAAGTAACCAAGCCATTTAAATGTCTTTGTGAGACAAACTACACTTTTTGCATGAGCCACGGTTTGTATTGAACTGAGCCGGTTGCAATTAAATTGAACAATTTTGCTGTCATTTAACAAAACGGGCCCACTGTCCTTTGAAAAGGCTGTTATCACATGTCTATGAATACTTTATTTTCTCTTTCTTTTCATTCAAATTCAAATTTACCATATTTTCCCACTCTTTAACAATTTCAATTTCATTATATACTCATTTTCACTTTCTCTCATCTATTTTCTTTGCTGTTATTCCTTCTTTCTTTTTTTTTTCTCTTCTCATCTTAAACTACATTTTTTCTAACAGCTTGATTTTGTTGTGTTTTGCAGAAAAAATAAAAGATATTCTTCTCTATCTAACAAACAACAAGAAGATGCACTTCATCATAGACAATTTACATTGAAATCAAGGTATGAAAAAAAATTCATATTTAGCTTATTTCTTTAAAAATAATATCAATTCACTTTCATCGTTTAACGTTTTTTTTTTCTCTCCCTTTCTTATCTCCAGCAACTACAAAGAAGAACAAGAGATAAGTTAATAATGATAAATTTTTCTGATATATTTCATTTCTAATAATTACAAAACTTTGTTTAAGAGATTAACATCAAGGTATTTCATCTTACTTGCAGCAAAGAAAGAACAAAGATGAGTAACAAATAAGGAATGAAGATCATAAATACATTGTTGAATATCTTGCTATTTTTTACTCATTTATCTTTTAATTTATCAGATCTAAAAAATATTACAAGTAGTTGAAGAAGACAATGAAAAGAGAAAAGATTAAGCTCGCGGTGAATGAAAGTTAAAGGCACTGACAAATGATAAATTATGTTACAAAGCAAATACAAGTATCATAACTCAACATAAACAAAACATGAAGGTTGCAACGAAAGTGAAAGGTGTGTATAACAAGGTATTATCTCTAAAAAAAATTAATTTTGTTACTATTATATAATATCATCTTTTTCATCAACATATTTTTTGAGTACAATGAACAAAACCTAACACGCCATTTAAGATAAATACAACGGAAAAAAAAAATACAACTTGAGAATAAAACTATGAATTTAAGATAAATTAGTTTGTTTTTGTCAAATTCTGCAAATCAATAAAGTTTGATTTTTTTTTTATTATTGGCATTATCCAAATGAACAAATGTTCTGTTTTCACTATATTTCAAAAAAAAAAATTAATTAAAGAAAAATAAATTCACAAAATCCAAAAAAAATATATATAATGGTGATTTAACGTTTTTGAGACATGTGAGGAAAATCAAATGTTTTGTTTTCACTGTAAAATGCACTACTTGATCAAAGAAAAAAGTTTACATTATTTATTATTTAAGTTAACATGATTATATAGGTTCATAGAAAACTGATACATACTTGGTACTGTACATGATTATCAGGTTCAGAAGGTTGAAAAAGTCAGGGATGCAGATGGAGAAAGAGAGAGGGTGGGAGAAATGCACGCGATGAAAAGACGTTTTGGGACAGTGGGTAATACTGTTTTGTTTTGTGGGTCTCAAGGTGTACTCTAAAGTAAAATATTATAAGCAACATACCAGATTTTCTTTTAATTAAAAAAATCCAAAATTGCAAAAACTAGGAAATAGGAAAATATTAGAAATCATCAAATGATAACAAATCTAAAACACAAACAAATTTTAAATTATATAGATGATATTTTGCAATTCGTTTTTAAAATAAAAAATAACAGGTTTAAAAAATACAATTAACGGTTATAGATGAAACAAAAAATATAAAAATGTGATGTTTTACAAAAATAAAACAAAAACAGTTTGATTTAAACATTCTTTAAAGAGAGTGAAAACTCTGTTACATTCATAAACAAATATAAAATCCAAAATAATTTCTTATCTAAATAAAAAAAACTAGATCCAGACAAAATATAAACACATTCAAAAATTATTCTTTATTAAAAAAACTATAAACATACAAGGTACAAAGTAAAAAAATTGTTATTTGTTTGTTTGGTAAATAAAATGGAATAAAAGAATATGTTTATTTTTTCACATCTCTAAACTCTAATATTGTTGTTGTTGCATGTATAGATATGAACTTAACTTACAAGTACAGTAGAAGAAGTCAATCTCACATGAAATGGATGCGTACAAATTTGACCGGAAAAGCCATATTTTCGGCGGAGATCGTTTCTGGCACGGTGGTTTTCGACCAATTTACTCTGATTGATTTTTTTCTTTGCAGGTTTTGTAAAGGAGATACAAGAGAGTATTTATTTATATGTTAATAGTTTTCTTAAAAAATACTTTTTGTGGTTGAGATCTAAACAACAGAAGCTGGTGGTTGTATAATTGAAAAATCTCTCTGATCTGTACATAAATTTGATGGATGATATAAAAGGAACAAATGATGAAGATGATAAAAGTAAGGACATGGAAGAGCATAGCAAAGAGTCACAGCGGCGGCTAGGGTTTGACCAAGAAGAAGAGAGAATGGTTTCTAATTCTATCATTTTCTTGGAGAGAGAGAGAGAGAGAGAGAAAAAAAAATTGAAAAAATAAAATTTCATGTGGTGGTGAAGTGGTTGGCGTATTCACCATCTAAGAAGCCTAAATTTTAGCTGTCTTTTTCCATGTGTGTGGGCCATCACTTTTGGATTTCAAATAACAATAAAATTAAGTTAATTTCAATTTTCTTTTCCTAAATGAAAAATAAAAAAAAATCATTAAATAGTTTATATTCAGGTCTTTAAATTTCAATTGCTTAATTTTATAAGTTTTAATTAAATTTTACAATTACATGATTAATACGGGAAATATTTAACTATAATGTACTAAATAAATTATACATTGCACAAAATATACTATCACATACGGAAAAAATTATAAGTAATACAATTTTAAAAATAACTATCATAAAAATGATATTGCACTAATACGGGAAACATTTAACTATAATGTACTAAATAAATTATACATTTGACAAAATATATGAATCACATACGGAAAAAATTATAAGTGATACAATTTTAAAAATAACTATCATATAAATAATAATGCACTAATACAGGAAACATTTAACTATAATGTACTAAATAAATTATATATCGGACAAAATTTACTATCACATCCGGAAAAAATTATAAGTGATACAATTTTAAAAATAACTATCATATAAATAATAATGCACTAATACGGGAAACATTTCACTATATTGTACTAAAAAAATGTATAAGTTACATATAAATTTTTCATCAAGTTGTAACTTTGAAAATTGGTAACTAAAAATTAAAAAAAAAACGCGTAACCTTGATTTTAATCCTTTCAATTTTATTAATACATGAGATAAATATAGGACAATTATTATTGATCGATACATACAAAATATTTGTTAAAATAACTATCATATACGGAGGCAAGTTATGCTATTGATTTATAGTATTCATAAAATTTCAAAATAATTATTATATATATTAAATAAATCATATAAAAGATAAATTATATTATTGACTCATAGTACTGTACATAAGATAAATATAGGACACTTATTAGTTATCGATACATACAAAAAAAAATATGAAAAAATATTTGTTAAAATAACTATCATATACGGGGACAAGTTATGCTATTGATTCATAGTGTTAATAACAATTTCAAAATAATTATTATATATATTAAATAAATCATACAAAAGATAAATTATATTATCGACTCATAGTACTGTACATAAGATAAATATAGGACAATTATTATTGATCGATACATACAAAATATTTGTTAAAATAACTATCATATATGGGGGCAAGTTATGCTATTGATTTATAGTATTCATAAAATTTCAAAATAATTATTATATATATTAAATAAATCATATAAAAGATAAATTATATTATTGACTCATAGTACTGTACATAAGATAAATATAGGACAATTATTATTGATTGATACATACAAAATATTTGTTAAAATAACTATCATATACTGGGGCAAGTTATGCTATTAATTCACAGTATTCATAACAATTTCAAAATAATTATTATATGTATTAAATAAATCATACAAAAGATAAATAATATTATTGACTCATAGTACTGATTAAATAAATTCAATTATGTAACAAAAAAAAAATTCAATTATTTCTTTTAAAAATTTATTAGTAAAGTATAACTTCTAAAAATATAAGCGTAACGCTACAATAATAGTAACTTAAGCAAATTGTAACTATAACAATAATAGTAACTTAAATAAATTGTAACTATAATAATAATAGTAACTTTAACAAATTGTAATTAAAATAAAAATACCCTTGACGTTACGACCCGTGCGATAGCACGGGTCTATCGCTAGTTTATATAAAGTGGTACTGTTTATCATTTTCTTTTATATAAATAAGAAAAATTCTGTTAATACATAAATTTTTAATAACAAAGAAAAAAAATTAAATTATTTTTTTATAAACTATTTTAACAAACTTATTAATAGTATATAAATTCTATTTATTTTTTATAAACTTAAAAATAAATTCACAAGGGACTCTATATTCACTTATCAAAATGTCGGTTGTTGGAAAAAATTGTAATTCCCACATTTGGAAAAGTTCGAAAACAGCCAAGCAGAGTCACTGTTTCAAATATTCTCTCATAGTATCGTGGATGATTCTTCACATCACATGCATGCTCCGGTGGTTGTAACACCCTCCTGAGCGATCGAGCATCATTGGATTTCGAATTAGTCATGCCAGCTGCATCAAACAATGTTACTAGCGATATAAGCGAATCAGAAAAATTCAATTGAATCGATAATTCAAATCAATCTAAATAAAAAAAAAAATTGAATTTTATGGTTCGGATCAAAAACCGAACCAATTAAAAATCGAAGTGGTTCGGTTTCAGTTTTTAGATCCAATAGATAAACCGAACCAAATCAATATATAGTATATATTTTAATTTTTTTAGGCAGCTCATATCTATCAAAAACTTGATCGGCCCAACTACTTCTAAAGAATAAAATAAATCTGCCTCACTTAAAAAAGCAAATTTAGAAACATTAGCTCTCATCTCAAACTCTCAGAACGGTAACTTCTCAAGTGTTATTTTGATTTTCATTTTTTTTCGATTTAAGTGGGAATAGACTTGAAGTTTTATTTTTATTGCACTTTATTATTAGAAGATCGTATGAACTTAATTTCAATATGGTTGTATTATGTATTTAATGAATTTATTTGATGAACTTAAGTGGAAAAAAAATTGTATTTTATATTTGTTTTCAATATGGTTGTATTATGTATATATATTTGATGACTTATGAAAAAGTAATTGTATTTTGTATTTGATGAGGTTATGGAAAAAATACTTCGAGAATAAATAATAGCATGGAATACATAAAAAAAAATTGATTAAAGTATCCGAACCAAACCGATGAGTTTGGTTCGGATTCATTTTTAAAAAAAGCTAAAAACCAAACCAAACCGAACCAATCGATGATTCATTGGTTCGGACATCAGATTCACTTAAAACCAATCCAAAACGATCCAATTACACCCATAAATGTTACTATGAAAAACATCTCTCTATTCTATTTATTTTTCTTTTTTCTAAAAAAAGCAAATGCTAGTATGTGTTATAAGAAATAGAATTAAGAACATATGATAAGAAACTACAAAGATTAAAAAAAATAATTTACAATTTTTTATAATATAATATTCCAAACTATGTAGTATCTGGTTGAGATGATAAGAATCCGACAACCACTCTTTTTAAGTTTAGTTCAAAGTCGACGGATCCTAACTTGAGCTCATATATCCCATTAAGTACATAAAGAAGACCAATTGCTTCACCTACAAATTTTACATTTTATTGATTTTTTTTCAATAGAAAATGCTATGTTGCCACTAAAACAATAATAATAAATTAAGAATAAAACTAAGTGAAATAGTCTAGTGGTAAATAAGCTTGTCTTTAGTGTAAAGTAGTACCTGAGATCAATTCTTGTGCATAACAATTTTTTTTTTTTGTCAAAAAATAAATCAAGAATAATAGACAATAGTTGTAGTAAAACTATTATTTAAGGAGAGATCAATATATAGTGCCCCTAGGGCATTCTTTAGAGAAATCAAATTGTATCGGTGACATTTTAACAATTGACGATGAAATCAAATATGTTATTAAGACTCATAAAAATTAACAATTTATGCATTTTTAACCACCATAAAAGAAAAACAAGCACAGTTGCGGTCCACCCAACATTTTTGTCTTGCTTCACCACTACCCACATGCACCTCACACCTAGGAAAAAAACACTCTATTTTAGTACTTTCAAAAGAGGCGCCAATGTTACATTTAAATCTGAGCATCAATGTTGCATTTAAATTCGCTGGGTAAAGGCTTCTTCCAATTACTCAAAGCAACACTTTGCATAGCAACTGCTTCTTTGTTGTGCAAAAATATTTATAGTTGGTTCAGTTGTGATTAACATTGAACTTGATAAGGGGGATCATGATTCGATTCTCCGCAACTACGTTCGAAAAGAGACTGAAATCACTAGATTCCAAAATTGACCCCTGAACCAAATTAAATTGGTGGTGAAAGCAAAATTTTTTTTTTTTATTAATATGATAAATTTGTATTGAAATATGAAAAAATAACAATGTATAAAGGGAAAAATAATAATTCATTGGAAAAATTAATTTTTATTGCGCCACTAAGAAATTCGTAAAAAAAAAATTGAATTAAGGGTTAGTAATATTATTGAATTTTTTTTCAAGTCACACTAAATAAATTAGTCAAATGCTAACGAGTGCCCCTGGAATACTCTTTAAGACCTTATATAGTAAGTTTTTAATAGAATTTTTATGGGAATGTGTAAAGTCAACGCATTGAAAATTGTAATGTTTATTTTTTGGATAAAAAGTTTCTTTAAATGAAATGCTTAAAGAGTGTTCCGGGTGCAAGACCCAATAAATTATAGTCTCATCATAAAAAATGATATTCCCTCCGTGTAACACTCAAACCCGTATTTAAGAAAATACTTCCTTTATAAATTATTATTCAAAATACGCAACGGAAATAAAAATTGGATTTATAAAATGAATTGTTCGAGTATTACATACTTCATCAAAATAGTTACTAACAACTTAATTAGTGAAATACCGTTATACAAAATATTTCTAAACTCGATACATCCTTAAATAAATAAAAATAAGTGATAAAGACTCTATATACATTTAGAGAACCCTATCCCCGTGTCATGATTAGAGTGGAGCTTCACCGACGACTCGGTCACAAACATAACCTGAGAACCTGAACCCCAAAAGGTTCAGCACATACACAAAACAGATGGTTAGATAATATAACCATAAAAAGCAACTAAGTGCAAGAACATACTTAATACTTAGGACATAACATGATCATGTCTAACAACTCAATCCATAAAACATACATTATTCTCATGTTATTCATATCTCATTATCATAAAAGTACAACACATCAAATAATAATACATACTTAATCGATAGACAAGTATAAACAACAGTTGAATGCAGATGATGTATCCCTCTTGGCATGTGTTATGTGGAGTATATGGAAGCAACGTAATAATTTAATCTGGAACGTCACAGATACGCAAAACTTTGTTTTTACGCGTGCACATAATATGTTGCTTGACTGGCGGGCTGTGCAAGCTACCAAAGCTGGTGCTGATGCGGACCAGCATACAGAACATCTTCACAAATGGAATAAGCCATTGAGCGGGCGGGTGAAATGCAACATTGATGCGTCCTTCTCATCGGTATATAATCGAATTGGCATTGGCATTTGTATTAGAGATGAGTTTGGTGCCTATGTTTTGCCAAAGTATGAGCAATTCACTCCATTATGTGATGTGAAGATTGGCGAAGCTCTCGGACTACTTTCCGCTCTTAAGTGGGTGCACGAACTAAACTTGGGTCCTGTGGATTTTGAGTTTGATTCAAAGGTTGTGGTGGAGAAATTTCACCCCAACAAGATTGATGACACAGAGCTAGGAGATATTATGTCACATTGTAAACGGCTCTTTTCTACTTGTTATAATAACTCTAGTGTTGAGTTTGTTCGGCGACAAGCAAATGAGGTGGCTCATAGATTAGCTAAGGCGGCCTCATGTTTAGCTAGTCCCCAAATTATAGTTGAAATACCTTATTGTATTGAACATCTTTTGATTAATGATATGCTATAAATACTTTCTCTTCAAAAAAAAGTATAAACAACGTCATCAATTATCAATTATTCATCACACACCTAATAATACACTTAATCACTCAAATTAAGGATCACCAATCAATGTCAATTACCAAGTATCTCATTTAATCACATATTCCTAATGCAACTAATGTCACGAATCTCATGTCATGTCACCCTAGACATAACTATATGCATGCAGTACCATTCACCTCATATTAGGATAAACATATATTCCATTCACCTCATTTTCAGTTTCAAGTCATGAAGGACTCACCACAAATATTTTTAGTTTCAAGTCATGAGGGACTCACCACAAATAAACTCATGAATGTACATATACCACATATGATGAACTATAAACAATCATCTCATAAAATATAGTACCACACAGCCTATATTCACCTCAATTCACCTCATCATATCATCATTATGGACATACATTCAAGCACATATCATACATCAACAATTAAGTTATTACAACTCATTATCATCATCAACTCAACTCATCATTATACATCATCATCTTAATTCATAATCATCAATCATCATTCTAATTCGTTAGAATCCAAGCATAACACATTATTAATTAATCTTTATTCACCACATATCATTAGTTAATCAACATGTATCATTAACTAAGTCTCACACCTCATAAATCATCATACATATCATATACATTACATAAAGTTCATCTCATACTTCAAGCAAACAATTACTAAACCAATCATTCAACCTTAAGTATATTATTCACATATCCTCAAGATATAACCAATCTAATCATATAATATGTCATAAGATCATAACATAATCATGTTATAAGCATGCAAATCATTACTAATTATTATCACTTATTCGCACATGAACATACACTTTAATTCATCATATATTCATCGACATGCACATAATTAATAAAAGTCTCAAACACTGCCAAATAGCCTTCCTAAGTCAAGTACTCTTCGATAGCTAACCATAGAAACAAACGGCACCGAAAACAGATTAGAAACGACTCCGGAATCATCAAAACAAGCAAGAGTACGCGACAAATTTTTCTTGGGCGCGTGGCACGCATTACCACCCCCCAGAATCTGTCTAGACGCGTGGCACGCAGCTAGGGGGGCCTGGGCTGTTACTCTCCGTTCCAAAATAAATGACCTAATTGACTTCGTTTATGTTTACCAATGTACAACTTTGATTGCTAATATCTTTAATTATATATTATTAAAAATTATAAAAATTGTATATTTTGAAAATACTCGTCGAGACAAATCAAACAACATCTCATATGCTAATATTTATATGTATATATTAGTAGAAAAATATGGTCAAAATAGGTCAAATGAATAATACACTAAATCAAAATTAAGTCATTTATTTTGGGACGGGGAAAATATTTATCATTTTACGGGTCAATTTTGTAATAATGGGTTTGACTAATGCATTAGCACGACTAGTGCTTCTTTGCTTGTGAATAGTATAGCCATATTGAAGAATTTTCATTGCAACCTAGGTTGAGACAAAGAGACTCACTTTCCCTAAAAAATTTATTAGTCTCTCCGTTTTAAAATAAATTATTTAATTTTTATTTAATGTACTATTCATTTGACTTTATTTTGATCATATTTTTCTACTAATATATACATGTAAATATTAACATATGAGATGTTGTTTGATATGTCTCGATAAGTATTTTTAAAATATACAATTTTATAATTTTTAATAATAGATAATTAATTAGCTTCTAATTGAAAAAAAAATAATTAAAAATATTAGTGATTAAAGTTGTACATTAGTAAACATAAACATATAATTTATTTTGAGACTGAGGGATGGAGCAGCGTAATATGGCCTCAATTGTATCATGCACTCAAAATTAGAGGTTTGAAAATTTTTGGGATTTCGAAAGGAGGAGGGACCAACATGGATTAGGTTGTCTAATTTATAATTTGTTGATGATACTTAATTTGTTGTTGTAGGAAAACTTCGGGCTAGTATCAAAATGATTAAGGTTGTGATTGCGGGAATTGACATAAATCAATCTTGATTGGAGGTAATTAGGTTCTTAATTGCAAAGTGGAGCAAACTCAATTTAAATATTTTGGTCTCTCCATTTGTGGTCATCCAAAGCGGTTGCATTTTTTTATTTGAACGATAAAAAAATATTTATTTGATAGAAAAACTCAAATTTGTTCATAATATTGCCTTATTTTTTTCAAATGCTGTTTTGTCTGCAGGACGAAGCTAGAAATATTTATTAGGCTAAATGGATTAAGGAGAGCCTTGGATGAGAGAAGATTGGGTTGAAGGTCAATAATGGTGGTGTTTTTAACATTGAATTGTTTGGTAAATAGTGTTTGAGATAATGAGATTGGAGGAAGATAAAAAAGGGTTTGGTGAATAGTAGTGGAGATTGGAGGTAGATATAAAAGGGTTTGAGATTTAAAGTATTATGCAAAAACAAAATGAGAGGATCCGCTCTCGATATATCGATATATTGAGAGTCATGTAAAGATCCAATATGGTGGAAAGATATTCATATGGTGCCTGGGTAAATTTCAAATTGATTAGTTTTTTTTTTTTTTTTTTTTACTTTCACATCTGTTTAATTTGGTTTGAAATTCGTTCTGACATCAAGTGGTTTCAGTCCTTCCCCGATCATAATTACGGGGATAATTAGGTGGTTGTTTTGAAAAAGTATCGTCAAATTATTTTGCCATTTTTCACATTATATATAAAGAAAATGTATGAATAAAAAAGAGAATATACTTTTATTAAATTACCCTTCTTATGTGTCACGTGAGCTTAGCTCAATTGGTAGGACAATTGCATTATATAAGCAGGGAATCAGAGTTCGAATTTCGGTCATTTCATTTATCCACCTTAAGAGTGAAATTCATAACCACTAAACTATTTGACCAAAATATTACCCTTCTTATGTATTCCGTTTGCCCCAAATTATAAAGAGAAAAAACTCAATTTTTGTTCTCATAAAATTAAATGCAAATTGCATTTAATTTTTTCTCTCTACTTTTATCAATGAGCAATAACCAATGGAAATTATTTATACATATTTTCATGAAACTTATTTAAAAAAAAAATACGAAAAGACATATACTCCAAATTATTGAATTTTGGTTTTTTTTTTCTAAATGTGATTGTTGTTTTTTCCCTTATTATTTGGGACAAATGGAGTATTAATTAATGTCATAAAAATTAAATAAAGTTCCTAATTTTTTGGTTGAGTTATCATGAATGCATGATATTGGTATAAAGTTTCAACCATTGTTGGTGATGACTAATCTCTCTCATGGAACTTGTGGAGTGCACAAGGTGGGTTCTTCCCTCACAATCGAATTTTTTCCATACACACGAGTCATGAATCGAACCCCGACAACATGTTTAAGAGAACCAAGACTCTTACCACTTGGATCAATTCATTACCGGTAGAGATTCTAACTTAATAGTCGTGAAAGTTAATAGTTAATTTAGAAGAGATGATTTGTGTTATTTTTTTTAGGGAAGATGGTTTGAAATATAAAGAAATAATTATTTTATTTTAAATTAAAATAAATTATAAAGCGTAAAATTGTGCTTTGGTTAAAATAATTGATGTAAAACTTGAAGAAAAAATGATAAGCAACAAACTATAAGCTACTTGAAATTGTGTTTGTAATATAAGTTATAGGTCAGTAAAATAAGTTATAAACTCTTTCTAAAAAAATTATTACCAAATAGACTTTTTAATTTATAAACTATAATACATAAGCTATATGTTAACTTTTTATTCTTGCCAAGTAGAGCCTTAGACGATTTGCAACTTGCTAGCTACTTTTCTCTCGTTATATTATTGGCAAATGCTAAATAGTGTCCCTAGGCCCGATGTACTGTTTAAGCCTTTAAATAGTAATATTTTTATAAAAAATTATGAAAAAGTGTGAAGTCAACACATTGAAAATCGAAATGTTCAATATTTTGAATAAATTATTTTCTTAAATGGAATCCTTAAAGAGTATTTCAGAAGCTCTGTTCAACAAAACCCTATATTATTTTTTTAGGTCATGTTAAACCGTGCCTCCGTGGAACTTGTTAAACATACCAAAAAATGAAATAAAAAATAAAATTAATATTAACAAGACAACTTTTTATACTTTTGAAATATTAAATGCACGTATCTCAAAAAAAAATTCTATTTTAATATGTTTAACCATTGTTGAAAACAACACTTCTCATATTTTATAAATATTAATTACACAAATGTTAATATAGTTTTACGTATAAAGTTTTCTTAACTACTGTACTTAGTACTTACGAATACTATTTAACATTTTTCTTTATTTATTTATAGTACATACTCGTTTATTTATTTATAGTAGTACAAATATAGTAAAGTAAAACATGTACAACATATAGTACATAGTACAAGGAAAATTCTAACATTGACCACTTCTTCAAGTGGTCTATGGTGGACCATTCATGAAAAACTCTATAACAAATACGAATTTTATAAAATCCACCGTTGGATTAAAAGTTTATATCATATAGATCATCTATAGAAAATTTTAGAAAAATTGAAAATCATTTGATATGTTATTGAGATCCATCAAGATTAACGGTTTATTAAATACTACAATTTTGATAAATTCCAATAAAATATCAAATGATTTTCAATTTTTTTAATTTTTTTTATGGATGCTATATATGATATAAACTTTCAATCTACCAATAAATTTTGTAAAATTTATATTCGATTAGATCACTTGTCCACGGTGGACCACTTGTGAAGGTGGTCAACCGTAGCATTAGCCCATAGTACAAATATAAAAGTAAAACAACATTTGACAAGACATTCTATTTCACATGTTTCCCAATGTGTGATAGTTTAATCCAACGTGGTACACATGGTCATGACTCATGGTGGTAGATTATCCTCTCCTTGCTTATGCACCGTCGTAATTTCCACATTTCATTTTTTGATTTGGTTTCAAAATAATTTTAGGAGGAAATAGAAAAAATGAGGAAGAGATGAATTTCTAATCCTTCTAACTTCGTTCAAACTTTGATAATATTCAACGCCGGTTATTGCAGTGAAAAAAACCCATTTTCGATTTTTGATTTAGCCTTGAAATTTGAGTCCCTAGCTAACTTCAAAAAAAGAAAAGTTTGAGTCCCTAGCTAGCCAGCGTGATTGATTGATTCATGTCCGAAACTGTCGGCTTTGATTTTACTAAATTTTTATTGGACTTCAGTTCAGGTTGAGTTTTATGAAATCTATAACCAAAATCCAAAATAAATAAATAAAAGGAAAATGTAATTTTTGTAAAGAAAATTACACTTTTTATATTTTACAAATATTAATTATATAAATTTTGATATAATTTTACTATATTGAGTATCATTACACTTTTTATATTTTATTATATTTGTTTGTTCTATTATCACAAAATATTCTGTTTGATTTTTGTGGTGGCTGATTGTCTTTTTTGTTTCGAGACTCTTTAATATTTTTTTAGATTTGTTGAAATTTAGAAATTTTAAGTTTGTCGCCGGTGTTGTTTAATATTTGCATCATCATTGATTCAAACTGTTTTTATTATCCCCATTCTCTAGATTGACACTCAAATGATCGTCTTGAATAGTCATTACTTGTTAACAAGAAAATGAACTAAGCATGCAGCAAAGTTACAAAACTCCATTGATGGAGAAAAGAAGAAGCTTGAACTCAAAAATGATAACCAGAGAAAATGAAGAAAAGGTGTAATAGATTGAATATGATTGAAATGAGTTAGTTACAATAGTTGGACAAGGCTATATATAGGTAGTTAAAACAAGAGCTAACTAACTATAACTGACTTAACTAACTATAGTAACAGATTAACTTGAGCTGCAAGTTAACTAGCTAACATGTTTACATTGATTAGTTACCTAGAGCTATGCAATCTATATTTTGTCACACCCCCTCAAGCTGAGGCCTGAAGATATTGATGAGGCCTAGCTTGGAAAACAGCCTGTGAAAGTTAGCTGGATGTAAAGCTTTTGTCAGGATATCTGCTGTCTGATTATAACCTGAGATAGGAAGAAGCTTCATGAGACCTGCTTGCAGTTTCTCTCTCACAATGTGGCAATCAATATCAAGATGCTTTGTGCGTTCATGGAACACAGGATTGCTGGCAATATGTAAGGCACTCTGACTGTCACAATAAAGTGCAGGAAGCTTGGCTGTGTGAACTTGCAAATCTGCTAGCAAATAACTCAACCATTGAAGTTCACATGTTGCTGAAGCTAAGGCACGATACTCTGCTTCAGAAGAGGACTTAGATACAGTCAACTGCTTCTTGGATTTCCAACAAATTAAGGATTGGCCAATAAAGAAACAGTACCCTGTGATGGATCTCCTACTATCAGGGCAACCTCCCCAATCAGCATCACTGAAGCCTGTCAACTGTAGAGATGCATTTCTGGGAAAAAATAAGCCAGTACCAGGGTTGCCCTTTAGATATCTCAAGACCTTATGTGCAGCCTTAAAATGTGTGTGAGTAGGAGTGTCAAGAAACTGACTTAGCTGTTGAACTGGGAAAGCTATATCAGGTCTAGTTGAAGTCAGATAGAGTAACTTGCCAACAAGTGCTCTATACTCTGTGACATTAGGGTAAGCTCCACTATCATCATGATGTAATCTATTGCTGGGATCCATATGAATACTAGATGGCTTGCAGCCTAAGGTACCTGTCTTAGTTAAGAGCTCTAGACAATATTTCCTTTGGCAAAGTGTAATTCCCTGCTGAGAATGAGCTACTTCCAAGCCAAGGAAGAATTTTAGTGTGCCTATATCTTTGATTCCAAAAGTTTGATGGAGCTGTGACTTGGTATGTAAAATTTCTGAGAGACAACTGCCTGTGAGTACAATATCATCCACATACACAAGAAGAGCAGTGAAGCTAGTGTCAGTGCTCTTAGTGAATAAGGTGGGATCTGAAGGCATTTCTTTGTACCCAATAGAGACAAGATATTTTGACAGCTTCTCATACCATTGTCTGCTGGCCTGTTTCAGCCCATATAGTGATTTTCTAAGCTTGCAGACCTGCTTATCTGTTGTGCCAGTCAAGCCTTGTGGAATTCTCATATAAACATCCTCATCTAGATCACCATGAAGAAAAGCATTATCAACATCCAGCTGGTGGATATGCCAATTCTGAATAGAGGCAATGGCTAGAACTGTCCTAATGGTAGTCATTTTTGCAACTGGTGAGAAGGTTTGAAAGAAATCAACTCCTTCAACTTGGTTGTAGCCTTTGGCTACTAACCTGGCCTTGTATCTATCAATGGTACCATCTGCTTTCCTCTTCAGTTTGTATACCCATTTACTTCCAATGGGTTTCACACTAGGAGGTAAATCCACAATATCCCAGGTGTGATTTCTGTCAAGAGCTGCCAGTTCATTTTGCATAGCTTTGATCCAATTGTCATGCTGAGAAGCTTCAGCATAGCTATCTGGCTCTTTGTCTGTAAGGAGTGATAGACAGTAAGTAGAGTAGGAAGGGGAAAGGTGTTGGTGGCTAATGAATTGTGAAATAGGATAGGGAGTCTTATGGACTAAATTAGTACAATGATAATCCATAAGATGAGAAGGTGGATGTTTGGTCCTTGTAGATTTTCTGAGAGGTTGAATGGGTGAAGAAGGAGATATAGAACTGTGTAAAGGTGAGATAGGAATGGAATTGTCAGTAGAGTCATCACTGTGTAAATCCAAGGGAGGGCTTGAATCAACATCAGGGATGGAAATGGGTGAAGTATCAGAATCAGTGATAAAAACTGGTGGTGATTCATCATGAGAAATAGTTTGGTGTGTTGAAGGTTTATTTGTGGTTTCATGGCCTTTTATGGTTGTTTGAGGTGCAATGGAGGATGAACTAGGATTAGGGGGAGGCACCAAGTACTCCCAAGAAGGTTGTGAAGGATTGGTAGGATAGGGAAATATTGTTTCTTCAAATATAACATTTCTAGAAACAAGGATTTCATGATTGTGTAAGCCCAAAGCTGTGTATCCTTTCATACCAGCTTTGACTCCAAGATACACACATTTCTTAGCTCTGCGTGAAAATTTTGATCTGTGATCATCTTGAGTTGACACATAGCATAAACAGCCAAAAACTTTCATTTGAGTGATATCAGGCAGTTGCTTATATAAGAGATCAAAAGGAATCTGACCCTTTACTGCAGAAGATGGGACTCTATTCATAATGAATACAGAGTGAAGAACTGCATAACCCCAATATCTTGGTGGGAGATGAGACTGTGTAAGTAAGGCTCTGGCAATATTAAGAATGCACTGATGCTTGCGCTCTACTCTTCCATTTTGCTGTGGTGTACCAACACAGCTAGTCTGATGCTCAATTCCCTTACTAAGGAAGAATTTTGATAGGGAAAGGAATTCTGGGCCATTGTCACTTCTAAGGGTTTTAACCTTATGATCCAAATGATTCTCAGCAAAAACAATAAAATCTTGAATTTTAGAAGCAGTTTCAAATTTTCCTTTCATTAACACAACCCAGGTAAATCTGCTAAAATCATCAACTATGGTGAGAAAATACTTGTGGCCATGAGGTGTGTGTGTTGAAAAGGGACCCCATATATCCATGTGTAACAATTCTAAACAAGTGGAAGCTCTACTGTAACTTACACTATAAGGAAGCTTTCTCTGCTTAGAGAGATGACAAACATCACAACAAAATTCCATTTTATTATTGATGACAATGTTTGGATACAACTTTTGTAAAAGATCTAATCTAGCTGCAGAAGTGTGACCAAGCCTAAAGTGCCATAGTGCATTCTTAGGAATAGCTAAGGAATTACAATGCTTACCTGTAATAGGCTGAAGTTGAGCCTGTGTGCCTTCAAGATAATAGAGTCCATGAATCATCCTACCCGAACCAATCATCCTCTGCATGGAATTTTGGATGAAGCATAGATTGTCAGTGAAGGCAAACACACAGTCCAAATCTTGAGTTACTCTAGAGACAGAAATTAGGTTGAAACTAAAATGAGGCATATACAACACATTCTTCAGAGTAATCTCAGTGGTAACTTTAATTTCGCCAACTATATCTGTGGTCACAATGTTTCCATTTGGTAGCTTGACAGGAATAAGATTAACTGTCCTATATGCAGTAAATAAGCTCAATGCAGCACACACATGATCAGTTGCACCACTATCTAGGATCCATGTATCTAGGGGATTGATGATAGTACCTTGCTTATCACTGTAAGAAGAAGCAATGCACTTGGTAATGCTGTGGACTTGAGAAGGGCCTGGAGCTGCATTGTTGGCTTGAGAGGAGCCTGCACTCTTAGAGGTGGATTTCAACAAAGACATCAAGGCCTGATATTCTTCAGAGCTAAAAGTAGCTACACGATTCTCTGATACACTCTTGGTATCACTATCATCTGCATCAGCATAATTCACACTAGCTTGGCCTTGATTCTTACTACCAACAACTGTGCCATCCTTAAACCTATAGCCAGGAGGAAAACCATGTTTTCGAAAGCAATTATCCACTGTGTGATTATTCTTGTGACAAAAGGTACACTTTCTATCAGTCTTGGAATAAGATTGCTTGCCATAGGGTTTGTGAGCCAAGTTTACAGACGCAGAAACCTCATCTTCTATAGCATCTAAACTATTTAGACTTTCATGTTGAATGATCATACCAAAAACTGCATTAAGCTGAGGGAAAGGTTCCATGAGAAGGATTTGAGATCTTACCATAGCATAATGATCATTCAAACCAGTGAGAAATAACAAAACCAAATCTTCTTGCTTGAAGCGTCTAGCATTGAGCATGGCTTCACAAATACATCGAACAACACATGTGCAACTAGGAACAGGTCGATGAAGTTCTAATTCTTCCCATAGACTCTTCAATTTGGTGAAATATTCAGTAACAGAGAGAGAATCTTGGCGAAGAGCATAAATTTCGCGTTGCAAAGAAGAAACACGAACGCGATCCGCGCGAGAGAAGCGAGCCTGAAGATCACTCCAAGCTTGAGCAGCAATATCAGTGTACACTAAGCTCTGAGCAATGGTAGGAACCACGGAATTCATCAACCAAGAATGGACTAAGTTGTTATAGCGAATCCATGGCTCATATGTTGGATCAAAATCATCAGGCATTGGGCAAGATCCATCCAAGAAACGAAGCTTGTTCTTCATAATCACAGCTTTCTTCATCGAACGGGACCAAGTATGGTAGTTCTTCCCATCAAGAAGAGGTGAAACGAGAGCAGCTGTAGCACTCTCATTGGGATGAACGTAATAGGGATTCTGCGAAGGATCAGTGAGGGCGGGAATCACCGGAATATCTTCCACATTGGAAGATTGAGCACGGCGCACCATGATTGCAGAACAAGGAAAAAGAAGAAAGAAAAAGAAGAAGGAAACAAGGAAGCGGAATACGGCGCAACAGAGCTCTCAATTGAGTTGCTCTGATACCATAACAAGAAAATGAACTAAGCATGCAGCAAAGTTACAAAACTCCATTGTAGGGATTGTTTGGTTCTTGGACTCGTATTCCTTAAGTTTTTTTTATTTTTTATTTTTATTTTTTATAGACAAGAGACTTGATTAGAGGTTAAAAACCTTTTGTTCAAATGTTTACATTACCATTACCTATTTAAATTGTTGACCTAAATTAAATTTTATGTCTTCCAATTTTAGATTCTTTAGATATGCCAATTAATATAGTAGGGTCGCATTTCCAAAATGCAACTCTCTTTCAAGCCATAAAAAAAAGTAAAATTATTCATAATATAGACAGATAGAAAATAAAGGTGGGAGGTCACATGCAAACTTTTTTCTAGGCTAAAAATGATGTGAAAAGAGGGGTATTTTGTTTTCTTTTCTTAAAATTGCTATTAAGGCTAAAAAAACATGTGAAAAAGAGGGGTATTTTGTTTGTTCCCTTTCTTAAAATTACTATTAAAAGGGATCCTCATTTATTATTATGTAAAAGAATGGCGTACAATTTCAATTGTTGATACACCGAAATTTTGTTTAATTTCAGTACTTTGTAGTTAAATTTAATTATTTTTTATGAAAAATGACATGATAGTATCATAGTAGTATTAAATTAAATAATATAATTAAGATATTAAACTCAAGTGGTTAATAAATTCTTCTAAAACGAATTATTTAGAGTTAATGTAAAAATTCAACGACATTGTTGTTACATTTAAAACTTCATTGATCAAAATTTTTACTTTTTTTACAATTCGTTCAATATTTTGTACACACTGCAACAAAAGATATAATAAAAATGATGAGATGCAGTTAATTTGTTTCAAATTCGTAAATTCAACGACAATAATAGATAATAGATGAGAAGTAAAAATTAAGATAAATCTAAAATATTATTTTTTACATCTCTTTTATCAACACATTACAAGCATAAGCTTGTAAAATACAACATTTTTCTCTATTATCAAAGATAGATAAAATTAACAAAGTGAAAAGTATAAGATATTAAGAGATAGAAGAGGTGCTCGAAACTAGAAAAAAAATTAATTTGTATTTTAGAAATTATTCGATCGGTTTCGGTTATGAAGAGACGAATTTTTAGAGACTTGTACCCGCCCGTATACAACCGTTCATGACCGATTTTTCACAATTGTTGACCCGAGACCCGACCTGCACCCGACCGAGTGCTTCCATATATTGTCGGTTATGTCGGTTTCGAGTCGGGTTGCGGGTTCGTGTTCACCTCTAAATCTATATAAGTCTATATTATGTTATAAAATATCAAAATTTTGTCTATTAGCGACTAAAAACAAAAGAATTTTTTTTGTAGAAATGAAAATAAGTGATTTTATTTTACATGGACGAAAATCGAAACTCGCTATAAAAATATGGATTGAAAACATATTTTATCCATTAAAAAATTTAAATTAAAATTGTATTGAAAATAATGTAATAAAAATTGTATTGGAAATTAAAAGTAACAATTTTTTTTGAAACAATGTATGACAATTTTTATGAGACATAGATATATTCTGTTAATTACTAATGGCTCTTTGTAAGTTCATGACCAATAAGCTTAAAAGACAAAGGCAAAACATTAATTCGTGAAGACTTCGTGAAAAAATTTTCGCGAGATTTATCATTTTCCAAAAAAAAATATGAAATATTATGTACATGTCATTTAATAATGGGATAAATATGTTCCTGGTCCCTATAAATATTTCAAGTTTTGTTTTTAGTCCCTCTAAAATTTTTCTTCAACTTTTGGTCCGTCTAAAATTTTAAATTAATACTTTTGGTCCCTACTTTTAAATCAAGTCATATATAGACTTCATATTTTTTAATGAAATTTTCCAGAAAAGTCTAGAATATTTTAACAATCACGCACAAAAAATATTAGAATTTTTTAACAAAACATGAATTAAATATGATTTTTTAAGCACCAAAAACAAAAAAAAATTATTTAATTTATGCTTTGTTAAAAAACTCAAAAAAAAATTGGGAGAAATTCTTATAATATTTTAAACATTCATAAAAAAATTATTCAAAAATATGAAATCTACACATGAATTGATTTAAAAGTAGGGACTAAAAGTGTTAATTGAAAATTTTTGAAGGACTAAAAATAGAAGAAAAATTTTAGAGAGACTAAAAACAAAACTTGGAATATTTGTAAGGATCAAAAACATATTTATCCCTTTAATAATTTAATATCATCATGTTATAATTTGGAGGTTGAGGTGAAAGAGTTAAAAAGCGAAGTAATAAAATGATCAAGTTTAATTCTCACTTCTAACAAAAATTAACAAAAATAGGATAACAATTAACCTACTAACCATTAATTCGTATTCGTTATAGAATTTTTCATGAATGGTTCACCATGAACCATGTTAGAATTTTCCATGACTAGAGATATCCAATTTTTTACACACAAAAATGAAATGACTCTTGGCTTTTTTCTTCTTTTTGACAATAGAGTTTTGGACTTTACATAGACTTGTGTTTGATTGGCCCATTAAAATATTATTATATTAATATATTATAAACCTGTTTTCCACATTTATATTATCATCACAGTATTTATAAATTGCATAGGTCCTTCTGTTCAATTTCATCAATCCCCAACACAACACAAAAACATACTAACACCTTTCTTTAATTCTTTCTCCACCATGGTTCTCTCAAAGACATCCTCTGAATCCGATGTCTCTGTTCATTCAACTTTTGCTTCTCGCTATGTTAGAACTTCACTTCCTAGGTAACAACCTTAAACTCTCCTAAATAAATTTATGTTAATTGATCTTGTCAACAAAAATTGTTTATGTTTATTACTATGTTCATGTATGTATGTTGTCTTGATTATGAATAAAATCATATATATAATCAATTTAATGTTTTATTGATCACGAGGATTAGTATAAAGTTTTTTTATACATGTATCGGTCAATCTGATATATAGATTCAAGATGCCAGAGGAGTCAATACCGAAGGACGCGGCATACCAAATAATAAACGATGAATTGATGTTGGATGGAAATCCTAGATTGAATCTAGCATCCTTTGTGACTACTTGGATGGAGCCTGAGTGTGATAAGCTTATTATGGCTTCCATCAACAAGAACTATGTTGACATGGATGAATACCCTGTCACCACTGAACTTCAGGTATATTTTTTTCTTTTCTTTTTTGACATAAGATATTTTCTTTACATTTTTTTATAGTCTTTACTCTTTACATTTTTTTTTTATAGAAACTATTTATTGTTTTTGATATTTTTTATTTAATTTGTTCTTCTTTTGACTAACTATTTAATTTGTTATAATAATAATAATATAAGCACAAATCATGGCAGCATGACCACATAAAATATGGACAAGAATGCTCTGCTGTAATAAAATCACACAATTATATACGATAGCAAATCTTAGCCATCAATTTCAAATCGACCGACTCATATTATATCTTAACAAAATAAGTCTAAAACAATTTTAACCATTAATTTTAGATTGAATGGTCCTGATTGAAAGCAGTGTAAGAACTGTGTGATTAATTTCTGCATGAAATTCTGAGTATCTCTTAAAAGAAAAATAAACACAAGTTGTGTGTGTTAGGTAGTAGATATGATTATTAATTAAACCATTCTTTTAATGACACCTTTCCTTTTGTCGTTAAGGTTTGAAACCAACAAGTTAGAACCCTCTTAATTTTTGTAAAAAAAAAAAAAATCCTCTTCATTTTATATTTTCCAATTATTATTATATAGTTTTGAAAATATAAATATAAATGTGTGACATTAAGTGGATCTAAATCTCATTTATACACCCCAAATCATTTAATAAAAACTTTGATAATGAACCAAATGAAAAAAATAGAAAACTGAAAGCATCCCAACTCGAAACCAACTGCCTTATTCTTTTTTTTTTTGACATTGTCTTAATTTGATACCTATATTAAATGCTTTTTCTTAACTAGAGATTTCCTACATTAATGAATCATTATCCAGTGAGTAATCTTAGCGGTTTGAACTTTATTCTTTGATCTAATAAATAAGAATTCTTTAGTTGAGACTCCGATCTCTATGTAATATCTCAACTAATTGAATTATATTTATGAGTACGCTATATGTAAATTCAGAAGTTAAATAACACTTATTTTATTTTATTTTTTTTCAAATAAGACATTATATATTGTTAAAAAGAAAGTTAATATTGTAAAATGAAAATCTCAATAAAAGCGGAACGACATTATTGTGATTTTCTCTAAACTATTTGAATGATTGAAGATAATGTGAGTGTTTCAAATATTTTTCTTCATTTGTTATTTTAGATTAAGACATTATACTTTGTTCTCTAATATTTCTCGACAACATATTTATCGAGAAACTAATCAAATGGTTGATAGTTTGACCAAATATAATCTTAACCAATTTGTTCATTTAAAAATGTTTAATTTGATATACCAGAATTTCTACATATACGTTAATCTTATAGAAGATTTGACTTATATTTCTTTTTAAATATTTTAGAGGTTTTTAATTTGCTTAATAGTTTTAGTGGTTTCTTATTTGCTTTGGCTCCTTTTATTGACAATAAAAAGGAGAAAGTGGAGCAACACTATTGTGATAAAATTTAAAAATAAAAAAGGGAACGACATAATAAGTTATTGGATTTCAAAAGAACAAGGGAAAGTAACAAAACCAGCTAAGTAGACACAAATCAAGGGGCCCCAAGCCTCCTCCCACAATCATTTCATTCAGCACCAAGTTGATAACTTATTGTCTTCAATTTTTAATTTTTTAAGTTCTTTTTTTAGTTTTACTATTTGGCCAATTTTTAAAAAGGCCATTTTCTGCAACTCTTTTGTTTTTTTTTTCCTCAAACAAGACATTTGTTTTACTAAAAGGATATAAGCAAAATTTAATTTTTTAGATTCATTCAAAAAATAATGTATCTAGTTTATATTATTAAATGAATTAAAAAGTTAAATTTTGTTTATATATTGAACTAGAAGAAGTATAATAATGGAAGATGTTTATAAATCCAGTTAAATTAATAATGTTCAATTTTTTTCGACTCAAATAATGTTCGAATTGTTAAATAAAAAATTAATGTTATTTGAACGATAAAAAAATTTGACAATCTATCCAACACCGTAGAAAAATATAATTTTATAACTATTTTTTTTGGCCTGAATAGAAAAAATAATATGATTAAAAAATAAAAGTGTACATACACCATATAAATATTTGAACCCGAAATCTTGTTTTCTATGGGTATGAATTTTCAAACTGTATTTAACGTGTTGTTTATTTATGACATAAAATAAAAGTCAAGAGTATCCTATTCGTTAATTGACATAAAACTACCGGTCATCATCAGATACTAGTCAAACTAATTAAAAGCATGCAAGTAGACTTGACTATTGCTGTATTTTTTCTTTTTGACTAAAACAAGTTGGATAAAAAAATAAAGGTGTGTCATGGATGCTAGTTAATTATAATTTTCAAAATATAATGATATTAGGAATAATACAAGTTCAATAAATGATAGGAATAATTTTTAGTCATACTTTAATTAGTTCAACTTTGAATTATAGAATCATTAAAAAAAAATTAACATGATTAAACGTTTTTAATTTTTAAAAAGAGGTCATATCTTTTTTGAAGAATTCTTTTTCCATCTCCCACATCTTTTTTTCACCTTCTGAGTTTTCAAAAATACCCTTGATAAAAAATTCGGGTCATGTTTACCGATATTTTTTATTGCAAATTTGAATAAAATTTACACTAAAAAAAGTTCGAGTCGCGTTTACCGAACTTTTTTAATTCTGATTAAGAGTAAAATTGGATTTTAGGGGGGTTAAAAAGAGATGCGGGGAGTGGGAAAAGAATTTTTCATCTTTTTCTGGGTAAGTCTAGAATATTCACTCTACCATTTTGAAAATAGACTCTACATAAAATTGTGCAAACACATGATATTTTTGTTCAATAAAAGAGTGAATATAGAGGTTGAGTTCCTAACTTCCGGGTACCGAAAAATTCGTTTGGGAATGAAAAATCTATCTTATATGTACCTCATATATTTTTCGACGAAAATTAGTCGTCGCCAATAACGATGAAAATTTTATACTTATATCATGGTAATTCGAAAATAGAGTGTTCATACTGCTTTCCTCTATTATTTAGGTTATACAAAAAATACAAATTTTTCTAGTTAGATAAATTTAACATTAATGATCCAAAAATGCTTTCATTGGCGCGAATGTCTTCTAACTTAACCAAAATCATAAGTTCGATTCCTAAGTAGGACATGCAACAACATTAAAACTCTTGGGGAATTTGTTGCCTATTTTGGTCCCACAAGACTCAAGAGATTAGTCTCTGCAGCTGCCCACATATGATATCTAATTTACGCCAAAAAAACATAACATTAATGAATTCCCCTAAATGAATTGCTTGGAGTAGGGTGAACTCGAATTTAATTTTTGAGAATAATTTTTTTTCTAGACTTTATTTATTGTGTCTGATGACTTGTATACATATATATGCAGAACCGTTGTGTTAACATGATAGCTCATCTTTTCAATGCACCACTTGAAGAAAATGAGGCTGCAGTTGGTGTTGGCACTGTTGGCTCATCTGAGGCTATAATGTTAGCTGGATTGGCATTCAAAAGAAAGTGGCAGAACAAAAGAAAACAAGAGGGAAAACCTTATGACAATCCCAACATTGTCACTGGAGCCAATGTCCAGGTACATATATATATAACAGTTAAATAAATTTTTCGTCCCTATAAAATTACTAAATTTTGTTTTATAAAATAGTGTTACTTTTTTGTCCCTACAATTTCGTCCCTATAAAATTACTAAATTTCGTTTCATAAAATATTATGTTTTTGTCCGTAATTACAATTTTTTTTTAGTTCATAGACCTATTTAAAAAATTTCAGATAGTTTAGTGACCTATGTGTAATCAAAATGTATACAAAAAACTTATGTTTTTATATTGTTGGTGTTATTCCATTATTTAAGACTTCAATTATTTTCATGTGAAGGTTTGTTGGGAGAAATTTGCTAGGTACTTTGAGGTGGAATTGAAAGAAGTGAAACTAAGTGAAGGATACTATGTAATGGACCCTAAAAAGGCTGTAGATTTGGTGGATGAGAACACCATTTGTGTTGCTGCTATCCTTGGTTCCACATTAAATGGAGAGTTTGAAGATGTTAAAACCTTAAATGATCTCCTAGTTGAAAAAAATAAGGAAACCGGGTATGTTGCATATCGAATAAACCTTCAAATACTTCGATAGTATTATCTTATTTAAAGTTTTATTTTTTTTTTACACATAAAAAATAAAACGTCGCCTTTAATTTTAGACTTGAGGAATTGATTTGTGAAATTCTTTTGGTAGATGGGACACTCCTATTCATGTCGATGCAGCTAGTGGCGGCTTCATTGCCCCGTTTATTTATCCGGAGCTTGAGTGGGATTTTCGCTTACCGCTAGTGAAGAGCATCAATGTTAGTGGTCACAAATATGGTCTTGTCTATGCCGGAATTGGTTGGGCTGTTTGGAGAAGCAAGGAAGACTTGCCTGAGGAACTCATCTTTCACATCAACTATCTAGGAGCTGATCAACCTACCTTTACCCTCAATTTCTCCAAAGGTAACACATAATCGGAACAGTCATATCATTTATCATTGAACATTGTCACACAATCGAACTATTAGATTAAGATTAGTCGACTTATATTCAACTTTGTAAATCAAATTCAAAATACCAAGTTGAAATGTGAGTCGTCTGATAATTTGAGGAGATGATCTTAGATATTTTAATATCCGAGTGTAGCGAATCCAAATCTCGCTTTATATACTAAATTCTTTCACTAAACTATGCAATGCAGGTTCTAGCCAAGTCATTGCTCAATACTACCAACTAATTCGCCTTGGTTTTGAGGTATTAAGACAAACCAAACATGCCCTTTTACAAACTTACCATCATTTCTTGCAAAACACTTCAAAACTTGATAATGTACTAATCCTTTGCATTAACTTGTTGCAGGGGTATAAAAATGTGATGGAAAATTGTAGAGACAACATGATAGTATTGAAAGAGGGACTCGAGAAAATGGGACGATTCAACATTGTGTCAAAAGACAATGGTGTTCCTTTGGTGGCTTTCACATTGAAGGACCACACAAACTTTGATGAATTCCAAATCTCTGACTTGTTGAGGCGCTTTGGATGGATCGTTCCGGCATACAGCATGCCCCCGGATGCTCAACACATAACCGTTTTACGTGTTGTCATAAGGGAAGATTTCTCGAGGACTTTAGCGGAACGCCTTGTGGCTGATGTCGAGAAAGTGTTGCACGAGCTTGATACACTTGCAGCGAGGATAAGGTTGATAAGTGGCACTAGTAGTGTTACAGTTAGTGAAGAAGTTGTGAAAAATAATGGTCAAGTTGTGACTACTAAAAAGAGTGCTTTGGAGACTCAGAGAGAAATCACTGCTGTTTGGAAGAAGTTTGTGTTGGAGAGGAAGAAGCTGAATGATAAGATGAATGGCGTTTGCTAGAGTCAGCTTGGAATGGAAGTAATTAAGTACTTTTTAATTAAGTTAAACCATTTCTATGATTCTCTTATTGAGTGATTACAAGAAAAACAGAATCATGTTTTAATATTTATGCTTTATAAGCATGATTTACTTTATTTATGCATATTGAATCAATTATCTTTTGTGTATTTTGTTTAAATTATGCTCATAACTTCTTTGTTTACAAAGCCAACTTATAAACAACTCCTTCTTTCTGGTCTTATATATAAGCAAAAATTCTTTTTTTACGTTCATTGAATAATTGATGTATCTGGTTCATATTGTTATTCAGTTAACTTGAAAAATGACTTTTTGCTTATATACGAGACTGGAAGGAGTAATTAGTAAGAAAATTGCTTTTTAGGCCCCCTACTTGCTCCCAAACCCCCCATAAATCCCAAAATGTCCCCAATTTTGGACCCAGGATACTATGTATTTTAGGATACGAAATCATATATTTTTCGTATCGTAGAATATGAAATAATGATTTACGCCTAATTTCATATTCTACGATCTGAAAACGCCTAATTTCATATTCTACGATCTGAAAACGTCTAATTTCATATTCTACGATCTGAAAACGTTTGATATTTTGAATGTTTATGGTTTTGATTGTTTTTAATTTGGCCCTCTGTACTAAACTTAAATTTTCAAATGTTAATGGAATTATCGAAAGACTCACAGGATAAGAACATGTTATGTCAGACATATGGAAGTGTTATTCTGGTATATGTTCCTTCCATTCTATATCATGCTAGATATATATTTTATTTGTAAAACTTGAATATATATATATATATATATAGGTCGACTTCGTATTCTAGAATACGAAATTAATATTTTTTATATCCTAGGATACGAAATAACCCAATTTCGTATTTTAGAATATGAAATTGGAGCGTTTTAAAAAAAAATATGTATATTTCGTATTCTATAGGCTGAAATCTTAAATTTATTTTAAAAAATGCCAATTTCGTATCTTAGGATACGAATGTGTGTTTTTTTACGCCCAATAAGACAAGCTAACTAGTCGTTGAGGTGTTTAACGTTGTTTCATATCCTAGGATACGAAATTGGATTATTTCGTATCCTAGCTTACAAAACCCTTTGTAAGGATATTTTTGTCACGATGGGGGGCCTGAGAATAATGATGGGGGGCCTAAAAAGCAATTTTCAATTAGTATCAAAATTGCCACTGCCTATGAGTGGTTAAACAAGTCCAATCAACCTCAAAGATAGTGCTTACACAATTTTATCCAACATTAGTGTCTCTATGAATCACTTGTTTTCATACTCATGATGCTGCAGCTGCTAATAGGCCAAAATAGATGGCACACCTAACAAAATTTTGGTCCTATGAGAGCATGGTAGAGCCATTCATGACTCATACAAAGTCTTATCAAGACTACCATTTGGCATAAAGCCAAAAACCATCAAAATCTCACCTTTCTCTGGCAATATTCCCTTACACAATCCCAAAATACTTTGACCAATGATCCTATTAGCACTGAACTGCTGAACCATTTAGTGGCCAATTTAATCTCCTCCCAGGTGAACTCTTTAGAATCCAGATTTCCTGTAATAAGGAAATCAAGCATTTACACGCAGTAAAAGATTTCGAATGTTAAATTGAGTTTAGACGGTTTAAATTATACAACAGTAAAATTATTATAAAATGGTCTCAATCAATCAAAATTGTAAATTGCATTCTTTAGCTACTGCATGAAATCCGTTTCCAAACTCTTTAGACATTCTTAAGATCTTTGAGTCAACTGAATCAAACCTCACTATCAAAAACTCACTTGTATTCCATGGTCTTATTCATTCGGGTGGATCAACCAAGGTCCCCTATCGGTATTGGCGGAGCTTGTCATAATTTTATGAGGGGGCCAAAAATATATCAAGAATTTGATGTTGATACATTGATTTAGCCTCTATGTTTTCACCACAAACAACATGTTCGAGTCTTATATTTTGAGACATTTTTTGTTATTTTGCACAAGAAAAAAACAATTGTGGCGCAAAATATCAACTCCAAGGATTAAAATTCCGATCGATATATCATCTATTAGGATTAAAATTTCGATGATTATACTATCTATTATATTGGGTTAAGAAAAACTAAACAAGTGAGATTGGAAACCATATTTTCACCAAAAATCTTAACTTATTAAATATACGATTCTTTTTACATATATTTTGTTCATCAGTTTACATCTAATCCAAAATAATTTGAACCTCGTCCCTAATCCCTATGGTCACAAAAATCAAGCTCTAACCACTTAAATAACACACCATGCACAAATCACCTTCCTAAGTCATGAGTATAGTAGTTATTATCATCTTTCTTAGGTTGGTAATTAGACCTATATCTTCTTGCTAATTGCATTACAAGTGGATTGATACTTTGTGGCTCTTCAGTTTCTCCAAGTTTGATATTCATTCCATTGGTTAATTTAGAGATAAAGTCATCTACAAGGGTAAACTTATTTTGTCCACAAAAAATCAAGGTTGAAATATGAAAAGATACAAAAGCCAAAGTATTCGGTAGCTTCACTAGTCCTTATCACATTGCATTAGATAGAACAAGAGTAAACTGTTTATTTTGACAAAACAATGAAATCCTATGATGCATAGGATACGGTACCCATACTATTCGGTATGTATATGAGTATGTATTAAAAAGTCCCACATCAGTTGCGAGATTATCTAAATATCTGTTTATTATCAAATGTTTTAGAGATTTTTTTTCCACGGTTTATACTATTTTCATCAAAATCGAAAGAGAGAATTAAAATACAATAAAATGAGATTATTTGTTCTATTTTTCAACGGCCAATATGTTTTTGCAGTATTCACCATCACAAATCAAGTGAGAAAAAAAATATACAAAACGGTGTATGCTTACGGTACCGGTACGAGGACTGTACATGTACCGCTATACCTGTAAAATACTTAATACATGTACTTCACCATTTTAAGTGTAAAATACTTAAGAGATGAAATCAATACCAAAGTAAATGAGGTAAACCAAAGTAAATGTCACGCATGCTTTGAAAATGTATACTGCCATATGAAAGTTATGTAGAAAAAGATATGTAGTGATGTAGAAAAACAAAAAGTGATGCTTCGAATTTCTTTTGGGAAACTACCTTCAATTGTCAACTTTGTTTATATTTCCTGCTTTGATAATAATAGGGTTAATTCAACAATATGTACCACCTTATGATATTATTATAATCAAGTTTTGTGTGTGGTCTAACTCATTTTCTGTTGCTAAAAAATATCTCGAATTTTTAATTAAGAACACGGCTTGATCTAGTGGAGTAATGTGCTATGCGACTCGAGCAATCGACTTGATGCTCCCATGTTCGACTCCTGTAGAGTTAAAAAATGTGTTGGTACCTTTATTTGGTCTTCGAGCGGAGATTAGTCTTACGCTGTTTGTGTAAAAAGAGTAAACCAAAAAATCAGAAAAACATTTTCTAAGAGATATTGAAGTCAAGTGACATTTTTAATTTTTTTTTCCTTCTTTCTCTAGGTACATTACATTTGATCTTATATGATGTCACATTGTTGATCCTATTCTAGCATCCACCCCATAAAAAGCAGCATAATCCGCATAAGGTAATCCAAAATTAAAATTTCTATTTAATATTCATGACTAAATTAAAGAGCTTCCTCAATATAATCAAACAAAAAAAATTATTAATTACTAATCACATTACATAATTAACACTCTAATTAATGTGGCCAATTTAATATTTTGGTCACATTGACAAATGTAAGGTTAGGTAGGTGGGTATTTTCAGAGTTTAGAAGGGACCCATAACAATAATTTAGTGAAAAACAGTAGACTTTTTGTTCACTTATATGAAAGTTCCATTAATTCTGTACTAGAAAAGATTCATTACAATTTTGCAAGTTTTCTCATTTCCTTTCTTCCATGGAATTGGACATTGGAATCACTCATTCAGATTTGACTCTTGGTATTTATGCTATCCTTTTCATTTGCAATTTTATTTTCATTTTCTTTGATTAATTTGTTTCCAATAATATACTAGTTATTCACACTTGGCACCACTAGCTAATTTTCTACTTGTTTATGATCTTAGTTTATATTCAAATTGATAGTGAGTGTGTCAGAATTAGAGTGTGCCACAATGTGTTTTAAAATAAAAATTATAATTGGAGTTTCAATAAAATTACGGTGTTACTATATAATCTTGTGAGATTTGAAGTGATTCTAATTAATATCGATTTAATTTGAATATTTTGTCTCTATGGTGTTTCTACAGCTGAGTCTTGGTTTGAATCTGATGCATCAAGTGGATATCTTGAAGATGCAATTATTGGTTGGGATATTTGGTGCAAGAAACATAATTTACCATCCTACTCACAAGATCAAAAGGTTAATTAATCATGCATGGTTTCATGTCCTTTACATTTGTTCATCACATATTTGAATCATCGATCAGTGAGTTTGTCAAAATCATGTTCTACCACCTTGATGTTTGTAAACGCTATACTTTAGAGTTTCAACAAAATCACGGCATCAGTGTGATTTGAAATAGACACTCAATTGTTATTTCCTAACTTTTTTTATTGTCAAATATAGTACTTTGAAAATTGATAAATATTTAATTAATTACAGAAAAATCAATGCTTGGTTGATCATGATCAGGTACATATAATTCCAACATTTTCTTCCAAAGCAGCTCAATTACTTCAAGGTAAAAATAATAATCTATTTTTTTTTTACAATGGTAAAAAATAATAATCTAGTCCTATTTTTTTAGAATACTGATTCTGCAGATATACTATAAGGAGTTCAGTATTTGCAATAAATGATCAACCTAACATTTTAACTATACCTTACCAATTTATTTCTAATATTTTGGTAGAGATGAAATTAAGTACTGCATAGTCATCACTGAGACTTCAAATTATTTCTTTACAGATCATAAAAATTTCAGTACTAGGAACCTATCATCATCACAAAATCATGCACATGAAGCTGCAGTCAAACATGATTCACCTCAAAAGAGTTGTGCATCTCAAGAATCAGATGAAAATAATGCTTCAATTTTAAGTACAACATTCATAACACTATAATATTTACTTGATTCTGCATTCCATGTTTCTTTTTTATTTAATTTTTGTATTCAATTTAACTATGTAGCACCGACACTTCTGATTGAAGTTGTGTCTGAATCTATGACAAACTCATATTTTACATTTAATTATTCCATTTTTTAAATTGTTATTGATATCAATGTGTCAGGATTCCGGTATTAGTGTCTTGGATGTTCGTATCTATGTTAGTGCTTTATAGCTTTTTCATGACTCAAATATATCCTTTTGTGATATTTTGTTTTGATGTAATCAACTAGGGGGACATTGGAAGAAAATAGCTTATCCATTTGAGTTGGTGAAACCTGGAGGAGTTGAAGGGGAAACAACAATTAAAGATATAAATCAACAAATGATGTCAAGTCCATCAAAGCCAATTCCACACCCTGTGGCTGTAGAAGATTCTATGATTCATCCATGCATTTCAAATAGTGGTTATGGTATTTCAGGAAAAAAAGTGGCAGCACTTACTAGGATTCAAACTAGGGGTAGAGGCTCCATTACCATTATTAGAACCAAAGGTTGAATTTAAGCGAACGCTAGCTCACTTAATGCATGTTTGAGATCACAGTGAGTTTGATAAAGTCAAAATAACATCGTGATTTTGCTGAAACACTAAAGTATGACTTTTGTCAACACTAATGTTGCATACCACGATTATGTCAAACTCATTGCAAATTCAATCATGTATGTGCTAAAATTTTGTACTATAGTAAGAGTTTATAGTTTATAATTATAGTTTATACCAAAAATGCATAAATGTAATGAGGGAAACAATGTCAAAAAGTGTTTGCTGTAGTATAAAGTTGATTTGAAATTTTCATAAGTAGTGATTGAAAATTTGGTATTTGAAGTTTTTGGCAAGATATAAATGGCATTTCATATCAAACATACAGCCACAGAGGGATCAGGTCAAAGATGCAAATTCAAAGAGTTGGTCACTAGTCCAATCACTTATCACTTCTACAATAAAATTATTGTGCAAGAGTTTAAAATTTTTCATAAAATAATTGACAAACAATTTTATATGGATTCAATAAATTTGCTATTATATAATATCCCTTTTATCAATATTAAATATGGACCAATAAGAGCATGAAAATACTACTGTATTTTTTATTTAAAAGTAATTAAGTCTTTAAACTAATTATTCATTTGAAAATACTATAGAGTTACTCATTTAATTTTCAATAGCATGTTTAATTAAATTCATGACATGTAACGCATTCATATAAGATTAGTTTTCAATAGGTATTTAACTTGCCTAATAAAAGCTATTATAAAAAAAATGTCTATGTATATAAGTTAACAAGCATATGATATCATTGAATATACATTTTTCATGCATTTTGTCTTTTTCCAATGGTGAATCATAGAAAATATTTAGGAGTATCATTCAAGGGATATATGTTTGATATACTAGTAGTCAAAATTGATGCATCATGTAGTACCTAGCATGATCCTAACTAGTAGTCAAAATTGATGCATCGTGTAGTACCTAGCATGATCCTAAAGATTGTTTTATATTTTGATTGATATCCAAATGTATACCCCATTTAATTTAATTTGTAGTGCACCAGTCACTTTCATGAAACATTCTCAACTATGTTTGATTTAATAAATCTCAATTGGTTTGTTTTGTTCCACCACCCAACAGTTGTTTTTAATTTGCTAAAATATTAGTAATTAATTTGTTAGGCAATGAGAAATTTGTTAGCAATAATAGGGTTCCAATTTTAAATCTCCGATATAATAGTATTTATTTGACGCTCGAACCTACAAAATTAACTTGTAAGATAGGTGAGTGGTTTGATAACAGAAATCGGTGGCTTATCGAATTTTGAAGAAACTCTGATATCATGTTAGAATTTTTGGTTTCTAACTTAATTTTACGAATCGATTTGTGTGAAAATTACTTCTATTTATAAACTTATATTTAGGTCAACGCAGACCAAATATGAGACTTTTTAACGATAAACTAGATGAATTATTTTGCTAGGTTAAGAAATAATATAGGAAAATGCAAAATGCGGAGGTTCTTTGTTATGATAATTGAGTACATGACAGAGTGAAAACAGAGGTGAGGTGAAGGCTGTGTTTAAAGCTGTTGAAGAGGTATAGTAGAGAAGTGGTGTGGTGTGGTGGGTGCCATTCTTGGGAAGGGTTATTCCTTGGCGGTATAGATGAAAACAGTATTTGATTTCATTCACCTGTAGTATACAATACAATGTCTGTATCATGGTGTCCTAGAGTTTGTAGCAGCTATTTGTGTGGCCCATGTAGGGGCTGCAACTTGGAAGAAATTCCATCATAACTAGTAATTAACCCGTGCCTCCGCACGGGTCGCGCGTTCCGCGCGTTAGATATACGGGGTCGTAGGATCGTCGGGATGTTGGGTCGTAAAGATGCGCTTTATAGACATTTTTTAAATAATAAGATACGAAAAAAAATTGTATTAAATTTGTGTTTGGTTGAATATAGACATAAAATTATTAGTAATAAAATGAGTAGGGCGTACGTCCTTACAATATATATGAATTATATGGTTGTTAATAGAAATGATAATTGTGTGCGACGTGTTATTAAAAAATAATTTACAGTGTTTACGGTATTAAATAAGAATAAGAAAAACATGTAAAATAAAATAAATAACATTAGAAGTAATTCAAATATAATTAAAAATAAAGGAGCAATATTTAGGGTATTAATGAAGAAAAAGATAACCATAGCAGTATAGAAACATTGATGATAAATTTGAAGTCCAATTCAACAGCATAATAAAGGCAAAACAGTTACAAAGTAGATAAACCCTAACAATTAGTCAAATAATTGGACAAGTTAATTATAACAGTGCTAAAAAGTTAAGATTTTTTTTTAAGCAAATTTTTTTTTTTGTGATCCATAAGCAAGAAATCTTCATCATCTACTTCAAAAATAACTTGATCTCCCGAACGATTGATAATTAAATGGACAATTGTTCATTATGAGAAGATAATTAAATGGACAAAAGATTGATAATATAATTAAAAATGAAATTAGGTTTATGAAAAGTAGTTTATGTGCATAGAGTTTAAATAATGAGTAAAGATCATTGGTATTAAAATATGAAGTATATTATTTTGGTGCAATATTAAAATATTGTCTTAAACCCTATCCAATAAATATGGTCCTTTGTTTGGAGGAATAATATATATAATATAGAGTTGTTTTTTTATTTGGGTGACATGTATATTTTGGTTTATTAGTTTCAGATGTATATTTTGGTTTTTTGGGTTGTTTAAAAATTACAAAAAAAGTTTACAAAACAAATGTAAGTAACGTTGAAAAAGGAAAAATAAATGTTGTTAAGTGTTTGAATGTAAAAAAATGTTGTCTTATATTTAAGATAATTTTTATCATGTACAAAATATATATAGTCATTATAATGGTATAATTATACATCATGATATAAAAAATTCGAAATATTTTGATAGTGACATTGAATTGGTATTAATTCAAGGATTTTCAAAGTTGTTGTTTGAGGTTTCACAGAATTTAAAATTTTAGGCCCAGTAATTAGTGGTTGGTCCATTAAGGTTGAAGTTTAACTATGATACTCTACATGTGCAATAAAAATAACTCAAACATGGTTTGTATTTTTGTGCATTAATAGTTATGTAAATTTTAAGGCCACATCAAGTAATAATACCGAATGATAACATGGATGACTGAAAAATAACTTCAATCCATTGCAACATAATTACAAAACAATTTTAAAAAGATGACACCTATTGAAAGTACCAAATTTAAAGCGTACAATATCTCCAGAATGAAAATGATTTTTTTCACAAACATGTTTCCAATTAAATCCTATTTTGGTTGTCATTGTTGGGGAATTTTTTAAGATGACCCAAAATTTATTTGGTCGTCCATCATCGGTACATACTTTTAATTCATCTAAGCTATAAAATTTGATGTATTCAGCAAATGATTGATGTAGAAGCTGGACAAAAATAGAAGGAAAAATATAAGTCAAAGAATAAATAAATGTTAAATATATAATATAGAAAAAATACTATTGAAATAAGCAAAGTTGAATACTCAACTAATTTATTGTTATTAATTGTAGATTCAGTCAAATGAATGTCGAACCAAGTTGTTGCAGAGGGGAAAGTACTTCGGCTATGGAAAGGTGAAATGTGTTGAGTTCCATAAATTTCTTGGAATGAGATCATAGAGAAACATTTGTAACCAAAATAAGCGAATGTAACATCAACATTAATGGGGAATTGATAAAAATGTTTCAGTTGATTCCAGCTACCAGGGTTGATTAGAGGATGATCAAAATTTTTGTTGTACCGTAAAGTATTAGTAATACCAGCATAGTCGATGATTTGCCACAAACTATGAAGTTCATTCCAAAATTGAAGCACAAATGCTGGATCGACTTCAGCACATTTCTAAAAAATAAAAATAACATTAAAGAAGGTAGTTAAAATAAAATAAAAAAATGTTAACATATATAAAAATTAAACAAAGAAAAGAAATATTACTTGATTTCCATAATGAACTATATGAAAGATTGACTTAGGTTCAGTTCTTATAATTTCTCTCATAGCTCTAACTTGCTTTGGGTCCATTTAGTTGGATGGATGAGGTTTGTGTAATATGAGCATGAGGTATTTATAGCTATGAAATTAAAATAAACCAACAACCAAATGTGGAAAAATGTGAAGTATTAAAGGGAAGTATAATAGAAAGTATGATTTAAATTAATAATGTACACGTTGGGAGATTCACATTGACCAAGAAAATTATAAAGGGAAGAAGTTATATAAATTAGTTGTTGAAAAAATTATCAAGAAATAGGAAAAAAGAAAAAGTAATATTTTGTAATAGTTATTTAGTTATTGATGATAAAAAACTAAATACTTGTTGTAAAAAAAAAAAAAAGACGAATTGTCAAGTATTAATTAAAGTGAATGAAATATAATAAGAATATGTTAGACTATAACAAAAGGGTAGAAGATCATATTTTTAATTAATGGAAGAAACACATGAATTGAAAACAGAAAAATAAAATAACAAAAAATAAAAATATTAAAATGATAGTACGATAATTAATAAGAGTAGAGTAATATTACAATAGAAGCATATAAAAGTAAAGACTTGTTAACAGGATCCTATTATTGAAAATGAGTGACAATTAGAACGTTGTTGTACTCCATATTTCCTTCATATTCAAATTTCAATCGATTGCCCACGATAATTTGATTAAGTTGACAAAAGATTGGCCATCCTTCTGTTAATTCGGCAGTTGTAGTATTTCCTTTGGAAATGAGAACTTTGCAAGCAACAACATGATTTAAAGGTCCGGAAAGCTTGACTTCTGCGTAGTTCTTTTGTGAAATAATCGTTGAAATTTCATTAGGAATAACCTGTATTAAAATGTTACAATTTGAAATAAGTTAAAAGAAATAATTTAAAAAAAAATTGTTAATTAAATAAAAGATGAAAAACAAACCATTGCAGTTGAGGTGTCAATGATAGAAGAATAAAAGTAGTGAGTTTATTTCGTGATATAAATAAAAAAATCAAGGGCAGCAAGTGTTGGTGTACAAGGTGATGAATCAATGAAATAGTAAGAAGAGGACAAAGACAGCAGCCACAAAATATGAAAGGGAGAGTTAATTGTATTGATAAAAGAGTAGCTATTTATACAAAGAGTAAAGTTTGCCACATAGGCCCTAAAAATGAAAAGACTTAACATAGTAAATACTAAAATACCCTTAAATATAAATTACTTCTAACACCATCCCTTAATTTATATTTAGACAAAACTGACAACACCAATTCCATCCCTCAAACGAAGAAATTGATCAGTTTTGATAGCCTTTGTCAACACATCTGCCAGCTGCTTCTGAGTGCTACAGTGCACAACTTCAAGCACTCCATTCTGAACCTGATTCCTCAGAAAGTGATACTTGGTCTCAATATGCTTGCTTCTTCCATGCAGCACTGGATTCTTGGCAAGATTGATTGCAGACTTGTTATCAATCATCAGCTTCAGAGGCTTGTTTACCTTGATCTTCAGATCCTGCAGTAAGTTCAGAAGCCACACAGCTTGGCATGCAGTCACAGCGCCTGCAATATATTCAGCTTCACAGGTTGATAGAGCAACAACAGGTTGCTTCTTGGAACACCAGGAAATAGGACCTCCCAGAAATTTAAATAAATATCCAGAAGTGCTTCTTCTATCAACTCTGTCTCCACACCAATCTGAATCTGAATAACTCAGAAGTTCTGATTCAGTCCTTCCTTCAGAGGGAAATAGCACTCCATGCTTCAGAGTCCCCTTGATATACCTCAGAATCCTGACAGCAGGTTGGTAATGGGACCATTTTGGTTTACTCATAAATCTGTTAACCATTCCAACTGCAAAACAAATATCAGGTCTGGTATTACACAAATAGACTTGTTGCTTAAGAGCATCTTCTGTGCTAACAGGTTCAGAATCTACTAACATTGCACACTGAATAATTTCTCCCTCAGAGTCTACTTCAGTGTCTTGCAACATTTCAAATCATGCAAATCTTCTTGGGATGCTTCTGATTCTCCGTAGCCTCTGAACTTGTTCAGAAGCACCTTCAGAAATTCTTTCTTCAGAACTTTGACCTTCAGAATTTGCTTCTGAATTCTGACCTTCAGAATTGGATTCAGAATTCTGACATTCAGAATTGGATTCAGAAGTGTGACCTTCAGAATTGGATTCAGAATTCTGACCTTCAGAATTGGATTCAGAATTCTGACCTTCAGAATTTCCTTCAGAACTCTGACCTTCAGCATTGCCTTCAGAATTCTGACCCTCAGAATTGGCTTCAGAATTCTGACCTTCAGAATTGCCTTCAGAATTCTGACCCTCAGAATTGGCTTCAGAATTCTGACCTTCAGAATCGTCTTCAGAGTCAGAGTCAGATTCAGAATCACTATCAGACTCAGAGTCACCATCAGAGTCATCTCCATCTTCTGAATCATCTTCAGAGCCTTCAGATTCTGACTCACCTTCAGAGCCATCCTCTGAGATTCTCACATCAGAATTTGATTGAGACTTGTTCCAATCCCAAATTTCAGATTCCTTCACAATGACGTCTCTGCTGAATTCAATTTTATTAGTCTCTGGACAATAAAGCTTGTACGCACCTGTACTGTGGTACCCCACCAGTAACATTACTTTGCTTCTATCATCCAGCTTCTGTCTTCTGGCTTCTGGAACATGTTTATAGCATACAGATCCAAACACCTTCAGATGACTAACACTTTGCTTGTCTCGTTGAGTAGGATAAGATCAAACTTTAAAAAAAAAGAGGTAATAATTTTGTTATAACATTAATGAAGTTGATATTTTGAAAAATAATAATAGTTGATGTTTTTCAAATTCACTAATTTGTGTACAAGTGTGATGAATAAAATTCACCTTGTTATAATTAGTATATTCAAGAATATAATTAACCTTGTTTTTGAAGGTGATATATGAATAGCTGCCAATGAGATAACGATTTTGAAAAACCTTAAAATTGTAACATATAAAATTATTCATCAGTTAACAATTTTAAGTATATAGGAAATCTTAGAAAAATTACTAAACAATGGTCATTTAAATTGATACGTTAAATATTTTAATTAAAAATAGCAGGAAAAAAATGCCGTCATATAATATAAATTTGTCTTGTATGGTTTAAAGGATAAGTGAATGTTTAGAATAATAAGTGTGTATACAAAATGATGGAAATGAGTACTCATGCTCATTCAGATTGTTATATTGAAGAAAGGTTTTCATTAAAATAATAAAGACAATTGAAAATATAACAGTGTGTATAAAGTGAGATATCAGTAAATTATAAGTCATTGAAAAGTGATTTGGGATTGTCGAATAGTTAAAATAATACAGAGCATAGGAAAAAGGTTTGAGATAAACCTGATAGATGTCTAATTAAGTTAAATAATATGTCATGAAGGTTGAACAAAACCCTTCAAACAATAGTTACATTCCAAAATAGAAAGAGTTGTAATAAATTAAAATTAAAGAGCAGGAAAAAAAGAGTTGTGCTGAAGAAGATACTACTTTGGAAGTAATTGAGGCAGGCTGCAGGGAAAAAAATAAAAGCAAGGCACAGGTTATATACAGATATAAAAATAGAAAGCATTGAAACAAAGAAATGAAAGAAGTAAAATTATACTTGTTAAACATTGTGGAAAACCTCTTTGAAAACAACATTGTTTGTTGTATTTTTGCTTCCAACTTCTTTATCATGAATTAAGATCTTCAAACCATTTTTTGTTTTGACTCTTGACATTGCAACATACAATTGTCCATGGCTAAAAACATCTCTTGGAAGATATAACCCAACACTATCAAGAGATTGGCCTTGTGATTTGTTTATGGTCATAGCATATGAAACAATGATTGGAAATTGCCTCCGAATGAGTTTGAAAGGCCAAGGGGATTCAGACGGAGACAATGACATTCTAGGTATGTAAATGACAGCCCCTATATTTTTACCTGAAATTATCTTGGCTGCAATAACATGTTCTGCAAGTTGCGTAACAATAAGTCTTGTACCATTACACAAACCTTCAGCTTGGTCTAAATTTCGCATGAGCATAATCGGAGTTCCGATCTTTAAGTTGATAGTGTGGTTAGGAATACCAGAACATCTCAAAGATGCAAGAAACTCTGTAGTAACAACATCAAAAAGATGTGAACCTGATGCTTCTGCTCGATCAACTGTATCAGAGCTTAGATACTCTATTTGTTCACCTAAATAAGCAATGGATCAATATAACATGTTTGGTAATGTATGAAATAGAAAAGAAAAAAAACAACAGGAATAAATGATTACCTGGAATTAGGTTTAGAACATAAGTATTAATTTGAGAGACAAGATCTATTGTTGAAGCCAATATGGCTTTAGATTGCAAATAGTCTGAGTTCAGGAAATTGTTGATTAAATTAGGATAGGTGATGTGGACAATAGCTTCAATTGGATCTTCATAGTTAGTGATTAAGTGCTCCTTTGGAATTTCAATATCAACATATCCATCATTTGGCTCAGATAATTTACCTTCTCCAACCTTCAAAATCCAATCTGCGAAATTTGCGATCTCAATTTTTTGTTGGGGATCAGTAGAGGTTTGAAGTCTCATGTTTTGTGTAAGTGTGAGAACTTTACAATGGGTCCAAATTTTTGAAGAATTAATTGTTGCATGAACAATATCGGAACGACTTCCCCTAGGAACAACCGGTAGTATTTGCCGAAAGTCACCACCAAAGACAACAACTTTTCCACCAAAAGGATCATCAGAATTGCTATATGAACTCATGATATCTTTCAAAGTGCGGTCCAAAGCCTCAAAACAGTATTTGTGAGCCATTGGTGCCTCATCCCATATAATCAGTTTGGTTTGTTTGAGCAACCCAGCAAGCTCATCATTATGTTCAATATTGCATGTTGAATTGTCAAGTGTTGGCACCGGAAGTTTGAATTTGGAGTGAGCGGTTCGGCCACCTGGTAGTAATAATGATGCTATGCCACTTGATGCAACAGTCAACACAATTTGACTTTTAGATCGCAATGAAGATGCAAGTGTTCTCCAGATGAATGTTTTTCCGGTTCCACCATATCCATGTAAAAAAAAGACTCCACCATTTTGTTGATGAACAGCATCCATAATAGTGTTGTATATGCCTTTTTGTTCATCTTGCATAGTAAGTCAAAGAAGTAAGTTAAAAGATATGTTTAAGAGTTATGAATTTGTGTTATATATAAGAATGACAATTATCTACTATAGCTACTTAGTAAGTTGTATTATTTTTATAATGGTTAAATTCAATTAAGATTACAATTAGAATGATCAAAGAGTATAAATGAAAATGTAAAGCAGGTTACTGGTGTGTTAACATAGTTCAAGTATTTATTAACGATAATGTAGTTAAAAACCTGTTAGGGAAGCAGACAATTGCTCATATTCTGACTTTTGTTGAGAGATATCATAATTGGTTTCTTCATAAATAAGTCGATTTCCCAATGTTTCAGTTACATAGCCTTGTGGAAATGGTAGTGTTGGAAAATCTCTTAAACTCTTACGATTTGCCTGAAGGTGTTTTTCAATGTCAAGTAGTGTCAAATTATCAATTTGTTCCTCCGTAAGCTGCAAGTCTGCAAAGATATAGAACTCATTAAACAAATGAATATAGAAATATTAAAATGGAAAAGCGGTATAAAATTATAAATATTGGAAACCTTTGTTGTTAGCAACCCTGCGTTGATAATATAAAATTCCATCAGACAACCAGTGTTTTGTTTTGTCCCATACATGCCTTGGACGATCCATGGTAGCTGCAAGAAGCATGCAGACAAACAATTTCCTTAGAAATAAGCCGGAACCCCAATCCTTTGATTCTTTTATGGCTGCAATATATTCTTGGTCATCTTGTAAAAACCCCATTGCGAAACATGCATCTCTGTAACTGAAATATTGTATTCCATTTACATTCATGATGTCTTCATATGACTTCGGTCCTTTAACAACTGTGAGCATCATTCTGAAATAGTATAGTTCACCAGTCGACGGTGGAACCCAAATCAATCGTCCGATAGTATATCCTCTTTGTCTTGGTTTCCATTTACGTTGACGGCGAACGTATACAAAATGTCCAATAAATTCACTATATGTTAAATGAGTTGCTTCAGGGTATATATTGTTTGCTTCCAACCAAGCTGTAAACATTGACTCTGTTACACTTGGTTTGAGGAGAATATCTTCAACCCTGTCATCATCATGATAGTATACAGAATGTTCTCCTAAGAGGTGGAAGTATAATCGCTCAACAGCTGGTTTCCTGGCATGGATAGGAAATGAAAAAATTCTCCAACATGCTTCACTTGGAGATACATATCTACAGTCTAGGTACTGTTTGATTTCATCAAGTTCTTCATTTGATTTCTGAAATGGATGTTGCGATGATGTCAATGCTGCAGTGATCCTGTCATAACCTTTGTTGATGTATTTGAATAGGTATTTGATCGATGTACACTGATTACACCATTCGATGTTGATGTGCGCTTGATACTTCAAAAGCAGCTGTGGATTGTAAGGCACAACATTGCGATTGCAAAGGGAAATTTTATTCTTGACAACTGTTCTATCATTGGATCGTCGTCTGTAGACTGGAAAGCCATCTTGATCAACCAATGTATGCTCTTGGAATTTTTTAGGGAAAAATTTGGAGCAGCTTCCATTTTTCATGCACGGTGATGAGGTTCGACTATTTCCACATGGTCCATGTATCATGTGAGATTTAACCAAATTGTACAATTCTGGTTGAGTGTTTTGGTCAGGTATCTCCGCAGAAATTATTTTGTCAATGTCATTTGGTGTAGGATACTTGCTAGATGGATGTAAGAATAACAGAATATGAGCATGTGGCAAGCCTCTTTTCTGAAATTCAATTGTATACATATCTGTAAATCAAAATAAGTAGTTAATAGTATTCATTGCAAGTGATGATTTAAAAAAAGTAAAAGTAGTGTTCCGTTCAGCCATCTCTTAGACGACAGAATTGATGAATGCAGAATGAAAATTTTGTTAAATAATGTAAGATAGGGAAGAATGTAGTAACTTACATGCCACAACTTTGCCTAACATGTGTTTTTTTGTCAAATCCTTCATCAATTCTTCCAGCTTGATTTTAAATACTCTAGCAATTATATCTGGACGATCATGTGGTTTTAAGTGTGTCTGACCAAGCAGGGTAACAATCTCTGGCCAGTTTGGATTGCAAGTAAAAGTAATGAAAAGATCTGGGAAACCAACATAAGCCGATATAGCCATTCCATCGAAATACAAACCATCCATGTATCTTTTGCCACCGACAAATGAGGAAGGCAATACAACTCGCTTACCAACTTTTGGAGCATTGTCGTTGTCATCATGTAACTTGCGGTACTTGCCTACTCTCAACTTTGATTGATTATTTCGAACCCATAGTAATCTCTGTGTTTCCATCATTGTGAACCCATCTACCAAGAATTGTTGGAAAAGTCTTCTAGAAGATATCAATGTTTGAGCCTCAGCTTTTCTTGATTGAATTCTAAAAGATAACCATTCCAAAATAGTTAGACGGTTTCTTTTCGTTATTTCCACTCCTTCAGGCTCACGATGTAAAGTTCCACGCCTATAACCGTCTTCACCGTAAGGGAACAGTAAAGGGTACTGGTAGGCAAGATAGGCCGGGTGAAATTCATTGATTCGTTTTAATCTGCCTGTTTGATATTCTAAGATAATATCTCGTTGATCAGCTGAATCAACATCACCAACAATAAGGGCTGCGACTTCAGAGACAGTTGGTTTATTGTAAATTCGACCATCAGTGGACCTCTCATGAATAAGTTTAAGTCGGACGTCACTGACATTGCCTTGTTTTATTCGATCTCTTGCCATTCGAAAACCTTTGGCATGGACATTGTGTTGGTCAAGCATTATGGACAGTTTTTGGATGGTTTGGGTCATGATATCCTTGTTGTTCCTATAAATCAATAAAACAGTAGGTTATTCAAAGTGAAATTGTCATTTAAAAAAATACGTAGTTTATTTTCCAGGAAGAAGGATATACCTGAAACCTTTGATCCGGTTATCAATTTCATTATCCGTGTCATATATGTAGAGCTGTCCAAATTTGGGTCCTTGTCCAGGGATAGGTAACAAACTTCCGATACGGTGGCATGTTTGACCTTGAATTCTTAACATTGGAGGACCTTTTCCTTCATTATAAGTATTATCAACCTTCATACCAGGTGAAGTGAAAGCAAACATAGAATTGTAAGATCGGATGTTTTGCTGAAACTTTTTATTTTCTGATGAATTTTGATCAAAAAGTAGTTCATGAAGGATTTGCGGCGCCTTTTGAAGGAATGGCAGTTGAACTTTTCCAGCACCACAACACATTTGGAAAGTTGGTGAAGTAGTATGTTTATGTTTACCTTTTCTTTCTTGATACCACATTTGCGCACCACATGAATTGCATTCAATCAAAGGTTGACCAATATCATAATATCCTAAAAAAGAAAACAACAACACAAAGTTTTAGGAAATATGTTTTTTGTAAAGGTTGAATTGCATATGAAATAGAAAAAAAAGCACAAGTTTGAAAGAACCTATGAAATTAAAACTTATCAACTCCTTTTTTAAATTCATAGGTTGGTACTGACCACGCATATTATTTGAAATTGTGGGATAAGGGAAAATGTGAAGGCAATACTATAACAATGTAGATATAAAAAAAGTGTGGTTAAGAAACAAAGTAGGTACAAAGAATGATTGAAAAATAACCTTGCATTGGAATGTTGTTTGAATCTACATTGGGAAGTTCATCATCTTCTGAACTTGAATCTGAGCAAACATCTTCAAAATCATTGTTTTCACTTTCATCAGAATCAGAATCAGAGTATTCTGCAAATTGGTTATTACTTTGATTTTGATGTTGTTTTTTCCTCTTCAAAGATTGAGGTGGTATTGATGAAGGAACCACATTTGTAGTAGGCAAAGTATTAGTCGAATTTGTGATTAAATCACCAAAGTTAAAAACTCTGGTTGGTTGAGTTGATGAAGATGGGCGATTTGATTGTACAGCTGAAAATTGATTTTCCAAGTTAGACTTGAAAGACTCAATGTGAACCAAACGTCTTGGCTTCTGTACAATGTCTTTTAGAATAGAGGGTTCTGTTCCTATATGACTGTTGTTATCTCTCTTGGTCCATTGATTAAAGTGAGATGTAGATAGATTAGTTAAATTTGATAATGGTATCCTGGGGAAAATACCAGAATCAGGGGTTGTAAATTCAGAATTAGTTGATATTTCTGGAATATGTTTTCTTCTCTGTGGTGTGTTAACATTTTTTGATTTACCATTTGGTGGTGTTTGATTCATTGTATGAACCTACTATTCTATGTTGAAATCACAAGATAAATTCGTAGTTCAGGTAAAATGTTGAGGTAGGAGGAGCAATGAAATTTATTTTTGGGTTATGCTTGGTCCAATATTTACTGGAGGAGGAAGTATAGTTTCATATTTTATAAATCATAGTTTGAAAAATTCGAATTGGTGGAGGGAAATACAAAAGGGCCAATTGTAATTTAGATAAAGGTAAAAGATTCAAAATGTGTTGAAATTATATTAGGCACATTATATTTTGATTATTATATATAAGTGTGTTAATTGTTTTATAGTTTTATTAATAATTGTTTTAGTGTTTGAAGTGGTTCGTACAATGGAGGAGACAATAAACTGTTTAGATAGTATTAGATATGATTCAAAAAAGGTGTGATGTTGACCAGGTCTTAACATGTCATGTCTACAAAGGAAATAGTGTGAATGAAGTAGAAAGAGTTAATAAAAAATGGGTTAAGTACACAGGCTGTAACAATAGGAAAGGGGTAGGATTGAAGGGATGATAGTGTGAGGCATAGGCATAAGGACGTGAATATCATTAACAATTGCATAGGGAAGATAATATCCAACTTGAGTAGGTGAGAAAGCATGAAATTAGGAGTGATAATTGAGGGTACTGCAGAATATAAAAAAGTGATAATAATAAAAATAATGAGTGCAGATCAGTATAGTAGAAAAAAAAAAACAAACTCAAGAAAGGCATATAAGTAATAAAATCAGAAAAACTGATCAGAATATTAGAGAAAATCATCTAGTAATTGATGTCTTAATATTGAGTGCAGATTACATAAGTGATAAAACGTTTGCTTAAATTACATAGAGAAAAATGAAAATAGTAATTGATTTAAAGATCAAGAGATCAATTGTTGTTAAGCACTACAACATGTAAAATGTATGGACGAACACATGTGGATAATTTGAAGCGAATAACATCACCGGCTTGAAACGCATTGATTTTGCGGAAGGATCTCCAGTGAAACCCAAATTTTGCTTTCATTCTACCAAGAACACTGGTGAAGACAACACTGCATGGAATAACTTTGTAATCTTTGGAGCTGCACAAAAAAACAGTATTGGGACCTTTCATCATGATATAATTAGCCAATTTGAGGGGTAAAACCTGAAAACAGATGGAATGATAAATAAAAAAGCGAGTTGTTAGAAAGTGAATTAAAAAGGGAAAATAGTTAGAGATAAGGGAACAAACCAATTCATCATTCGCTGCGTCATATGGTGAGAGCTTTAAATCACAGTAGAAAGTTAGAAATTTTTGAAGGTTGAAAAACACACAAGAAGGGGGGGGGGTTGAATTGTGTGAGACTTTTTCTAAGTTAAAACAAATTGCAGCGGATAAGGTATAACACACACAATATATGAGGATAGGGTTAGAGAGAGATGCTCAGAATTTTTATACCGGTTCCTCCCACTAACAGGAGTAGTCCAGTCCTCTTGTCCTTCACAAGAGATTTCACTATAATCACTCAGATTACAAATGCTCAAGCACTAAGCAAGAGACTTCAAAACTGCTCAAGCACAAAGCAAGAGACTTCTAACTGCTCAAGCACAAAGCAAGAGACTTCCAATGCTCAAGCACAAAGCAAGAGACTTCCAATGCTCAAGCACAAAGCAAGAGACTTCCAATGCTCAAGCACAAAGCAAGAGACTTCCAATGCTCAAGCACAAAGCAAGAGACTTCCAATGCTCAAGCACAAAGCAAGAGACTTCTAACGGGTTTTAATGTTAATAAAGATAAGAGATTAACACTTGATATACAATCAGAGGTGTTTACAAAATACAACTCAGTTACAAGACTAACTTAGAAAATTATCACAAAGTTTCTAAGTGTTTGATAGCTTCAGAATTTGACAGAGTTTCAGCACGTTCAGAAGCTTAAGTCTTGATTCCATTTCTTCACAAATCTTCTTCCTTTTATAGATGATAAAATGAACGTTGAAGATTATAGCCGTTTGAAGAATTGAGACGCTCCTTTGTATAGATCAGTGAGCTTATTAGCTGTTCTGATTTGCAGTAGCTTAGGAGCTTAACGTTTACTACAAAATGAGAGATTCCTTTTGGCTTTTGATATTTGAACCTTGGTGAAAGCCAAATAAGGAAATAATCGTTTCTGAAGCCTGACTTGAAAAGGACCTTTCCATGGTCAAACCTTTTCATTCTTGGTTTCTGCGTTTGGACTTAGTCAGGCACAGTCTTCAATAAAATTGTACTCTCAAATGTAGCTTAACGCTTATATCTGACGAGCCTTCAGATTTTGATAGGCTCAGAATTACTTGTTTCAGATCTGGTGAGCTCAGATGTTCTTCAGATTTTGATAGGCTCAGAATTACTTGTTTCAGATCTGGTGAGCTCAGATGTTCTTCAGATTTTGATAGGCTCAGAATTACTTGTTTCAGATCTGGTGAGCTCAGATGTTCTTCAGATTTTGATAGGCTCATAATTACTTGTTTCAGATCTGGTGAGCTCAGAAGTAATTCCTTCAGAAATTCTAAGGTTCAGATAATAACTTCAGAGTTTCACAGGCTCAGAAATACTTGCTTCAGATCTGGTGAGATCAGAAGTAATTCCTTCAGAAATTCTAAGGTTCAGATAATAACTTCAGAGTTTCACAGGCTCAGAATTACTTGCTTCAGATCTGGTGAGCTCAGAAGTAATTCCTTCAGAAATTCTAAGGTTCTTTAGTACGCAAATTTTAACTTTTAATCCTGCACACTGAATTAAATTATTAGTACTCCAATTTAACCTTAAATACATTGTTATCATCAAAATCAATTAAGGAGATACAAAATCATAATTTTGTTCCAACAATTTTTTGGTACAGTGGGAATGATACACTGGATAGTTGGCTGTATCGGAAAGTTGATCATGAATTAGGATAATAAATTTGTTTTCTCCAAAGTAACAGAGTTGAATTTCAGAAACACAATTAATAGAAAATTTTTCCTTCATAAGTTGCCATCCATCAGTTATAACAGGTTTAACAATAGACTTAATAAACCTGACACTGCAAACATTGTGTTCAACATCAATGAACAACCAATGTTCACCCAATTCATTGTAAAATCTGTCAACAAAATCTGGATTAACTTCTCCATATGGCTGTTTGTTGGAAAGAAAGAGGGGTTAATAAAGAAATAAGGAAAAAATTAAATAATCAAAAGGGAAAAAATGTTAAGAGATTTGAATTGGATCTATATTTGAAAACTTCTATGATAACATTGTGTTGTTAGGAAAATGAAATCCAACCTGGTTGGGAAGATACACAGTAAAAAAACAGCCCTTTTGATGTAAACCTCTCAATAATTCATCATCCATGTTAAGGTTAGTATTTGCCAAAAAATATTTGATGGATAGGTCTTGCGTCTGAGATATGAGTAAAGGAAGGGTAGGTGTGGGTGTGATTATATGGTAAGAGATATTATAAAGTTGGGTGAAGTAAAATAAATGAAGAAAGAATAATTGATTGGGTTCACATGTTATAACAGGTAAAAGAATCTTTTATTGATGTCTTTATGTGAGATTGATAAATGACAAGTCATGTAAAAAGAAGGTTGAAATGAAAAATAAAATAGGTACATATCATGTAGATATAAATAAATATTCCATAAAGAAACATAAGTAATAGATTTGGCAACATAGGGAAATTTATAAAGGATCAAGTGTAACTCCAGTGTGAGTTGATCTATCAGCAAATACAAAATACGATAATGCTGTGTTAATACAAAACAGTTGCCATACTTTCACAGTGGGTTGTCTAATTAGTAAAGAAATAGTTACAGGCATTGCAACATAATTAGTAGTACTAAGTTTTCCAACAAAAAGTAGCAATGCTTTATACTTGTTCTCCAATTTTTTATTTTTCCTTCTTAATTCGTTTCTTCAGTTTTGTAGTTGAGAGTTGTGCGGCAATGGTTTCTTCTTCTGGTTCAGCCTCAGGAAGTGTTGGGGATCTTTTGGTGGGAGTCAAAATTGGAACAGTATCAGGATCATGCTCAGAAGAAGTGGAAATAATTTCCTGTAATAAGGGAAAAAATGTTAGTATAGAAAAAATAAATCGAACAAACCAGATAGTATAACATAATAATAACTGCATAAGAGAAATAAATGTGAGTGATTGAAGAGTGGAAAGCAGATATACTTACATTAATTTCAGATGCACTTGAAATAATATTTTCAACAACGGGATTACTCTGGATTTCATCAAGTGTGTCTTCAGTTGGCTCAATTGCCAGTAAAGCATTAGTAGCAGGGTTGAGCTACAGAGAAATTGAAAGACATTGTAAGTAAAATAGATCATCATAGTAAAGTTACGGTATTAAAAAATGTAAAATGACGTATTAAGAATACCTGAAGGTATCCCAATTCAGCTTCAAGAAAATCAACCATTGATTTGTTATCCAAGCAAGCTAAGACGGAACACTGTTTCCATTCTGATTGCCAATTGACACGGAAAGCAAATTTTCTGCCAGTCATTTCATCAAGTGTTGTTGGGTATTCAGACAAATCAGTTACTCCAGCCTGGTAAAAGGTTGATGATGGAAAAATAAGGAAAAGATGGTAAAGTTTGCAACAGTAACTCAATGGCAAGAGTTAAAATAGAATGAAATCAAATAAAGAAATGATACCTGTAATAATTTTTGCTGAAGTTGAGATGATGTTAGACCTAAGAGATCAATACAAGTATTGTCCCAAAATACAAATTTTGCGGAATCATCCCCATCAGTTACCTGGATATCAACCTTATACCTGAAATGTAAAAGGGAAAGAAAAATATTATGGTCGTTTTAAAATTGGCAGTTATAAAGGAAACGGGAAATTTGTTAATGTTAACCTTATGATTGGAACATCAGTAGAATGTCCGTCTCGACACTTAAATGGTGCAGCTAGTCCAGAGCATTGTTTAATACAATCTTTGCAACCAGGAAAAGACCAACCACTGGTAGAAACTTTGACATATGAGGTAGTGCCAACTGTGCAACAAATTTTGTCCTGTTAAGTTGTAGAATTACATGTGAGTTAGGTTGAAAATGGAATACTAATCGTGGACACTTTATAGTTGAAAAATATGATTGCAATAGAAGAGACAATAAAGAGACCTTAGGCAGTTTGACTATATCCTTGATTTTCATGACAGGATGACCCATAATAAACTTATCTTCTGGAGTTTTGTATGAACCAGAGGCTGAGGATTGAGAAAACTTAAGAGATGATGCTTGAATCATGTTGGTTGGTGTTGCAAAGGTGTTGTCATCTGGCAATCTATAAGGTAAGAATAGAGTTTCATATATGAGTGACCACATAAATGGATAAAAATGAATAAATGAGTATATAGATAGAAGTTAAAGATCTGTTACTTGGTTTTGAAGTCATTGATTGCAGGTATATCATCGTTGATGAGTAAGAAAGTTCCAGTCCAAGTATTAGTAATTTGCAATGGATAATTATCTAAAAAATGAAACAAAATAGAACATAAATTGCACTCCATATAGAAATTACGGTAACAGGGCAAAGATTAAAAGAATATGGTGTTGTTGGAAAAAAAAAAAGAGATTTAGAATTGTAACCAGCAGCATGCTTGAGGCGAGCATGCTTGATAATAACGACAATTGGGCCAGAGTCTGTCTTAGTATTCAAGTAATCAACAAACTGAGCAGCCAGTGTGTCCCAAAGACAACAATCAAGAACATTTGAACTGGAACATGAACAATTGTAGTAGGGTTTAGTCAGAAAAGTTAATGAAAAAATGCTTTTGTAAACAAATTTGGAGATATTACTCACCCTAAGTCTTTAATGGTGAAGGGAAATTTAAGTTTACCACCCATAGTAGTCTGTGCACTTCCCAGCTCGTGTACAGCACCAATTACATCTGAGAAAAAAAAAAGAACATAAAGAATGGTATTTGACAAAAGCATGTTTAAGTTGTGTTTAATAAAATGGAAATTGATTGTATAACATACCAACCAAAAGGTCTTCACGAAACTTAAGAGCTATGATTTCATCAAATGGTTTAAATTTGAAACCACATACAGGCATGTTAGGTATAGAAGTGTTTGGATAAACCTTTGTTCCAGATACAAACATCAGCTTGTAGAGATGTTCTGTCCACTTAAACTTGGCATCATATTTCAGAACCCTAAAATTTTGCAGTGTTTGGGTTTCAAGTTTTTTAAGTTGTTTGATATCAGCTTCCCTTTTCTTAACTTCATCAGGAGAAATACTAACATGTATAGTGTCTCCCTATGAAAAGACAAATAACTGATGTAATTTCAAAATTATGAAGTAAAGTGAGTTGAATAACTAAAATGGTAAAGTATAGAACAATAAGCAGAAGCATAAGTTGAAAATATGTTTAGAGTGAAAATCACTGAAAAAATGGAAAGCTTTGAACTAATTTAAAGAAGAGAAAAATGCAACAAAGAGTAAAAAAACTGAAATATGAAGTCAATAAAGTGAAATAGATATGAACCTTAGCATCGCGAATGATGAACTCAACTTGATCATCTTTGCCTCGTTTCACAGTCCACAAGCTCTCAACCTTGACAGCCAATTTCCAAAGCTCTTTCTTGTCGTGGATGTCTTTGATGGAGTCAAAGGCGCGCGCCATTTATACGAAAGCTGTAAAATTTGAAAACAATGACCAAGTTAACAATGGAAATAAACAATGAGCAGAGAAAGTTGAGGAAAAGAAGGAAAAGGAGATTACGACTTTGGTTGTATCGTCGGAGAAGATTGGAGGTAATGGTACAGCCCAAATGAAATGGAGAAGTGGGATATGGGATAAAGAAGTGAATAGGCAGAAATGGTTGAAAGGGTGTTATGTGACAAGAAGTGAACTGACAGTTGAATAAAGAAGGACAAATAAAAGATATTGCAGAAAGGAAATCTTGTAAAAGTAGATAAAAGGACATAAAAGTACATAGAAGCTGCGCTCGGCAGTGTTTGTGCAGAGTGAAAAAGATGAAAATTCAAAATGGTATGCAATAACATTTTTACCCTCAGTTATTTCTTGCTGACAGTTAAAGAATTTTATAGGGTAGTTTAGACATTTCCGTTGCCTTTTCATTTCTTATGTTGTATAGTAGACTTGAAAAAATTCTTAAAATGTAGGATGTAGGGGTGGACAAAGACTAGCAAACCGGTCCAACCCGCAAAAGTCGCATGTATATAACCGAATTGGAATGGTTTCAAATTGGCCAGTGGTTCGACGAGACTAATAGTGCGGCCTCTCAAACAGTTTATTGCCAGCGGGTTCGCTTGTGTGGCTACTCTTAATTTGTTGATCTAACTTAGTTAGACTCCCCCACACGGCTCAATAGTGATATCAAATTTCAGTTCAAATAGTGTCGGATCGCAAACATGAGAGATATTCACACTTGAGCTACACCTATACCTATTAAATAAAGGGATGCGCCTCCTACTTTGTCTTACAACCATGTCCCAATCAAGCTTGAAAATATCATTCCGTGAATTAGGGAAGATCATGGATATGGTCTATGTAAAATAGCATATTAGAGTAATCCAAAAAGTCATAAAAGTAAATTTGATGTAAAATTGAGTGAAAAAAATTCAGCCTAACACTTTTTTTTTTAATTATAGGTTTTGTGATTAAATCAAATTTGATAAAGTAAATATAGATATTTTTATGCTTAAAAAAATAGGATTTAATAAGTTTTTAGTCCTTATAAAATTATAAAATTTAGTTTTTTGTTCGTATAAAAAAAATCTTGATGTTTTGAACTTTAAAAAATTTATATTTAATTCTTATTTTTTAAAATTTTGAAGTTTTATAAATAAATTTTTATAATATTTCAAACATGTTTGGAAAAAAAAATTATTCAAAATTTAAAAGTTTAAGGATAGTAAAACAATTTTCAAAATTTGAAAAATAGTATAGATTAATAAAACTACTTCGGCGGCTTCTAGAGTGAGAGCTCTATCAAGTCCCTCACCGATGAGTAATTTAAAATATACCAATTGATCAAATAGACGGTTCAAATTTGTTGAAAATGAAAATGAGAGCATTTAGCCATTGTTGTGACATACAATAAGGAACAATATCCACCAACAATTCAAAGTTATAATAATAGGGGTGATTTTATTCTCACAAAACAACAAAAAATTGATGTTTCAAACACCTTGTAACTTAAATAGTCCCATGTTTTTATCTTCAATTTCATCCTCAAATGTTTAAATTGTGATAAAAAAAAGAGCGGATCAAAATTCGTTAAATTTATAGGAATGTAAAAAACATTATAACTAGGGGTGTAATTGGACCGGTTTGGATCGGTTTTGAGTGAATCTAAGGTCCGAACCAATCAACTCTCGATTGGTTCGGTTTTTAGTGTTTTTTAAAAATGAATCCGAACCAAACTCAATGGTTTGGTTTGGTTCGGATACTTTAATCGGTTTTATATTGCATTTTATTCCGATGTTTTCCATGTTATATTTTTCCCGATATATTTGTTTCCCTTAAGTTAATCAAATACAAAATACGCATGAATCGCTAATGTATTATGCTCATCATGTTGTCATCCCGTCAATGTTAAATTCACCACTAGTAAGACGTATTTCGGTCATTTATAAAAATTTAAACATACAAATAAACAATCACACATAATTAGTTTGATTATTTTTATCAATAAAGTAAACAATAAAAAAAAAATATTTTTTTTTATACATTCTTCAAATTGTTGCAGTCCATCCATTTGTTATTGTAAATCAACCATATTAGGCTTTCTTATCTAATTTTAGGTACAAATCAACGATTGCAGATAAGGTGAGGTGAGAGAGAGCGACGTTTGTTTGCAGCTGTGAGTGTTTATAAGTTTGTATTTCTAAGTTAGGGTTTCTAACTTGTAAGTGAGGCGATTTTTTTTAGAAGTAGTTGGACTTGGTTCAATTGTAGTTTTTGATAGATGTGAACTGCCTAAAAAAATATTAACATAAATACTATATATTGGTTTGGTTCGGTTTGTCCATTGGATTTGAAAACTAGATCCGATAACCAAACCAAACTACATCGGTTTTCAATTGGTTCGGTTCGGTTTTTGATCCGAACCATAAACATCGATTTTTTTTCGGTTTGGATTGGTTTGAATCATCGGTTTAATTGGATTTTTCTGATCCACTTACACCCCTAATTATAACCACTTTAAAATTTATCGTTCATCTTTATTCTGTGAGTGAATAGAGAAAAATAGAAAAGTTGAATATTATTAGAGAGCAATAGAGAACAATTAATGTTGATTTGAACGAAATTCGAGTTCACAACAAAATGATGTATATCTATTATGTTGCTTTCCAAGTAGTACAAGGCATGATATGTCAAAGATCCTTAGTCAAAGGACACAACAAAAAACACGATTCATCTTTATTATTTGTGACAATTATGAATACATAAAATAAAAAAAGATCCGTCTAATTAAGTGGATCTAGACTATGGTACAAAAACTCAACTTTTCTCTCTATGTCATTGAAAATGTACAACATGCATGGAATTTAATTCAAGGACTAGTGTACATTTTAAAGGCTTGTTCACACAACCATATAATTAAAAGCATCTATTTAATTGGGTTGTTGAGAGCTTGATGACCACATTGGTGCATGTTGTAAAATCCATTGCTAGAGGTGCAGCTCCAGCATTTGCTACTCATCATGTGGATGCATGATTCTCTTGGAACTGTTTTGTTTGATCTGTAACTCAAATGTTTGCTCAAGTTAATCACAATATATATATATTTTACTAAAATTAGTAAATAAGTTATTTTTCTGAAGTAGGGACCATGAAAATATTTTACTAAAATTAGTAAATAATTTATTTTTTTCAAGTAGGAACCATGAAGAAAAATTATATGTTGATTATTATTGGAATAAAGCAAATGATAATGGGAAATTAAATATTAATACTAAAGTAAGTGTTTTTTTTTTGGGACATTTACTATTAGCTGCTTAATTAAAAATTTCTATAGAGCTAATAGAGATATATCTTATACTATTCATTCTTTGTTATTTACCTTTGTGGGGAAAATGGCTTATCAAAATAAGGCATCAATTGAGCTCTTGGAACCATTTCCTTCCTTAGCAAACGTATTTCTTCCTCTTCAATCATCTATTCATATTAAATTAATTATTAATTAATTAGTGTCTATAACATTGACCTCATTATCATAATTAGTATCATATATTATATATTTTCATTAATTACTATTATGTGCCTAATACCTTCATCAACTTCTCTTCTTGTCTCTTTTTCAACTCCATGAGATATAATTTTGTTGTCACCTAATTAAGCAAAACTACATTTATAAATAAATGAAAATTATAATACTAACTTCAACATTGATCATTAATTCACTTCTTACTTCATAGTTGAATATTGCACGTTTAACAGCTCTTTCTTGTGTATGGAGTTTGAATTCTTGTGGTTTAGTATTTTCTTTTGTAGGAGATTTTCTTGAAGCCTAAAACAAATACAAAAATTGGTCGCCAAAATTTGAAAGAACAAATTGATATAATTTTACTAAGTAGTACATGTAATTTTTTTTTTTTTTGTTACAAGAGAAAAAAGTAGTACATGTAATGTAACTGTGCCATATATTTATTTACCTTAGTCTTGTCATAAAACCTGTCTTTGAGTACCTCTTTTGTCTGTGAAAAATATTAAATTATGTCTATTTAGTTGGCAATCATAATTCATGTATAATAAGGTGGAAGAATCTTTCCATAAACCAATTATTATGGATAGGAGTGTTAAAGCATTATTATTATCATTGTGTTATAATGTAAAACAAGAGGCAAAAAGTGATAATGTGATCATTGTGGGGTCCATAGTGTTGTTAGTGATGCACTTGATCTAAAGAATAGTAGTCTAATATATGATGTCTAGCCAACTTAAAGAAATAATCGACTGAAAAATTAAGTTTGGATGCCTATAACAACTATATAAAGTAAGACATACTAAAACCATCATTTTAGTAAGACTATAACAAATAGAAGTTTCTCTTTGTATTTAAAGTTTTTTTTCTCTATTTGAATGGCTAATAGATTTTATAGCATAATGCTTTTAACTAATTTTAAAGATATATACATGTAGTACTTAGTCAATTATGATTTAAAGAAATGTGACAAGTAGAAAGTTGCATGGATAAACTTGTTAGGTGCAATGTAGACAACTTTTGAAAAGGTAAAATGGGTTAGTCGTGCTTTTTACATATCACACATATCATATGCATGGATTTCTAAAATAGATTTTATATATGTAAATTATCATTTCACTTATATGTAATGATAATGACACACATTGAGTAATGCCCCCCCCCCCAAAAAAAGAAAAAAAGAAAATCATATGCATGTAATTTTGATTAGAGGCAAAAGTTAACAATCAAAATGTTGTCCCGTAAATATATAGGTGTGCTTATTTCAAAACAAAGGTTGTATTATATCACCATCTAGTCAAGTATGCAAGATGTGTTGTGTTGCTTAAAAATACATCCAAGTAAGCTCATTTAATTCAATGTCATTAAGATGATGTTGCTTTTGTTCATAACTTTTAAGGTTTAATTTACGTATACTTTTACACTGTTGGTGAATTATAATATCATTCGATTTTTGTGACCGAATTATAATCATTCAATGACTAATTATAATTTGTGATTAGTTGACCGTGTAAAAAATTTTAAACTAATAGTGTATCAACATTATTCTATAACTTCGTAATCTTAAGATGAATCATGAAACAGATCAAAACAAGTACAAGAGAAGTATCTTCAATGACTTCTCTTTGTCATATCCCAAATCATCCATGCATGCATACCATGGAAAAAAAAAATTCAATTTTCATGTGACAATATAATGTGACAACCAAAAAAAAAAAAAGAGTGGCTTTAAGGATTATGTGAGAGGGTATGAAAAAGTTATGCATCTCACCATTCCTTTAGAATCAGTACTACTCCATTGAGATGAAGAAGGTGAAGTGTTCTTGACAAACTTTTCAACATGGAAAATGCAAAATAGAAAAAGTGAAACAATTAGGATATAGTACACTAATTAATTAACTAAGATGAATCATAAAACCTTAAAAATGAAAATTATAAGCACTCAAACCTTCAAAGAAGATTTAGTGTTTGCTCTCTCCATGTTTAAGTGGAATAATTAATGTGTAACTATGTAACCGTTATTGAATTGAGGGGACTATATAAAGAGTATGAAAATATGAAGTTTGGAGGTTGGTAACTGTCTGAAAATTTTAATTTAATTTCTGTTGCCACATCACCAACATGCTCTAGGATTTGCATGCTCTCTTGCACCAAACTTTCTGATTAAATTTCCTTCTCAATCACATATTTATCAATCCTAGCTATGTTCCTTCAAATTTCCACTTGTCTTAAGTGAGGTATAATCTTTGGCACATTAATTAATCCAAAGTTTAATTGCATATGTTGTATTTGATCCTTTGGAGAACACTTAGGTGTTATGAGTGTCACTTTAAGTAACTACGAGTAAAACTAAAAAGTGGGAGTTTAATACTATTTTAAATAGAAGAAATTTTCATGTTTATTTAATGTATGTTAAGTTGGCAGAACATGGTACATTTAACATAATTAACTTTATGTCTTCATGTTAATCAAGAAGAAGAAAAATAAACCTCAACATTTAGCTTGGCTTAATTGATTCATTTAAATTTCTCTATAGATGAAAAAAATACATGTAAAACTGTTTGAAAGAACTAATAGAAACTTCTTATGGCATGTCTCTAAGACAACTTATGAAAACAATTTCTATAATTTATATGAAAATTAAATAGCTTAACTTTATTTTATATTTTTGTAATATAAATTAACTTGCACATAAGCACTTAATGATAAATAAACCAGAGAAAGTAAGTTATTCTAGATTGAGTATTATATTATCTCATAAGAAGAATAATGTCCTAATTTAAAGTGCATTTTTTATGTTCTTTTTTTAATTTCAATCAACCTTCTTACATTTTCATCTCAATACAATTTAAACTTATTATGCAAATGTTTATATTTTGTTAACCCTCCAGTTTCCTAGGAGAAGGGGTCCTAGGGGTAGGAGGCTCTAGTAGTCTAGAGTTCAACTACGATGTAACTAAAATTTGACCAAGAAATTGAATTCGGATTCTTCCGAAATCCGTAAATTGCTTTGAATCACTTTCAGTTGTAGAGTATTTTATTATTAGAAAAAATAAATGAATAAAAGGTTGTTAATAGCATGCTTTCAAAGGTTTTTTGTTGAAGGCATCAAACCAACCAAAGACCATCACCCTTCAAATGCCATCCTTCAATTTGTAGTAATCCTAGGACTAGGGGTGGACAGAAAACCCGCAGCCCGACTTAACTCGAAAAAACCGACAAAAAAAATCCGAAAATGAGCGGTTTGGATCGGGCCATGGGTTTGCGGGTTTGTAAATTCGGTTTGAACAGAGTTGACATGGGCGGGTCCGGGTGAAGAGAACTGGACCGATGGGACCCGAAACCCGCCCGCATAGTGAATTTTTTGTTTTTTTAGTCTGGTACATTAGTAACCTTGATGTTAGTGGAATGCATATATGTCATTTTTTTTTTCTTTTAAAAAATGCACAAATATCTAATAATTATATTAGTATTATTCTTTATCAAATGAAAGTAATCAATCATTTCAATTTACAATATAACTTTTTACTATCACAATAAAATAGTACCTCTGCATATTCTAGAAACAATCTCTTTCATTTTTTGAGAATACAAAAGTTGTCTTTAATCTTTGCATTTCCATCTAGCATTGTAATGAGACAACCAAATACAATGAAAGTTATGAAATTGGTTAAGTAGATGAATTACTTTTTCGTCCCCCTCTTTTCTCTTCTTCATCATTATAGTATTTTTTGTCTTTGTAAATATTGTTTTTTCCTTCATGTTTTGTTATTCTTTATTTTATGTTTTTTTTTTTTTTTTTGGTTTGGTGATACATATAAGATATGCAAATGATATTTATATTTTAATTTTCGTGTTATGAATTTAAGTTTATTTTTTTGATCTTGCTCTTTTTTTTTTAAATTGGAACCGAAATAATCCGCCCGCGAACCCGCAATCCGCACAACCCTAACCCGTTCAAACTGAAGGACGAAAATGGATAAAAATGGGTCTCTACATATCAACCGCGGTTTAAAATGGATGAACATTTTGAACCCGAACCCGCCCCATACCAGCACAATGTCCACCCCTACCTAGGACTGCCTCAGCTTTACATCACTGCTTTTGACATTGTCATTTACCATATAATATATTTTTTTGACTAACTATATAATATATTTCTTGTAAAATGCTAACACCATGTAAATGGTTTATTATTATCTCACACTTCTACATTAGTCCATTGTATAATTTTTGGCAAGACTTTAAAGGAGAATTATGTTTTTTGGTGTGTTCATAAATTTACTACTACTTGAAGGTTGAAAGAGAAAATTAATTTGGTGATTTAAAGATACAATACGACAATATTAATTAATCTGTTTATTTGTTCAAAAGTAGTATGTATAGTAGCTGGCTAACAACTGGTAACTTGTGTTGCACATTATATTTCATAATCAATTAGTTAATCCTCATGTCACTTAAATCCAATTGCCAATATGTCAATTCAAGGGCAATTTTATTTTTGTCTTTAAGAAATTATTCTTTCATTATCCAATTCCTAAATATTCTTTCAACAATACCATCATGTATCAAAATTGTGTAACTGAAGAAATTGCATTGGCAGTCTTTTCAAATCCAGTCATGCTTTCAGATGCTTTGTCTTGAATCTAAGTTTTGTATTTCCATTTCGATGTACAATATGATTATATGAGAAACGATTTTTTGACATCAAAATTTTGGAACATGAATTTGCTCCATTTATTTATGTTGTATTTATTGTTTATTTGTGAAAAAATAGACATAAACGGAGAATTAATGAGGCCCATTGTAATAAGTGAACCTTATAAGTGGAGATGTGTAATTTAGAAGAGCTAACTCAATATTTTGATTTTGTAAAATAAAAACTCAATATTTTGATTTGAATTTATTATTATTATTTTTTAAAATAACAAGATAAATGATCATATAATATCTCAATTATACCTAAATTATAATTAAAAAATTATTTATAGCTTATTTAAAAAATATTTATACCTAAATTAAATCATCATATTCACTCTTCTCCAAAATTGAGCACCTCAATGGCCATTAATGTCGCACACAACATCAATGACATGTTGAGGTTGCAAGCAGAGACCTAACTCAAATGAAAATTGTATTGCAGTCTAAACAACAAACAATTTTGTCCGGTCACAAAATATTTAGAGGATCCGGAGAATTAAACTTCCAGATCCACATAAAATACGAGAGTTTATCCCTAAATTTTCGACCATCAATCTATGCGAACCCAGTGTTGGTATTGTATTTCAATTTCTACTATATTGAGTGAATACTTATAAATACTTTGAACTTTCCATCCTTACATATGAAGTTGAAGGTTCATCTTATTCAACGTGGAACAGTTGGAGAGAGTCATTTTCATTTCCACAGCAAGAAAAAGACATGCACTCATGAAGACTAAAAAAAATGGCCACAAGGTTGTTAACAACAAGCTTTCAAATGTTTCTTCTTGAAGCCGTCAACAAGCAAAAGAGACAATGGCTTAATTTGATTTGTGTTTTTTTTTTTTAAGGGTAAGCAGAATGTCATCAAATTCGTTTGGTTATGAATCTAAAATCAAACCTACTACAAGGCAATATAATGCTTGTAGTTGAAGTTGTGGGGTATCATGACCATGATAAAACCTTCAACAAGACTTCAACAAAATTAGTAGTAGTAAACTTCTCTCTTTTCAATTTGACATTGGAAAAGAGACCATTTTAACTAAATATGATCACGAAGTCTCAACTATACCACACACTTTGTATAGTAAGCAATATTCTAGCTCATCCTCTCTCATTATTCTAAAAAACAAAGTCATAGTCTCATTAATTATTGTTCGCACCAACGAATTCTTTTTTTTTTACTATGATATTGATACGAAGTTTTCACAACCGTTAACGGTCATTAATTTCTATCGGGGAACATGTGGAGTACACAAGGTGAGTTTTCCTTCCTAACCGAATTTTCTCGGTACGCATAAGGCAGGAGTCGAACCCCTAACCACATGCTTAAGAGGACCAAGACTCTTGTGTTCACACCAACTCTTGTGTTTGTATAATCCAATAAGTTCCGTATAAAGTATGAAATTAGTTTCTCCAGTTATGCGATGAGATATTAAATTTTTAAAAAAATTAATGGTTGAAAATTGAAAATATAAAATATGTTTGAGTACCTTATCCATTTTTTCTTTTGTTAATTTGGCATGCTACTGTTTGGTCTATTTGGAACTCTCGAAATGATGTCATATTTGCGAGAGGAACTGTTTCTGTCGATTCTTTGGTGGATAAGGTGAAACTTTCATCGTGGAAGTGGTATCTGGCTAAAAACCCTAGTATCGCCTGCTCCTTCTATGAGTGGGAGGTGCAACCTATCTTGTGTTGGAACCGATAGCAGTAGGTGATCTGCTGGTTGTGAGTCCCGTTGCTTCTTGGTGGTGATCGGCCTGTTCTTTGTCGGTCCTCTCTTCATCTTTATTTTTCTCATTTGTCAGGTGTCTTGGTTTAGGTGGTTGTAGTTTTGAGAGTGTATTTTTAATACATGTCCTTATTTTATTTTGTTGTTTCTCTTATTTGTACTTCTATTTTTTTCATTTTATAATATATTTATCTTTGCCATTAAAAAAAATAAAAATCGTCCCTTATCATTTTCTTGCGTTGGAGTTTGCTGATTTGGTAGCATGGATCACAGCTTCACAAGGTGCTTGCTTGTCAATAAAATACAGTTTAATGTGTAAAAAGAATACTACTTTTCTGTGTATAAGTGAATAAAAGATAGCATGTAGAATTCATATTTTATTTTAAAATAAATTGATTAAGAATAAAAAAGTATAGAAATGGTGATTGCTTAAGTAAATGAATTGCATAAGTATAATGTGGCAATTTAGATCCCACAAAAGATAGTTATGCAACTCAAATAAGTTCCTAACATTAAAGATGCTCTCATGATCATTCTTCTTTTGTTTTTGCTATTGCCCGATACATATTCAAATAAACGGAGAAAGAGAAATGTGATGATCCGAGTTTATACTCCGGATTTCACATAAAACCTCTGCAATCATTTCACTAGACTGTAACAATTGGGCATGGCGCAACTCATGACATGAAGGCCTTTGTGGCAATTGATTATCCAGGACACAACCATATTCAGTAATACGACTAATACACGACTAAATTATTGAAAACAAATAGGATTTTATAAAATATGATACACGACTAATACATCTAAATAAATATTAGATTGGAGAGAATGATATTTCAAAGATTACATTGAGTGTTTAATTGTAAAACAAATTACAATATGAAGTATAATCCTTCATCGGTCACCAAAAAACAGGTAACACAACTTGAGCTTCAGAGGTTCTTATGCCAGTTGAAATTTAGCGACGCTGTTATTTAAGTCTCGTTTGTTCAAGTTGATCTTATTCTTCAGAAACCTTGAAGAAAGTGTATGATAATATTATGTTATTGATACCATCCATTTTAGGATCTTCCTCAATTTCTGGGTCAATATAAAAGAATACCTACAATACAAGAAACACATAATCAATATTCATGAATCATGTATACTATTATATACTCAAACTGGAATTCAATTTGAAAAAGCTACTTACCGGCATGTCAATCTGCTCTCCAGGAAGTAGTCGCTGTTCCTCAAAACAGAAGCATTGTATTTTATTAAAGTAAACTCCAGCCTGTACCAGAAAAATTATTATTCGGACATTTTATAAAATGGCTACTTTACGAGAGTTCTAAAGAAATGGAAAGTAGTTCTTCTAAGTCAAGTTCCTCTATTATTTGAGTATAAAAGAGAATTCAAAGGAATTCCATTCCAATAAGAAGACTTGAAAATTTGATATTATGTTCTAAATTGAAAGACTTGATTTTTAATCAAGTGGAACTTTGTAGTATGAACTTGAAAAATCTCAGATTGTCATGGTAGATAGACCTGCGATGTAAAGAGTTCGTGGGAAATTTCTGACATACAAATATAGAGTATTCTTCAGTAATCAGTACCTTCATAGGAGTGACATTATATGTAGAAACACCGGTTATCGGAGTAGAACTTTTGTTTTCTGCGGTATAAAATGCGAGGGCACTTTCTCCGGGCTTCACCCTAACCTGTTAGAGCAAATGAATAATGCTACATTACAATTCTTACTTCTTTCTCAATTTTCCCTCTGGGTATCAGGGTGAGTACAACATCCAACTTTGCAAGTAACATGAAAAATTCGCATCCATAATTTTACAATTTAAAAATACCATTCTCCCAAAAGATTAGATTAATTTATAACAACTAAACATTTAGAGGAAAGCTAAAATCTTTAACTTGACTTTCAGTAGCCCTCTTTGAGTTGCCAGCATTAAAATATCACGGACTGTTGTAAATAAATTAAACAGTTCCAAGATATAAAATTAAATTATATGATGGAAATGCAGCATATGTGCGGTAAGGTTGAAGATATATTAAGCAAAGACAAACCTCTCTCTGTGTAGGAACAAACTTCCACGGCATTCCATCAGCAATATCAGCATTGAACTGTACCACAATTTCCCTGAAAAAGTTAAAATGTTAACTCAACAACTCACTACAGTGGGGAAAATAGAAAGGCTAGATTCTAAAACACCACACCCTAATTTAGGTTTATTGCATGATTCATTGTAAGCCAACCTAATATAGGCTTATAGAATAATTCCTTGCAAGCAAATCTCTATTGAAGCATTGCTTAATTGTCCCCTGACATGCCAAAAGTAAACTCCTACGGCTAATAATAGAAATATGCATGAGGGTTCAGTAAAGGGAAGTTTTATGCAGCAAAGTTTCATTTAAGTACAGCTTTAAAAAAAAAATTGTATTGTTTTTTATGTGAAGACTACTATGGTTTGTATAATTTTTTATGTGAAGACTACTATCGTATATGAAATGCCCAGCATGTGTGTAAGTTGGAAATTGAGCAACTTCTAATAACCAAACATTCATCAACCTCAAATAACAGAAAATAAATCCTATAACAAATCACTGGTAAAATGCTGATATCCGAGGAGTAAAAATAACACCTTGATGTGACTGTTTGATTGCTATCATGTCTTGCGATCTTTTCTTCAACACTCTAAAAAAGTGAAATGTGAAAATTGTGATCAACAAATGAAAAATAAATTGCCAATGAATTTGACAAAGAAAATGAAAATCCTTTGAAAACTAAGTCACCCATACCTCACGCCGGGTAACAGTTCCCCCATAGCCAGTTGCTTGGCAAAATCTCCGGTAAAGGGGAACTGCAGCATATGACAACCCAACCATTCCAAACACCAAGCCTGTCAAATAAATAAGCATCTTTTGTGATTTTTGCTCTGTGGATGCATGAGATGATGATGAGAAATGTCGAAAACCAGGCATTGAACACAACCTTCGATCATTCTGTGAAATAAAAGCTGAAGATCTGTAATATTGATGGAATGATGCTCTACTGAATTCCTGCTTAAACCCTGATGACCGTATTTTACACGAGAAACTACGCTGGAATTGGAATCCAGTACTAGGAGCAATTAAGTTATAACCGGATCCTTCATGGAAAACATATTGGCCCCTGAATCAACAACAGAATTATATTCAATTAAAAAAACACATCAAATTCGAGAGAAAATTCGTCTCATAAATCTCCTCAACTATTAAATTAAATATTCTTATTTCATTTACAAATTACAAATAAGTTTTGGACCATTCCATATAACAACATTGATCACTATCTTAAGCAAAAGCTTAACACAAACTTGAGAAAGAATATAATCATCAAATTACCTGAAATCCGTGGAATTTCGCAACGACCTAACGTATGACGAGAGATGAATTCTCCTACTTATACTTGACCATACCATGATTAACAACACTAATTTCACTACAATAACAGAACATTCAGTTCTATCTGCAAAAAAAAAAAAAAAACAAATAACTGTTAACTTCTATTAAACACTGTTTAGAAATGATTGAATAAACAATAAACTTTTACCAAAAAAACTGTATAACCTAACGTTTATATAAGGACCAAAATACATGAAATGAATGAACACCAGCATGTGATTATTGAAATTGTTCATATATGTATCAAACCAAAATCTGCTGCGACGAAAAAAGGAAAAACCTGAACGAACTTCTAACTAAGGGTTAATTAAACAAGCAGAAGTAACACCATGAGAAAAACATCACCTAATGACATCACCTATATCCTACCAGCCATTGGCACAATGCAATCTGCAACCTCTCCGCGCTCCATTGCCAAGTTATTATTTTTACTTCCTCCCACTATTTCATTAGGATCCTTTCTCACACCAATCTAAAACCACTCCTTACATTTTTTGAAAGATACAATTTTAAGGTTCTGAAAGGTAAATTTTTTATTTTATAAGTTATTACTATCAATTTTCAATTCATTGATCCAACAAATTACATGCATAATCAAGTTAACTTGAACAGAAGAAAAAATGGAATAATTTGAACTGTAAACTCAGTTCACATATAAAATACGTGAAATGAATTCACGTTAACCACTTCAAACTCAGAAAATCAAAACACAACTCAAAACTGAGAGATGAAACTCAAAATCAACATAATTTCATAAGGAAGTTGCAGCAGAATCACAATCGAACTCAAATAAATCGCAACTGGTAATTGGAAAATTTACCTTTCAAATTGAGTTTCAGAACTGTAAATTTGAGCGGCGGAGATGAGCGCTTTTTGAGTGGCGGAGATGAACACGTTTTGAGCGACGTCGACCGCAACGGCGATGGCAGAGATGAATCTTTAATTAATTAATTATTAACTAATTTATTTTTTTAATGAATGATGGGCTTCTTCAAAAGGAAACAAAGTGGGCTTTGTATTTATAGGTTCGAACCCCTCTTCTTTTTCACACCTCCTTATGGGTACTCTAATTTTTCAAAATCACGTGATAAATGTTCATTGCACCGTTTCCTTCTTTAATTTCTGCTATGAAGGTTATTTTAAGTAGGGGTGTAGGTGGGCAGAATTGAGTTGGATTTGACCAAAACCAAAATCCGAACCACATATGGTACTCTGGATTGGGTTCGACAAAATAACCACCCGTTACAACATTGAGTCGGGTTGGGTAAACCCACTAATTTTCGGGTTGGATTGGGTTGGATAGTGGGTTACCCAAATTATTTTTGTTTGTTTTTAAAAATTAAATAACTAAATGGAAATCATCATTTTTTTTCATAAAAATAACTCAAAAAATGTATTTTCTTAAAAATAGTATAACTTATTTCTACTATGAAAATAACAACTCATTTTGGTCGGGTAAACACATTAATTTTCGGATTGTATATTGCGTTACCGAATGATTTTTTTTTAATTATTAAATGATTAAACGATGATTTGTCGTATTTGTTGTATATAAATTACTTAATCTTTTTATTTTCTTAAAACATGGCATACCATATTTTTATTATGAAAAATATTTAACAATCAAACGGAAAATCTTTAGTATTTTTATAAAAATTATTTTAAAAAAGTATAATAATATTGGGTTAGTGGGTTTTTTGGGTTGGGTCTGGTTTTGCCCAAGATCCGATTTTTTATATGGGTTTTTCATTTTTGAAATCCACATCCACCCAATTGCCCGATCCAACCCATTTTTTTAGGTTAGATTAGATAAGTTTGGTCGGATCAACCGAATTTACCCAATTCATGTACACTCCTAATTTTAAGCCTACTTGTGATAACCTTAATATAGGTAGGCAGTGTGGAATTCTTCTAAAGACAATAGCAATAAAACAATTGTTTGTAATTTTTTTATTTCACCATTCAAATGGAGGAATAACAAGAATAAAGAATCATTTGTAATCTCGTATAATAGATATGTTTATTCATGGGGTCGCAGTGTTACCACAATTTTTCTTTATCATAGGGAAAATATTATAGTGTGAAATTAGTCTCGTTATAAAATTATTCTCTATTGTAAGATTTGTTTGATGTACAGGGCCGGTCCCGAGATTTCGGAGGTCCGGGGCAAATAATAAAAATGGACCCCTAATAAAAAATATAATTTTTAAAAAAAAAAGATCATTTATTTAAAATATTGATAATAAAAAAATAGTCATATTCTAATAATAATAACAAAATACATTTTGAAACTAATATCATAAAAATTGATATTTTTTTTAATAAAAATTACAGCAGAATTTTAGTAAGTATTCTTTATTTTAAAAGAAATAACAAAATATAGTTAAAATATATAAAGTAGTAAATTATACATGAATGGATATAATTATTTGTTGGAGATTAGTGGTCCTATTGGGCTGAATTCCCTTCAACTATTTATGTACTCCTAAAATAAATAAAAGAAAACAAAAAACAGTAACTCAGGGACTCGAACACGAATCCGCGTGCAACAAGGACACAGTGCTTTCCACTGCGCCAATTGGGATTTGTTGAAAAACTTTATATGCAAATACTATTTGTCCTATGTTTAATATGATGGACTTTAAAAAAAATTTTTTTGAGGCCCCAATAATTTTGAGGCCCTGGGCTGTGGGCCTGCTTGCCCTGCCTCAGGGCCGGCCCTGTTGATGTATGATAATTATAATTGTAATATTTATCAATGTCAGCTTATTCATATATGAATAATATTGAATTTGTTAGTATTCAATTTCATATGAAAAATTAATAAAATATAAATGTAAATAGATCTTGTAGAAATTACAACAAAATAAGCTCCATAATAATATATAAATATAAATATAGACATCATATTAAAAAAAATTACTCGTCATTGCATGATTATTTTCGATGTATGATAGTTATAATTGTATTATTTATTAGTGACAACTTGTTCATATATGAATAATATTGAACTTGTTAGTATTTGATTTCATATTAAAAATTTAAAATGAAAAAGTAGAAATATAGATCACTAACAAAAAAATAGGCTCTGTAATAATATATAGATATATCAAATTCTTTGATTATTTTTACACCTACCAGGAGATAGAATCTGATAGGCAAAAATAACAAATTACTTGTCATTTTAGCAACAAAATTCTCCTCTTCCTAATTCTAACGACCAACACAATATGACTTTCTAACTTTAGATTCATATGGTGACTGTGTACTTCACACATAACAATAAGTTTTCATTCTTTATAGGATCTTGTATATTATCGTTTCAACTTCTTTTGAGTTCCTCGGTAGACAACCACTTTCACACCCCCAAAAAAAGTTCTTGTGTCCTATTAGAACCATCATCAGAGTTTTTACTATCACTACCGAATAACCTATCCTTGTTGCTTAACAACAAACTTAGTCAATCAAATTATTTCGAACATGATATGTTTCATTTGTGGAAAAGTTCATGCACCAATGATTCAACAATGTCTATTTTAAATTCATTAGGAGTCTCAACCATAACTAAAAATATATAATAAGATATCACACTTTAAAGCTATAAACAAATAGTTAAAACACAAATAACAATAACAAAAAAGAAATTTTACACCTACTGGAAGATATAACTCCCAATAGACATTCTTAGGGGGGAATTTCGGAATTTTTGAGCAGGTTCTGAACAATTCAGGTGGGGGGACGAAGAGCAATTTCCTTGCTTTTCTTTTTCTTTCTTTCTTTGGGCCATTTGACTAATAGGCATTGAATACAAAACGTTTTTGGATTTTCTACTTGGTACCCGACCTTGACTGAATACCTCTCTCCTCAAAGAAATTTGCTATTGAGTCCCCCTAAATGCTCCCAAGCCCCCCAAAAATCCCAAAATACTCCTGAGAACGTGATAAAAAAATTTGTCGTCTACGTAACGAATTTAAAAACTTTGGTTGACTGCATGACGAAACAAATTATCTGAACAAAATAACTTGAAGTTCGTTGTCAGTCTACCGAAACAAATCTGTTTGTCAGTTTATTGACGAAACACATGCGTTTGTGAGTTACGTGACGAATGCGCGCATTTTCGTTGTCCACGCAACGAAAACCTGTCATATCAAAAACGAAGCAAACGATTTGAAGAACACTACAGTAAAACGTTAGAACGATTGGGAAAAGATTTGTAGGTGATTTTGTGGGCGATTTCGATCTAGCAATCATTCCATCCATTGATTTGTAGGCGATTTCGATCAAAGGAAGCGTGGAAAGAGGATCAGTGACGTTGTGAAGATCTTTGTCACAGTTGGCCACGTGTCATCCAATTTTGACTGCATGGGGGACTGGTTTTTTGACTCTCGACATCTTTTCATTGTCAACTTGACGAAATTGGGTGCCACAGCTAATTCATCGCGTAGACAACGAAAGTCAACGTGTTCGTAAGATAGACAACGAAAGTCAGCGTGTTCGTTAGGTAGACAACGAAACTACGTTAATGTGTGCAAAATGATCAGGATCCATGTTTGGTAACAATTATCGCTTATTGTCGTCAGTTTGTCAACGAAATAGTTTTCTTATCGTTGTCTATTTAACAAATTGTTTGATCAAGGATAATTTTGTCAGTTTGGGGGGCCTGGGAGCAATGTTGGGGCGCCTATATAGCAATTTTCCTCCTCAAATTACAATTGTTCTGGACTCCTTTCGGAAAAAAATTATTCTGGACATTTTGTTTCTTTAAATTTTTCCACTTTTTAAATATCAAAATTTAAAACAATTTCTTTTTTAATTGTAGTTTATTATTTTAGGGTGACTAAAATTTTATTATAAGTTGAGTGCTCGAAATTCGAATAACATCTACATATAAAATGTGTTGTTACTAACAACTGAATTACATTGAAAAAAATACAAAATTATAATTCCCAAATTAAACAAAGGTAAAAATATATTGAATTATTTATGAATGTGAGAAGGACTGATCAGGATGATTGCTTATACGCCAAAACCCTATATAGTTATAGGTTTCTATCAACAAGGACCATTACTTCCTATGCACCATTGCACCCTAGTCCCAAGAGCATTATATTATAAATCAATTAACTAAAAAAAGAGGACAACAATTAATTTGGTTAACGGGAACATGCTTGAATGTATCAAAAGATTCAAAACTACAAAAATACATTCATAATATAGGTTGATTAGTTTGGTCTTCAAATGTGTCTTTCTAAAAAAAAGTAGGGTTACCCCTGCTAAGTGGGCGTGTTTTGCGTTACCCCCCTGCTAAAAATTTCTTGAAGATTGCCCCCTTGCAAAGTTTTTTTTTTTGGTTTCCCCCATTTTCCTCTCTTGGATGCAAGAAATTTGAACTTTTTAAATCGGTTGAACAAAATAATCAATTTAAAAAACATAACTTTTTAAACCGGTTGAACAAAATAACCGATGTAAAAAGTGCACTCAAGGGGAAAAACCAAAAAAAGAAACTTTGCAAGGGGGCAATCTTCAAGAAATTTTTAGCAGGAGGGTAATGCAAAACATGCCCACTTAACAGGGGGGTAAAGACCTATTAACCCAAAAAAGTTTGATTGTCAAATGTGTCATTCAGTACTTTGCTCAATATTTTACTAGCAAATTTGGGTCAAGCGATTGAACCCTTGAAGAAAAGACACGATATTTTTGAGTTTTCAATATATTTAGAACTATAGTGACAACATAATTATCTCATTCATTTAGAGACCAAAATGAATATTTACTATATACAAAATTAAATGAGGCATGGTCTTGCTAACGAGTATTCTGAAACATTTTTCAAGCATTTCATTTTAGAAAATTCTTTATTTAAAAGTTAAACATTTTGATTTTGAATTTATTAATTGACTCCACATATTTTTATAAAAACTTACCGTTTAATTAGTACCCTAATTCAAAAAGTATTTTTGAGTGTACTCTAACATTTCCCAATGAGTTAATTGTTTCATGCATTATTCCATTCTCTTATGATCTGTAATTGATTCATTGCAGTCCCCTTTCTTGACCTTATTATATGGTAGACATAATGAATTGTTGATATTAAATTTTCCAACAACTTGAGGGTATGACACTAAGTAGAGACATAGAGTATAATTTAGAGATATACCCTAATTGGTATATACCATTACCAAGGACAAATCTCACTCTATTTAAGACGACCCCTGCAATATATAACTAGATTCAAAGTAATAGGGACTGATGAATATTAATCTTGATAGATAGTGTAGAATTTCTGAGTCCGTTATTATTGTTGGGTCTAAGTCCAAAGCTTAATTGGACCACCCTATCTGTTCTCTAACTTATTGGTCCCAATTATAATATTTATTTATTGTTTGGTTTAATAACAAGTTGTGTGTAGTACAAAATTAAATTATTTATCTTTTTTTTTTATGATGAATGTTTTAACCACAAAATAATATATTAAAAAACAAAGCAGAATACAAGAGAAAAAATAACATCAATAAGAAAATAATGAAAATAATGGGTCGATTGGATTAATTTATTTTTAAGCTTATACAAATAACTTATACAAACTTTATATAACGGAACAAAAAATATAATAACTAACCACTCCAGATAGCTATGCTCAAGGGCAACCGAAACAAAGGAAGATAACCCATGAACATCTTAGTGTTGAGGACCTGTTCCACTAACCACTTGTAATGGGTACGTACAGGCATTGCCTTATATTCTCAAAAACTCATTTTCATGAGGAGAGTAATTTGATTTTGTCAACCAATTAATTGTTCAACTTCCACCCACTATCTCGAAAAAATAAGGTTCTTACACGCATTATGAATAGACCATACAACAAAATACCACATCAAAGGTCAACCCTAACCTAAACCTCGAACAAATTCAAGGTTTAGCGGTGCAGCTTGTTGTCCGTTTACCTTTATTTAAGTGTAATTATCTTTTATATATATATATATATATATATATATATATATATATATATATATAAGGAAATGAAAATTCAAGGGCAAACTATCCACTCCTATAATCTAACCACCTATGTATTCGAATGCATCCCCACAAGAAACACTCCCGATCCTACTAGTATCAACAATTACCCTAATTATGGAGATTATGGCATGTCAGAACCGTATCTCAAAGCATCTACTAAGAAAAAACTCAAACTTTTGAGGGGTAAAATTTTTTCAAACTTTAGCTAAAAGTTGGACCTCCTCCTCATGACGAGTTTACTCGACAATCAACTAAATTTTTTTTTAATAATGAATATTTATATATTATTAACGGGACATGTAGACTAATGTCTCTAGGACACTAGTTAAAAAAAATAAAAGAAAATTTTGTATTGCAAATAATATTGTTTTTAAAAATATTTTTAAGAGGTTGGCTGCACAAATTTTAGCATATATTTTTATTATATTTATTTCTTTAACAAGTGTCCAGTGAATATATGTTAGCAATTTTCTTATTTAAATTATGACTAAATTATATACTACTTTTTATAGCTTAATGTTTTCTTTTTCGGTTACTACAATAGCTTTTATAATGTGCAAATTCGCATGAAAATTTGCAATATATAGAAGGACATAACTCACATATGGGAAATACTTCTTTCTCAATACCTTGGGCCTATGTATAATGAATGAGAAATGAAAAAGAGAGGCCAACTCTAATACTATAGGCGATAGTGTTATGTTATTACTAAAAATAAATTTAAAGTCTTTCGTTTTTGAGAAAGAGAAAGGCTTCATTATAAAAATGATAAACAGTGTCTTGAAGCAATAGTTAAGAAAACGACAATGATAATATAATTTTAAAAGCAGTACAATTTATGTCTTAAAATTTTGAAAATAA